>OX031022.1:17544170-17551670 GCA_943736025.1 Tenthredo mesomela
ATATATATATGTTATGGTGTTTGCGCGAGCTTATTGCAGAACCAACGAGAGAGAGAGAGAGAGAGAGAGAGAGAGAGGGAATATGTATATCTAGTCTACATGTTGAAAACCAGCGGGTTGGAGGGGAGAAATAGGGGGTTGAAGAGTAGGCGCGCGCCGGTAACTCTTTGAAGGTCAAGGTTTCCACCCCCACCCCACCCCCGTCATCCTTTCCTTTCCCTTGCCGCGCCGCGCTTCGCCGCGCCTCGCAATTTAGGGGGTAGATTGGTTTGCGAGGCGGGAAGCAGCACTGTGTGTACAGGTTGATTCAGTTTTAGATATGCTATAGCTTATATTATTATTATTATTATTATTATTATTATTACGAAATTGGATTCTCAGTGAAAAACTAAAACTAAATTTCCTTTACAAAAAATTCGAGGGACCTATAGTTTCAGAGCTACGAAAGATCTTAGTTGACCAATCCCGCGGAGCGTCGTATAGACTAGGCGCCCGCTCAACAATTCCTACGCTCATAGTCAGCGCTCAGTCTGAGTCACCTGCACTATGAGCGCTGTGATCGGTCAACTAAGATTATACATAACTCGGAAACTATTGGACCCACGATTTTTTGGTAAAGGAAATTTAGTCTCTAAATTTCACAACGAATATTATACCCTCAAAATATTATACGCTCAACCTGAATCAAACTCTATATGTATACATGGTATAGTATTAGTAGGGACCTATATAAAACCGAGTATATGTATGTATGTATAGGGGCGCGTCGTTCGGGGGTTGAGGGTTGGGGGTGGCGGAGCCCGGTGCCCATAGTATTTATAGAGCTGGGCCGACGATGCGGTCGATAGCGGCGGCGGTGGAGGCGGCGGCGGCAGCAGCAGCAGTAACGGTGGTAGTGGTGGTGGTGGTGGCGGCGGCGGTCGCAGCGTCGCGACGCTACCGCTGCGCAGTTCGGAAGACTTTCAGCGCGCTTATAACCCATCTAACTACCAACCTACCTACCTATTTACTATTTTCTGATGCAGATATGTGTATATAATATACACAGTGTGTATCACATCCTGGCTCCTCTCCCAGCTCGCTTCCTTATGACTCCATAACAGGTAGAGGTTCACGGGTTACGGAAGGGAAGTGCCGGAACGGATTGTGAAATAGACGAAGAGAAGAGAAAAGGAATAGAATAGAAGAAACGAGACTCACTCGTCAGGGATGAGCGATTTCGGAACAGTATCTCATCGAAAAAAACGATGATTCAAATTTAGCGAGACAATATTTTGGGGGTAGATTCCCTGCGAAAATCTAGGACTAAATGTCCTTTACCAAAAATTCTAGGGACCGATAGTTTCGGAGCTACGGAAGATCTTAGTTGACCAATCGCGCGGAGCGTATACCGCTAAGTCGCATAGACTAGGCGCCCGCTCAACTTACGCTCATAGTCAGCCTAGTCTGAGTCGCTCATGAGTTCTGCAATCGGTCAACTACGATCTTTCATAACTCGGAAACTATTGGTCCCACAAATTTTTGGTAAAGGAAATTTAATCTTGAAATTTCGTCGTGCATACGAATCTACATTCAAAATATGACCCGCTCGATTGAGGATGCATTACGACACATTTCAGTTCCTAATCCTCGATATGACATGTCAAGATGCCTTGACGTCTGATGCAGTCCGCGTGATTTATTTTATAACGCTCTCAGAAACGCGCTATTGATTCTTCTCTCGTTCTCTCGATTATTATACATGAAAACGAGTATAATTATTGATGAATTTTCCAATAGTATGATTAATCGTCGATATCATCATATTTTGCACTCAACTGGGTCCCAATTTGCGGCTGGGTGCAAACTCGCAGCTTTTTGCACAAATTTACGGTACCAGCTCCTCCCTCGCTCATATATTCTCATTCTCTGTATGCGTCGCGACGGTGGTTTAAAAATTATATATATATATATATATATATATATATACACATACACATACTCATACTTTTACCTATTGTTTAGATGGTTGACTGTGTCATTTCCTTTGCGGTACCAGTCTGTGCATGCACAGAATTTTGTCTCTCTCTCTTCGCGGTCTCTACTCCTCCGCGAATATATATACTATATATATATAATCTTATGTTATATCTGCATTACCGCAATTGATGTGAATGATGAGCATTTCTCGCATCATTTCTCCAAATCTGTACCAGATATTTATTTATTCATTTATTTATTTTTTGTTTTCGATTTTCTATTTTCTATTTCTATTTTCGATTTTACTGCAGCACCGGACCGAAAAATTCGATTTTTGATTTTTTGCGAACGAAACCATTTACACCTTTTCTTCTGTAAAATAAAATAACGTCGTTTCAAATGAAATTTTATTTTAATTTTTTTTATAATTTTTCAAAACTTGAATACATTTAACTAAAAATTTTTTTATTACTTTTCTCTGCGATCCGACGTCCCATATAGGTACTGATATACCAACTGGTTCCTTGTCTTCGGTCCTGAATATACCAGAGACCCATTATGCGTGACAGCTGCAGTCAAGGACAGCTCTACGAAAATACTACAATTTTTTTTTTTTTTTTTTTTTCTCCTCGTCATTTTGTTTTTTCCAATTAGCCAGTTTTTCGATATACCGTGACTTTCTGTGGAAAGTGCAGCCCAGCAGGGATACCAACCAAAAAACTCGTTGGCATCAGTTTAGTAACTAACTAAAAATCACTAGATTTTTACTGAACATCACTAGAGTGATTTTAGTGATCTTACTAGGCAAAATCTAATGAGTAAAAATATAAACTGCTACCAACGAGTTTTGGGTTGGTATCCCTGCTGGGCCAAGCATCCACAGAAACTCACGGTACATGCGTTTATACTGGGAGCTTTCCAATCACGTCAATTTTCAAGCACATGCAATTTCTTTCTGCGATCATCGTAGAACAAACAAACGAATGAACGAATGAATTAATTAATTATAGATTTTCTTTTTTCAATATTATATTCTTTTTTTTCTCTAATTCTGTTACAGTGAGCCGTCTTCACTGCGAATCAGAATCTTTCAAAATGGATCTTATATTAGACATCAACAGTTGGCTATACCCGATGGAATTAGGTAAGTAAATAAATTATAGGTGATCATGACATTTTTCGTTTTATGGATTTTTATTTTATTTATTTCAATTTTTTGCACATATGTATATTTATATATATATATAGGTGAATATATAAATACTTCATCATCGGTTGTACATATAGGCTATCTATGACCGGTGCTAAACTGCCATGTTTGTTTACATTTTGCGTACACCCACATACACGTATATTATACCGTGCGACATTCTCTGGATGTGGCTCATCAGTAGGGATACCAACTTAAAACTATCACTATTAGTAAAATGACTATAAAAATGACTAAGATTTTTTTCACCGCACATCACTAGATTTCGAATAATTTTACTAATAAAAATAACTTGATTAAAGATAATTTTGGGGGTCCAAAAAATGAAGATCGAAATTTTCTCGGATCAAATAAAAAATTTTTCCTCGAACCAAGAAAATTTTTCCAAATTTTTCAAAAAATTTTTTCAAAAAATTGTTACCAAAATTTTTTTTTTTTTTTTTTTTTTTTCCCAAATTTTCCAAATTTTCTTGCTTCGAGCAAAAAATTTTTGATTTGATCCGAGAAAATTTCGGTCTTCATGTTTTGTGGTAATCGCAAAATTGTCTTTAATCAAGTTAACCTTTCTTTCGTTTGTGTATAAACTGCTGCTAACGAGTTTTGGCTTGGTATCTCTGCTGTGCCACATCCACGGAATGACACGGTACATAGAATTTGCATGTGTGTATAAAATCTGCATTATAGGTACATACAATATAAAGTTGAAGTTTCTTCTAACGCATTACGAAACTTGACAAAAAAAAAAAAAAAAAAAAAAAAAAAAACAACCCCAGTTAGAAAACGCAATATAGAATTAAATTTCTTATAAAAATGTAGAAAAAAATCAAATAGAATGTAGTAAAAAATTTTTAAAAAATAAAATAAAATAACAAGTAGTCTCAGCCGTGGTGGGCTAGGCCGAGGCGGTAGAGAGAGGCAGGCTCCGTGCTGTATTGACGTGCGGCTCGGTGAGGCTTGCGCGGGATGACGCAATCCCTCCCTCCCTCGCTCCCTCGTCTCTCTCCTCTACCTCTCCTCGCTCGTTTCTCTCCTCCCGCTTCACCTCTTACCTAAGGTTATAACATCTATTCGTCGTTGCCACCCCCGACCCGACCGTCCGCCAATATTCTCCTCTCCCGCTTCCTCACCGCACCATCAAGTTCAATGCCAAGGTCATAGCTGGCTTGAAGCTCCTGCCGAGTACTGGCTCGGACGCCATCGGCGTAGCGTCGTCGTTGTAATACTTCGCTCGCTCGTTCTGCTCGTTTCGTTACGTTCGTTTCTATCGTTCCGTTCGTTCGTTCGTTCATTAGTTCGTTCGTTCGTTCGTTCGTTCAGCTGCTGGCTGTCGGCTGTTACTACTTATTACCGCATTGCATTGCATTGCATTACATTTAATACCGGCACCACACAGGTCTTATTACTTATATACTCGCGGTTCATTTTTTTTTTTTTATACTTATTATAATACTACTATACTACTATTTTACTCTGTTACGATCGTCGTTCACATAATATTAATATAATCGACTCCACACTTCTGTCTTTCGTATTTCGTATTTCGTATTTCGTATTTCGTATTTTCTATCTTCTCCGTCTTTAATTCTTACGATCTACGCACATTAAAATATATATCAACAATGACGATTACCCATCGGTTACAACACGAACATTTTCACACTATGTACTAAAATACGGTAATTTCTTTTTTTTTTTTTTTCTTTCTATACTTTCTTTCTTTTACAAACATTCAATATTATTAAATAACTTTCTCTGTCTTTGTTATTATTATTATTATTATTATTATTATTATTATTATTATTATTATTATTATTATTATTATATTAACAATCAGATTACATGTATATATTTACAAGTATATAATATGTAATATATATATATATATATATTATACTAAATTATTGATTTCTTTTTTTACAATACCTATATGTATACGTCTGTTTTTTTTTTTGTTTTTTTTTGTTTTTTTTCTTTTTTGTTTTTTTCCTACTTTCGTCTGTTTTCATCGATCAATATTATAATCGTATATTATATATTAAAAATGAAACATTACTATATATAATAAGTGTGAATTTGAAAAAGTGTGAATGAAATCGCGATGTTCGGTTTTTTTTTTTTTTTTTTTGTTTTTTTCTTTCCTCCAAAATTTCAAATTCACAACAAAAAAAAAAATGTATATTTTTCCATCAAATTTCTTAATTTTTTTTTTTTCACCAATTTTGTTATTTTTATTATTATTATTATTATTATTATTATTTTCTTTTAATTTCCAGGTGCAAAATTTCGTTTGGTTTTGGCAACGACCCTGCGTGAAGACGGTTATCCGGACGGTGGGGAATGGAATGCTATTGAACAGGAGGGTGGTTCTAGAGCTGACAGTTTCGAATACGTTATGTCGGGAAAAGTGTATCGGATCGAGGGAGACGAGGCGAGTAACGAGCCGAGCAGCAGACTGTAAGTTGAGAAAAAAAAAAAAAAAAAATAACAAAGAAACAACAATATAAAATAAAAATAAAAATTGAAATAGTTAATAATATATATATATTTGTCGTAGTGAAATTTTTTAACAAAGACAGAAAGTGAAGAAAAAAAGAAAAGAAAAATAAAAAAAAAAAAAAAAAAAATTTTTTTTTTTTTTTTTATTTTATTTTATTTATTTATTAATTTTTTTTTTTTTTTGTTTGCAAATTTTATAAAATTATATCATTGCGTCATGTGGAATTAATTGCGAACCGCGTGGTGGCGCATAGTCGTCGGTATCGATATCGGAAGGGGCGGGCGGGGAGGGGAGGGGAGGGAATCGCAGGAGGGGGAAGTTGTGTTTACACATTGGTATAAACATTGGTAGTATAGCTAAAGTTAACAATGTCGTAAGTGTGTATTATATCGCGTTACTAATGCCATAAGGTCGTAAGCGCCAAAAAAATTTTTTTTTTTTTTTTTGCGGATATGCTCAAACGATGTTATATGGCACGAAAAAGATTTTTCCACCAAAAACACGAAATTTTTTTTTTTTTTTTTTTTTTTTTTTTTGGCGCTTACGACCTTATGGCATTAGCGACACGATATATTTCTGTACGAATATACGTACACATATACATATGTAGTAGAAGAAAAGGAAATGAGAAATGAGCGAAAAAAAATAGAAAGAAAGAAAAGAAAACAAAAAAAAAAAAAAAAGAATAAAAATCGCGAGTAAGAGAGATTTGGCAAATTTTTTTTTATATAGTATAACTATACTAATTTAAAACCTATCCCTAGTTGCCCACAGCTTCTTTTTAATCGAAATGTGACACATTTCTGAGTCCAGGCGTAAAAAACGCAAAAAAAAAAAAAAAAAAAAAAAAAAAAAAAAAATCGTTTCATGCGAAAATCGAGTCTACAGATAGTTTTTTTTACATTGTTAAAAAAAAATTATTCGAATTCGATTTCCTCGGCGAACAATGTTGAAAAACATCTGTAGACTTTATTTTCGCACGAAACGAACATTTTTTTTTTTTTTTTTTTTTTTTTTTTTTGGACGTATGTGTTCGGAATTTAAATAGAATTTGCGCTAAGTTGGACTTTTTTGCGTTTTTTTTTTACGACTGGGCTCGGATAATAATCGAAATGTGATACATTTCGACCAAAAGGAGGTGGGCGACTATAAAGATGGGTCTTAAATATAATATAATTTAATGATTATCACAATAATGATGATGATTATACTGCGATGATGATAATAAATTAATATATATATATATATATATATTCCAAGATACCTCAACTGCATCTCCGATTTGATTTTCAATTTTATATTATATTATTTCTCCATGTATATGAAGAACGTCACAAATTTATTATTTTTTGATTTTTCAAATTGACGCTTTCGGAGCTTATGATTTTTTTTCATCCATAAAAAAAAACAAAAAAAAAGGACCTTTTTCAAAATTCTGAAAAAAAAAAAAAAAAATAAACACAAAAATCCTGTTGATGATGATTCATTTTCAAACAAATATTTTTTTTTTTTAAACATTATTATTATCATTATTTATCGTAAAAACGACAGAAAATATTGATATAGTTTATAAATTATAGGGAAAAAAAAAAAAAAAAAAAAAAAAAAAAAAAAAAGATGCGCAGTAAAATTCTCTTATACGAAATCCATTTTGTAAATTGCGATTTTTCTCGAACGAGTGTGAAAAAAATAATGTTCAAGACAATTTTATTTTGAAAATGAAAAAAAAAAAAAAAAAAAAAAAAATATCGGGAAAATTCTTCCCACGATTCTTCGAGTGGAAGATTGTTGTTCAATATCAATCATCAACAGGATTTTTGTGATTTTTGTTCAG
>OX031022.1:17556670-17561670 GCA_943736025.1 Tenthredo mesomela
TGTAAGATAGTTCGTTTCTGAGTAATAAAATTCGAAAGTTCAGAAAAAAATTTTCCCATGTTATTTAAATGGAAATAGAAAATTGAAAAGCGCCACCTCTAAATATCAATATTAAGGGCTCACATTTGAACAGGGTCTCTGTTTAGACATACTCTGACGATTTTTCAATGTTCTTTGAGAAAAATAAAATAATCGATTTTTTTGAAACAGTCTAATATACCTATATAGAAACTAAACATATTTTATAATAATATCAGAGAGGATAAATTTCTAGGTATAAATTTGTAAAAGAAACGAAAAAAAAAAAAAAAAAAAAGAAAAAAAGATAGAAAGAAAATGAAAAACGGAAAAAAAAAAATTGCATAAAATTTATTTTTACAAAATCTCAGAGATTTAGAATATCGGATCAGATCAGATCTGCACTCAGGAATCTGCTCTACTCTACTCTACTCTATGCGGGACTCGGTATAGTTTTACGGAGTTACGGACCGTGCGAGTCGGCCTTGGCCGAAGCTCCAGCACTGCGCTGCTGCTGCTGCTGCTGCTGGCTGCTGCTGCTGCAGCCTTGCCGTGTCGTACATACTTATATGTATATATATACGCGCGCTGCGCCTGCTTCGTCTCCTCGCGCGCGTCTTTCCCCGTCTGAATATCACGCCGTTTTACAATTAGTAGTAGTAGTAGCCGTATAATACTAGCAGGACCAGTAGTAGTGGTCAGTGAATACACAGACACGTATTATACGACTATAACAGTCTAACTAATTGTATTTAAAGAGTACGTATTAACGTATATGTAGTATCTACACTAGACCGGTTCAAAAAAATCGACTATTCTTTTTTTTTTTTTTTTTTTGAATTTTCGCATTGAAATACTTTCGGGGGGGTTGAAAAAAGATGCCTGTTAAAAGCGGAGTTCTTAATATTAAGATTTAGAGGTCGCTCATCGCGGATTTCTATTTTCCATTCAAATAGCATAGGAATTTTATTTTTTATTTTTTCTTCAGAATTTCGTAGCTCACAAACCAATGAACAAATCCAAATGACTCTTACATATTTTGATAAGGGATTGAACACTCTAAAAAATGTATCTATCATTGTGGACAAAAAAAATCACAAAAAAAAAAAAAAAAATAGTTTACTCAACTATAAATTGAAATTTGAGCTTGAATAACTTTGGAAGGAGTCAATTTATCAAAAAATGATAAGAGAAGCTTTTTGTAGAGTGTTCAATTTCCTATGAAAATATGTTTGAGTCATTTGGATTTGTTCATTGGTTTGTTAGCTACAAAATTATAAAAAAAAAATAAAAAAAAATAAAATTTCCTATGCTATTTAAATGTAAAATAGAAATCCGCGATGAGCGACCTCTAAATCTTAATATTAAGAGCTCCGCTTTTAACAGGCATCTTTTTTCACCCTCCCTGAAAGTATTTCAATGCGAAAATTGAAAAAAAAAAAAAAAAAAGGAATAGTCGATTTTTTTGAACCGGTCTAATATATATATATATATGTATGTATGTATGGATGGATTAGATACGTGAGTAAGTATAAGTCCAAAGGTATCTATATCCTTAGTACGTAACAAGTTCCGCACGCGCGATGCGCTATTTAAGACTTTGAAGTACTATATGAATTCTTGTGCAATGAATATCACATTACGTAACGTATTATATATACTATATACTGATGTACTATACAAGTGTTCGTCTCGCTGCAGTAATTTTATTATCATTATTGTTATTATTATTATTATTATTATACGATTATAACTTTTTTTTTTTTTTTTTTTATCATTTCAAAAACCAGAAAATCGATAGAAGCGAATGAAAAACTTATCTAAACGATTTATTACAAAAAAAAAAAAAAAAAAAAAAAAATAAATCGCGGAATTTGCTAATTATTATTATTCGTTACAATGCAATATAATTAAATATATATTTATACAGTTTTGAAAAAAAAAAAAAAAGCTTCGAGCTTCCTATATTATATAGTATTACACTCTTCTCATCTCGTTTCGTCTCGCATTCGCATATAGTCTGACGGGGGAGCCCCTCTTTTCTTCTTCTTCTTCTTCTTCTTCTTCTTCTTCTTTTTCTTCCTCTTGGCTAAAGCTTATTATAGATTATCTGGGAAGTATGCTGCGCTACTGGTATAACTACTCTACTATACCGTTGCTGCTGCTGCTGCTGCTGCTGCTGCTGCAGCCGAACGAATGATATAGTTATACAGTATGTACGTATACATACGTACATGTATATTGTATACATATATATATAAGCGATAAACTATTACACGGTATATAGTATATAAAGAGGGGCGTTTTATTAGAAGATTCTATGTAGTAGGTATATATATATATAATACATATGTGTGAGTTGGTTCAAGGTCGTCTAGCATTACCTATATATATATATATATATCAAACCCACGTAACATATAGTATTATTGATTTTTAAAGCCGGGTATATAATATGATACGTACTATATATTTGATATACATATGTATTTATAGTATATACAATATACATATATATATATATATATATATATATATATATTATGGATATATAGGTACCCTTATCGTTATATATATTATATAGATATATACTATATAGATACACAGCTGACGTCAGACTAGCGCGCTGAGCTTTTCCCAGGGTTGACCCAGTTCCGTCGTGTGTAGTCGCTGGCGGGCAGTAGGTAGGTAGGTAGGTAGGTAGGTAGGTAGTTTCCGCAACGTAGCAGCACCTGCGCTTCGCATTTCAATTCTTATCCTCATTTTCCTATATATATATATATATATATATATACACACAGAAAGAAAGGTTGACTTGATTCAAAATAATTTTGCGGTCCAAAAAAAAAAATGAAGACCGAAATTTTCTCGGATCAAATCAAAAATTTTTTTCTCGGATCAAATCAAAAATTTTTTTCTCGAACCAAGAAAATTTGGAAAATTTTCCAAATTTTTTCGCATCAAATCAAAAGTTTTCTAAATTTTCCACATTTTCTCGGATCAAATCAAAAATTTTCCAAATTTTCTCGGATCAAATCAAAAATTTTTTTCTCGAACCAAGAAAATTTGGAAAATTTTCCAAATTTTTTCGGATCAAATCAAAAATTTTCTAAATTTTCCAAATTTTTTCGGATCAAATCAAAAATTTTCTAAATTTTCCAAATTTTCTCGGATCAAATCAAAAATTTTCCAAATTTTCTCGGATTAAATCAAAAATTTTTTTCTCGAACCAAGAAAATTTGGAAAATTTTCCAAATTTTTTCGGATCAAATCAAAAATTTTCTAAATTTTCCAAATTTTCTCGGATCAAATCAAAAATTTTCCAAATTTTCTCGGATCAAATCAAAAATTTTGCAAATTTTTGATTTGATCCGAGAAAATTTGGAAAATTTTTGATTTGATCCGAGAAAATTTGGAAAATTTAGAAAATTTTTGATTTGATCCGAAAAAATTTCGGTCTTCATTTTTTTTTTTGGCACCGCAAAATTATCTTTAATCAAGAATAATTTTCTTCCTTTTTTTTTCTGTGTAACCCTAACCAATTCTTCAATATCTGCAGATAAAGGTCAGACTTTGAATTCAGTCCTTCCTTCCTTTCTTTATTTATTTATTTCTTTCTTTCTTTCTTTCTTTATTTCCTCCTTTCTTCCTTCTCTCCCTCTCTTTCAAAGTCCACGATGCGCGAATTGGGTCGATCTATAAACCGAGGAGAAATAATCGTAGAAGGGGAAGAGAGAGAGAGAGAGAGGGGAGGGAGATAGAGGTGTTCGATCGTATATTAACCTTCAACGTTGCGATTTATTATACGCTGCACAAAATATACAATAATAATAAATAAAACAAGAAACACAATAAGGGAGAAAAAAGAAAGAAAAAAAATGATACGAGTATTCGCATTACTATCTGCATTGAATTTGAGAAAAAATATATAGCATAATATAGAACTCTTAATTATACTTGAGAAATATAGTCGAACCCTCCTCCTCCTTCTCTACCTCACCTCCCCCTTTCGCTTCTCGCCTCAACTCTGTTCGATGCAACCCTTGATTTCCGGGTCGTGCTGCAGCTGCAGCAGCAGCAGCAGCACCACCACCAGCAGGGATAGTTTGACGTCATCACGACCTCGCGGTTGCATGGAATGAGGGGTGGGAAAATTGGAAATGGAGAAGGGAGGGTGCCAAGGGTGGAAGGGAGAACGGAGAATCAAGGAGAGTATAGGATATAGGATCAGGGTGACAGGGAGACCCTGGGACTGGATACAGTCTTTCTAGACCCGCCGAGGACGAGGAGGCTCTAGTCAGCCGCTACGGTGCGGTTTTCTTCAATTTTCAATCGTGTGCAGTGACATACGTACACACACACACACACACATATTATTTTAAAGGACTCGATTATATATTTCTTATCTATCGTTTCCTTGATCGATTTTTTGGTTTTTTTTTTCATTTCATTTCATTTCATTTCATTTCATTTCTTCTACTATACTGCTCGCAGTATCTCGTGTATAGTATGCGGGTGATGAAGAAAACCGTTCATCGCAGATAATAACAATACATAACAATAGTGATCACACAGTGCGGCTCATCCAATTTTTTTTTCTTTTCAATCTTTCCATTTCATTTCTGTCTCTCTCGGTTACCTATACAATATACATATATATATACATATTGCAGAAATATAATTTACAATTTTGCACGAATACACGATGAATAATTGTAGCCAAGATCGAGACGAATCCAACGATACCCAACAACGTATAATTCCGACCAATCAACGATCAGACATAACGCCGCGACGTCAATCGCTGCTGCGCCGGTACTTATGCTTATAGCGCTTTAAGATGAATGCGCTCGCGCTACTACTACTCGGAACGGTATTTTCATATCACGATATTTTCTTATCAAATAATCGGAATAGTGTCTTGTTTGGTATCGTTCTACTCGGCTTATTAAATTCTGCAACAATTCGCTGTGTAGATACGA
>OX031022.1:17566670-17571670 GCA_943736025.1 Tenthredo mesomela
TTGGTCACTAGATTTCTGGACTTGAAATCTAGTCACTAGATTTCCAGTGATTTCTAGTGATCTTACTAAAAACATCTAGTAAGTTACCAAACTGCTGCTGCAGTGTACTGTATGACCTACGCCTATGGAAATAGCAAAAATTTCGGGTTGGTACCCCTAGCGTTCCGCATACAGAGAACTTCGCGGTATATATATAATAGTTTAAAAGATAGATGGGGTAGCATAGGTACTTATATTAGAAAAAAAAAAAAATTGAATTGAAAAACTGAAATCCTAAAGACGCGAGAATTATATAGAAAAGAAATTAAGAATATAGATGTACCTACATACAAAAATTAATAAATTTAATAAATTGAATAAATAAATAAATAAATAAATAAATAAATAATAGATTATGGCAGTCGGGGCTCGTGCCAGATGCGCGTTTACACGGGCCCTGATTACTGTAAATGCACTATCTGGTACGACACCTCGCCTGTCGCTACCACCACCACAACCGCCACCACCACCACCGCAACCACAATCAACGCCAATTTGAATTATATATTTAAATTTTTCTTTTTTTCTCTTTTTCGTTCAAGGATGAAAAAAAAAAAAAAAATAATAATAATTACAGAATAGAAAAATCCTACAAAATATCAATAATATTGTCATATATATCGATGGCCTAATGTCAAACGGGCGTAAGCGGCAAAAAAAAAAAAAAAAAAAAATCCGTTTTTATAGTGGCAAAATCTTTTTCATGCAATGGTGAATCTTTTGGGCATATCCGCAAAAAAAAATATTTTTTTGTCGCATTACGCCCCTATGGAATTAGTCCATTGATATATATATATATATATATATACTTGTATATAGGTGATGAAAATTATTTTTATATTGTTGTGTGTTTTAGAATTATTTGTATATTATACTATATTTATTATACATAGAGACATAAAATTATTTTTTTTTTTTTTTCAACCTTTTTTATTAATTTTTTTTTTTTTTTTCTTTCTTTTTCCCCCTCAATCGTTATATCACACCGATCCAACGAGTTTTAGATAATTTGAATATATATGAGGTATTCCACGCCGTTTCGAACGGTCAAAAAAATCACCGCTTCCGAAAAAATCGTAATTTGGTCCTCGAACACAACTATATCGAAAGAATTTTTGTGAATTTTTTCAGAATTTTCGGATTGCATTTGTGGATTTTTTCCAAATTCCAACTTTTTTTACAAACTTCCGTATCTCAAAAGTATAAGATCCTACAAGAAAATTTATGAGACACAAAAGTTGCAGTTTCGAATCAACTTTCTGAAAAAAATTTTTTAGGAATTTCTCGAATCCCAAAAATAGCAATTTTTATCAAAAATACACAAAAATCGATTTTTCAATCAATACGTCACCTTCGATTTGCCTCGATAAATCACAGAAAATACTCTCAAGTGTGGAGCACAACCCCGTATTTTTTTTGAGATGGGTGGCGCAATCGTTTGGAAGATATGCTTTATTAATTTTTTTCTCAGAAGAAAAAAAAAAAATTTCAGAAAAAAAAAAAATTAATAAAGCATATCTTCCAAACGATTGCGCCACCCATCTCAAAAAAAATACGGGGTTGTTCTCCACACTTGAGAGTATTTTCTGTGATTTATCGAGGCAAATCGAAGGTGACGTATTGATTGAAAAATCGATTTTTGTGTATTTTTGATAAAAATTGCTATTTTTGGGATTCGAGAAATTCCCAAAAAAAATTTTTCAGAAAGTTGATTCGAAACTGCAACTTTTGTGTCTCATAAATTTTCTTGGAGGATCTTATACTTTTGAGATACGGAAGTTTGTAAAAAAAGTTGGAATTTGGAAAAAATCCACAAATGCAATCCGAAAATTCTGAAAAAATTCACAAAAATTCTGTCGATATAGTTGTGTTCGAGGACCAAATTACGATTTTTTCGGAAGCAGTGATTTTTTTGACCGTTCGAAACGGCGTGGAATACCTCATATATATATCTAACGCGGTTTATACGCGTTATTTGGTATATAATAAGTCTAAATCGCGTTTCTTCGAATTCGTTTTTATTTATGTCTGCACATACATTTTTATGTACGTTTATGTATGTGTATTTTTCAGGTACTTGATACATATATACATATTTATATATATGAATATAATACCTGGGCTTATAATATTCGTTAAAATATACATTGAGTATAATATACAGGGTGAGTTTTTTTTTTTTTTTTTTCTGACATCGAATGAAGGAGGGGCTTATCATCGCGAACCCTCCACCCTTTTATATTCATACTTATTATCATCGTATGTATCGAGAAACTCCAATTTTATTTTCACGCACCGTAAAAACTGATGATTTCAACAAGTATGAATAGAAAAGTGGCGGAGCGTTTGCGCTGATAAACCCCTCCCTCATTCGATACCAGAAAATACTCACCCTGTATACTGAAAATCTATATATTATTATAATAATTTATCAATAATAATATAATAAGTATTAAAGAAAAAAAAAAAAAAAAAAAAAAAAAAAAACAAGAAAATTTAATTTAATTTTTTATAAGAACGTCACGAGATACGCGATTATAGTGTCAACGATCGTGGAAGAAAAATGAAGAAATGAAAAAGCAAAAGATTGATAATAATTAAAAAAAAAAAAAAAAAAAAAAACCCCGAAGAAATGAAATAATCAAGATTCAAGATTCGAGCATATAGAAGAATATTATTAATTCTACCACTACTACTACCACTACTATGCAATGATCATGGTATATTATAACTTATAACACGTATTATATATATATATATAGGAAATAAAGAGCGAAAAAAAAAAAAAATCGAATACAGAGTATTTAATTTGTTCAATATATTATAGGTATTCATTTTTTCGTCGTTACATTCTTACGTATTGTTGTTTCTCGTTGGAAAAAAAAAAAAAGAAAACCCTAAATCAATTATATCACAATAATTATATACCTATATATCCATTACAATTTTTTTATTTTTACCTTTCTATTCCATATCATGTATAGGTACATTTATTATATAATATATTAGTTACTATATCTATAATGCATAATATTATTATTATTTTCACTAAAAATGCGAGGGGAAGGGGGGGGGGGGGGGGGGGGGGGGTTAAAATTAATGAATTTTATATACATAAACAGCATGCATATATATATATATATATATATAAATATAAATTTTTATTCTCCTTCTATATGAATATTATTATGTATTTCGTTGATTGATTGATCGATCGATTGTCTTATTCACTTTAACTCAAAATTTACTTACGTATTAATTAACGATTTTTTTTTCTCTCTCTCTCTCTCTCTTTCTCCCGCTCTCCTATATGTTTCTAGTCATTTATTTTTATTTAGATATTCGTAAATATAAATATAAATATAAATATAAATATAAATATTAGTAATACATAATTGAATTCTGTTGGGACATCTTTATACCCGAAAAAAAAAAAAAAAAAAAAAAAAAAAAACTTTTCTTTACCTCAATTTTACCTCAATTTTACGTTTATTTTTATTTTTTTAATTTTACATCTGCTGCTGATCGTGATGCTGCTGATGCTGCTGCTGCTGCTGCCGCCTACATATGTTTCAAATTGACGTCAGTTTATATAATATTATTCCCCTGATTCATCATGCGGACACTTAATTATTATCGCAATATAGTAGTATATAAATACGTACCACGTGATATAAAGTGATGCAGTAATTTATAAATAATCGATAATTAAGTGAATGGCGACACTGTACATGCGGGGAAAGAGAGAGAGAGAGAGAGAGAGAGAGAGAGAGAGAGAGAGAGAGAGAGAGAGAGAGAGATGATTTTCAAAGAAGAAGAAGAAGAAGAAGAAGAAGAAGAAGAAGAAGAAGATAAAGAAAAAGAAGAAAAAGAAGAAAAAGAAAAAGAAAAATCCTATACCTACTCACCGTATTTTTTATTGCTTCGTGCCCCTTACCCTTTTTACGAGCTTGGAGTCTTCTTCATTTTTTTTTTTTTTTTTTTTTTCACACTATTTTCTTTTTTTATTCATCCATATTAGCTTCGTTAATTTTTTCGGCAATAAAAAAGAAAAAAAAAAAAAAAAAAAACAAAAAAAAAAAATAAAAAAAATTCTATAAATTAAGAGGCAGATATATTATATATAATAAAAATTTTAATCTTCAGTCATTTGAGTGACATATATAGTATATATTGGCCATTACACCAAATTCTGTACTCAAATCCGGCCTCCAAATTTTTTTTTTTTTTTTTTTTTTTTTTTTTTTTTTATGATCTCTTCGCATTATTTAAGTGCCAACGAAGAGATTCATCGAGTATGAAAGATCTCTGTGACTTCAGTTAATAGGGGGTTCTCGTAATTATTAGAATTTTGATTCCAAATTTTCCAATCTAATTGAACGGTTCAAAAAATGCCTGAAAACAAAATTAAAAACACGATTGTCGATCGGAATTTTTTTTTAGTGAATTTTTTCGAAAATGATGATGAGGACTTTTTCTCACTTTTCATTTTCATACCGAAATTCGATAAATATAACTTAAAATGATTGAATGAAAATTTTCAGAAAACATTATTTGATTTTTAAAAAAAGGATGGGCAACATGGTGCAATTGACATTTTTTAAGTTTTACTTTTCGAATTTTGGACTGAAAATATCGACAAGTGAGAAGAAAAAAAAAAAAAAAAATCATCGTCATTTTCGAGAAATTCAGAAAATTTCCGAGATCGAATAAGACGATCCTAACTATCTATATAAACGTATATTGTGCACAAAATGAAATGAAATAAATGAATGAGAAAATTTCAAAATTCATTTCAATTTTACAGGCAACAAAGAAAAAAGATACAAAAAAAAAAAAAAACCAAAAAATTCACAATACTCTGAAATCATCGCATGCGATCTAATTTTTTTTTTTTTTTATTATACATTTTTTTCATCAATGCGCCTCCACAGCAGTACTTCCCTTCCTTCTTTTTTTTT
>OX031022.1:17574170-17596670 GCA_943736025.1 Tenthredo mesomela
AGTAGTATCAATTAATATACTAAATGGAAGGAGAGAGAGAGAGAGACAAAATATGCTATCAAAATGACGGTGCTCCGAATGATTACGCAACCAACATCGTCTCATATGGCTAGTTTACTGCGTTTAATAATAAACTATAAGTAGAGCGACGACAAGATCTCTTACAAGATAGATTGCGTAAGTTTAACAATCAATAAAAACGATTGTAGCTAAAACCTGCATGTCTTGTTCTACTCTAAAGATCAAAGATCTAAGATCTAAGATCTTCAAATTTCGATATTCAATAGTATATTACTCACCTAGGGAGGGAAAGTAGGCTAACCCAAACTGCGTGTGAGATTGACACCCGAGCCGAAGGCGAGGGTGACAAAAACGCAGTTTGGGATGGCCTTTTTCACTCCCGTGTGAGGTATACTATTTTTCACCACCCCCTGCATCGGAAAGAACGACTTCCCGCTCACGCAAGGGAGCGAAAGTCGTACTTTCCGTGCAGGTGTGGTGAAAATCCATTTATACCCTAAATCTATACATTATATATCTATAAAGTCTCGACTATCAGTCTTTGGTTGAATAAATTCTTAATCATCATTTGATTATGAAACAGAATTACATATAAATGAACAAAAAAACTGTCTTTAATATAGTAAAACACGCCTTTACAACTCTCTCTCATCTATTTCTGAGAGTATGTGCTACTATTATCTAATACGTGTTAAGCTTCGTGGTAATTATAACGCGTAAACATTGATCGAACGCCGTGCATACTGCAAGTCCTTGTTTGTCTGGACTCCAATCCAAAGAACTAACTGGCTGCGAAGAAAGAGTACTGTTTTGTAGTAGAGATACAGAGCCTACAACTCCCTGCTCGATTCCATCGGCGTCTGTAGTCACTCGTTTTTCAGGATATTCGCTGTGAATGAATAAATAATAATATATAATAAAAAAATTTGGAAAAATTAGTTCATTCAGTAGTCAATAAAATAATTCTTCTAATTACTATTTCCATAAACAGAGAGATCCTCCGCCACCAGAAGTCATGAATATCTCACGATTTTGAGGCAAGTGTCTTACCAGCCAAATCGTCGATTTGTGTGCCTGAAAAGAAGTCGATGTTTTATCAGCGCATCTTATTTCTATATTTTTAGTTTTCCAACAACTATTGACTCAAATTTTCTCATTTTTCATCAATTTTATCATTTTCTCAAAGTTTATTTTGTAACTAAAATTGACCAGATCAGAAAATTTTTATAAAGAATAATATAATAGCTCGATCTTACTTTTTCAACCAAATATGAGAATCCCTTTTTAGGATGTTGCGTTTTTAAATCAAACAGATAAAACTTTGCCTCCAGCGTAGTGGCTACAAGTTTATTCATGGGTATATCTTTGCGGTCGAATTCAAGTCCGCAAACACCATTTCTAACGTTGCTTTCCCATCTAACGCTCATAGTTTTTAAATCGAACATTTTAATATCTCCGTTGTCGTATCCAGCTGCGACGATTCTCTCCTCAGAGTTATAAGAGTTACCGAAAGTAACGACCCAGCAATCCCTGCGGTGTTCTCCTTCCTTAGGTTCCATTACCGCTACAGGACTACCCTTTTGTCTAGGATCCCAAACCTTTACGCTACCGTCTCTTGAACCGGTTACTAATTCCGGTGCACCGCAGCCCAATGTATGACCTCCGATACCGTCGATGGAATTAATTATCTCTTTATGAGCGTTTACGGAATAAATTGGTATCGACGGATCCTCAAGATTGTACATGTTCAATTTTCCCTGTATTTTGAAATAATTCGAATTTTTAAGGGCTGAATTATACACCTCGAATTTTTGGCAGCCAGTTTCTCAGCTAAAACACATCCGATCGATGTGAAATTGATATCAGTGATGTAGAAAAAGTGAACGAATGGCATGATGCTCTTGGATTTAAAAAAAAGCGCGAAATGTTTCGGGTGTTTTCATATTTATCCAAGTACAACGTCAGCAACAACGATTATTCGTTACAGAACACTCTTGATGTAAAATTGTAAATTTTATTTTCGCTTTTTTGAAATCCAAGAGCATCATGCCCTTCGTTCACTTTTTCTACGTCACTGATATCAATTTCACATCGATCGTATGTGTTTTAGCTGAGAAACGGTCTGCCAAAAATTCGAGGTGTATAAAATTCACATTTTACTCGCGTTTTGTATACAGATTAGAAAAATAATTCCTAACCTTAAAATCACCGACTGCTAAATAACGATCCCTCAAATTCGAGGCTCCGAATGTACCGCATTTGGTAGGATTCGATCTTTCTATATCTTTGACTAGTTTTAATTCACCGTTTGACACTTCGTAGATTTCAATAATTCCTGTACCTCGAGGTCTCGATCCCATAACCACGAATTTAGCGCTACTTGGTATCCATTTAGCATCGAATAATGAATAGTTTACGGATTTTTCTATGTGACATATTATCTGAGGCTTCGATAGCTTCTCCATTATTATTATTATTATATATCAGATTAATTTTTTTTTTTCTTCACTTTTCTTTCTTTCTTTCTTTCTTTCTTGCAATTTTATAAATACTATTTTAATTTAAACAACTTTGTCACAGTCACTCGCCGGAGCTAAGCAGACGATACATGTATGTATCCATGTATTTGTATTTGTTTTTTTTTCTCTTCATTATAAACAAACCGTAACGTAATCTGGCGGCGAAAGTTCGAATCAAACAAGTCGCTGCGATGTGAATCTGCCTTATCATAGTAGCTGTAATGTTCATTAATGGCTAACTTCTGTTTTTCTGACTTTTTCGAAAACGAGACTCTATTCTAGTCCATATTTCACGTGCTTATGGCTGAAATAATAATAATAATAATAATAATAATAATAATTATAACCCCTTCTAAAATTAATATTAATATTATTATTATTAATTATTATTCTATTATATATATACGAAAAAGTCATAAAAAATAAATAAAAAAAAAAAAAAAAACAGTTAGCCACTGCGAACCACCCAATGTAATGAAAATGAACGTTACGCTACGTGTCGCGCCATCTGGATTTCGGATCTATGACTATAGTCACTAGTCTAACTCTAACATCACAACTAGTATACTGAAAGTTGAAACTGAACGAACAGTTTAGTGTAAAACAAAATGGTCTCGCGTTCGCGTCGTGGAAACTTTCTCGTCGTAGTTTAATAGCGATAATACACACAGTAGTACAAAGTACCGTTTCATAACTTTAAAATCCTATTATAAGAACATAATTTAATTAACCGGTTTTTTCTTTTTTTTTTCCTGTTATTTAATATCAAATACCTAGTATCCGAACAACGCTAATATAGTTTTACTCGAAATAAATAAATAAAGAAAGAAAGAAAGAGATAGATAGACAGAGAGAGAGAGATAGATAGATAGAGTGAGTGAGAAGAATTTGGCGGGAAAAACACTTGTCTGACTAGTTACTGAGCAGTCAAGATGGCGATCATGGAAGCGTTGATCGAGCATTTCCTTATATTTGGTGTAAAGGTCAGCGACGAAGCAACGCTAAAGAAATGTGAGTATTATAAAAAATTTGTTTCAAATTTTTGTCTTCATTCTTTCATCTCAATTGTTTTTTTTTTTTTTTTTTTTTTCTAAATTCTAAGAGAAACTACTAGGTAGATACTTATGAGTTTCGATTAAAAAAAAATAAAATAAAAAATAAAATAAAATAAAATATGTATCTTAGGTATGGATTTATGCGATGCTTACAATCTGGACGAAGAATCATTCGTAGATACATGGATGGCGTTCAGTGTATCAGATTGCGAAGGGGCGAGTCCGAATTTATCATATTTATCTCGTATGGAAAAAAAGGAATTGATCAAAAAAGATAAAGATATTATTTCAATAGCCTCAGGTTCGGGCTGTACCAAAAATGCAAATGCAAACGCAAACGCATTAACAAGCGACACAATTTTATCGTATATTAAAAAAAAGGATAAAAATTTGTCTACCATTGCAGCTTACAATAATTCTATAAATTCTATGAATAATTACGAGTATCCTTTTTCTCATTTTCACATTTTTCTGATTTTTTAAGCATTTTTTTTTTTTTTTTTTTTTTTTTTTTTTTAATCTTCATTCTTCTAAATCCTTATGAAGTTGAAGTTCGTAACGTTAACGTAACACAATCTTTGGAAAAAAATTCACTATTTCATGACTCCAACGTTGTTAAAGTTGCCAAGTAGGCGAGATAGGTGTGTTTTACTCGATTCGGGAAATTATGGATCGTATTTTGCTGTTTTTGAACCGTTCAAGTCATGAAATCACGATATTTGCACAATTATTTTGTTGCGTTAACGTTACGAACTTCAACCTCATAAATCCTTGACTGTAAATTTTTATTGAATCACAGAGAAAATGAAGACCTCCTCGAACTGTATTGTGGAAAATCATCGACCACCCCTAAAGTAAGTAACTTGATAAAAAAAAAAAAAAAAAAAGTTAATATTCTATATATGTGCGTATAAAATATTTCGTTGTTCTTTTGTTTTAATTTCAATGTTAAGTTAGGTTAGGGTCAGGTTAGGTTAGGTTAGGTTGAACATTTTTTTTTTTTCTAGCCTGTTATTATAAAAGCATCAAGAGAGCTCTGATTCATTGCAGACAGTAGTCTACCTCTCTCCTTAAAATTCTCCCCTCGACCTCTTCCCCTCCCCCCCTTTCTTACAGTTTGCCGATTTCTGGTTCATTGTCAGGAAAGGAGCAGAGGTTTTAGGGATTCGAAAAACCGCCGCTTTCTCTCTCTCTCTCTCTCTCGCTCGCTCGTTCTTTTACTTTGTCCTCTTTCTCTTGCTTCCCTCCCCTACGCTTCTGATCCTTTCTCTCTTCTTTTCTCTTCTCTTCCTTTCTCTTCTCTTCTCTACTCTTCTTTCCTCTCCCCCGTTCGGTACTTCCCCTTTTCCATGAAAGTAGTCTGCTGTGTATCTCCACGTCCCTTCTCACCCCTCCCCTTCTCTCTCTCTCTCTCTCTCTCTCTCTCTCTCTCCTCTCTACGTGTTGCATTCACACACACAACACACACACACACACACACACAGTCTTGGTATAATATAGTAGAAACGACTCGTACTAGCGTGAGGCAGTTCACGATATCCAACGTTGCCAAATTTTCATTAATTTTATCCAATTCAGATACAGATAATATACAGAGGGGATATGGTGAAATTTTCGAGAAATCATAATACTTTCAAGAAAAAAAAAAAAAAAAAAAACGATCTTTTTCTACTTCTTCTTTTTCTTCTAATTCTTCTTCTCTTTTATCATTCGATATTTCTGTTTTTCGTATTTGGTTTCTTTTTTTTTTTTTTTTTTTTTTTTTTATTCCTAAACGAAAAACGATACACACACGTATAAAATATAACCCTCGCATAGATCGGAATGGTACGTGTTCGTTTTTCTTATAACGTCTTATTGAAACTGAATATACATATATGTACACGAGATCTGTAACGTGACTAGTATGTATTAATATAATAGATGTATTATATATGTATTATATATCGTATGCATTTCGTGGAAAAAAAATTGTTATGTATTGTATGTAGTACGAGTTCAAGTTACCAACAGTTCGATTCTACTTATTGTCTCTTTGGATAATAAATTACGAGTGTAAACTTCATTATCATTATACTATCTCTTTTTTATTTTATTTTATTTTATTTTATTTTATTTTATTTTTTTTTTTTTTATTTTTATCATATTTTTTTATCATATTTTTTGAAAACAAATCTGAAAAAAAAACAAAAACGCGAATAGATAAGTAATGAACAAAATTATAAAAATGATAAAAAAAAAAAAAAAAAATTACCAATAACCACGAGATTATTTTAACGAACGTTATTTTACGCTACTGCGGTATTATATAGTATATATACGGTCAGCGACGTTTCTATACACAACATTGGCAACACTGTAATAATATTCGTTGCCCGTTCTTTGTGAACCCCCTCTCAACGTATCTTGTTAGGCTATAGAGTAGAGTGTGTAGAGTAGAGTTCGCGCGTATAACCGATCTGTAAAGCGAACGAACGAACTAGGGAACCGAGCGAGAGTTGCTCGGAGCCACAGCCATGAAGCCAGTCAAGTTGATGGTCGCCTCGCGGTCGGTAGTGCGTACACACGATCTCGGTCGGATCGCATTCTATCGCGTATACCTAGTTGTTTTATACATATATATACATAAATAATCGCGTTTCAGAGTTTAATAATAATAATAATAAAAATATTGTTGTATATATATATATATATATATACACGAATACATAATATATATATATATATATACATATACTAGATAAATAAAACGTAATAAAATATAGTACATAATACATAAAAAAAAAAAATATATATATATTAAAATTGCGAAACATTTTCACTATACTTTCATCTCGTAAATCATTAAACTTAAATCAAATTATAATTTTATACAAGTGTTTAATAATTATAACGTTATTTTATAGTATATATATAGATCCGCGTGAGGTTTTATTCAATGAAATTAATTTCATTTTATCTCAAATCACAAATTTCATTATTATTATTATTATTATTATTATTATTATTAATAATATACTTCGGAGGGAACGACAGGTGGTTTTTTTTTTTCTTCTTCGAATCTTTCACATCACATCACATCGCGTTTCTCTTATAGTCTTTCTATACACTCCTGAGGAATATAGCTATATAGTGTGTGTGTGTGTGTGTGTGTGTAAGAAAGAGATCTAGAGAGAGAGAGAAAGCGTGCGACTGACGAAGGGGGAAGATAAAGAGGGGGGGAGGAGCGGTAGGTTAGTTCTAGGTACCTATTTCCCGCCACAAAAATCTTCAGGTAGAAATTGCCGCCATTATTTCCCCTCCCCTTCCCTTCCTTGCCTTTCCTTTCCCTTCTCTTCTCTTCTCTTCAGTCTTCGTTCGCTCTTTTAGTTTTGTTAAGAACTCTACAACACATCACATCACAAAGAGAGATGTTCTTCTTCTTCTTCTTCTTCTTCTTCTTCTTCTTCTTCTTCTTCTGTGGTGGTGGTGGTGGTGGGGGAACCTAGCTAGCTAGGTATAACAACTAACTACCTAGGTAGGTTGAATATATGAGGTAGGTAGGTATGTATGTTAGTATACGTGTCCCTCTCTCTCTCTCTCCCACCAAACCGTCCTGCGTGCTGCACGACCCGGGTTCCACAGATTTCTTTCAAAGGAAATAATTTCAGTTTTCAAGGACGCGTCGTCGTCGGCCATAATCGTATAACGCATCGCGTCGTTCTCTAATTCTATTCCCCCTCTCCCCCCCCCCCTCGACATCGGTTGTTTTTTCATATTTATTTATATTATGTATATTATGTGCGGTGGAACAAGTTAAGAACAATTTACTCGTGTGTCATTTGTTTTTTTCGTTTTTTTTTTTAGAATTCGGTATCCAAATTTTATACTATAATAATAATAATAATAATAATAATTCCGTAAATATAGTATAACAAGTGAAATAAAGTTATCATCGTTGTCGTTGTTGTTGTTGTTGTTCTTGTTTTATTTTATATTCGCTTTTCTCTCGCATCTCTTCGTTTTATTTTATTTTTTCTCGATCTCTACAATATTATACGATTCAATTTTCATAGTACCTACACATATATTTATTATTATAGAATACAGATATATACTATAAAAAATCTGTTATCCTTATTAAATATAGCGATTTAGTAAGGAATTATCATTCGAGATTCAAGATTCAAGATTCAAGATCAAAGATTCAACGACCTGTTGCTCTTTACCTTTTCCTCTATCTCTCTATCTCTCTCTCGCTCGCTCGTAGCCTATCTCTTCGTTGTCGAATCTTTCTTGGCAATCTATAAGAACAGTGTGTGACACTGTGACGCCGACGCTTACACTTACGCTAGGCTAGGCTACGCTACGCGGCAGCCAGAAAACATATAGGTAGAGAGAGAGAGAGAGAGAGAGAGAAAGCAAGCGAGAAGAAAAAGAAAAAGAAACTAAAGCGCTTCGGGTTACCTGCTGTCATTTTTTTTTTTTTGTTTTTTTTTTTTTTTTTTACCAAATTTTGTATTTTCTTTATTTTTTCTTCTTCATATTTATTAATTCTAGATCTTATGTTATGGCTTGTTTTTTTTTTTTTAACTTTCTTTTTTTGTTTTCTTTTTTTTCATTATCTTCACTTTCAAGGATTTACAATCTTTTTCCCTTATATATATTATATTATATTATATTATATTATGTATCTTGATTCTTTGTTCGCGAAGATTATAGGTATAGAGGAAAGAAGGTAATGATAGTGTATAATAATATATAGTTACATATTATAACTATACTATACCTGGGTAGGTTATTTCTCTGACTGTAAAATAACCGTTATTTCAGTTTACCAAACCCGCGTCTTTTGAAAAGAAACTGAAATAATAAAGAAAATAAAAGAAAAGTAGGAAAGAAAGAAAGAAAAAGATCGCGTTGTTATTTTTATAGTCATTCATACATTCATACATTCATTCATTCATTCATTCGTCGGCGAAAAGAAAGAAAGAAAGAAAGAAAGAAATGCATTTCTTTTCTTCTTTTTCTTTTTCCGCTCTTACAGCTTTCTTTCTACATTCAACGTTGTACTCGTAACTTCAATCTCCGATTCTCTGGGCTCTTTTTCATTCCTTTCTTCTCCTCCTCCTCCACCTCCTCCTCGCCTATTTTCTCAATGTAGTATATCATTTTTACCAAATAAAAACATTTTATAATCTTACATTAATATATTATGTACGAAAAAATAAAACAAATCAACGACAAATATCATTTATATTCAATTTTGTTGTTGTTGTTGTTGTTGTTGTTGTCGTTACATCTTATACAATTTATAATTAATAACAAGTAAGAATAAGAATTCTAAACTTCGCGCTAATGTATGTATTACATACATAGTGTATACATATACATACATACATACATACATACATAATATACAATATACATACGTATACAAGTAAAAGTTCAACGGCATTTCCCACGGTGTCGTTTTGTGTGGTTCGTTTGCTCACATCACATCGCATACTATAATATTAAGAGCGAGAGAGAGAGAGAGAGAAAGGTAGTAGTAGTAGTAGTAGCCAGTAGTGTGCTAGAGTGCAGGGACGTAGAGGGAGCGCCATTGCTGGATGGCGGGTTTTCTCGATCCCTCTATCTCTATAAATCTCTCTCTCTCTCTCTCTCTTTCTCTCTCTTTACTCCCCTCTACTACACCAACCGCACGACGGTTACGTAGTTTGAGCATTTTTAAAAAAGGGGTAGAGTAAAGAAACACGCTTACACATACCTACATATATACGTATACTCGTAGTATTAGAATTACTTTTAATTTCTACTTTATGTTGATCATTGACAAAATCGAATCAGTAAATTTTCTCTTACTATAATACCGATACGTAATAATGATGATGAAAACTATCTATATAGTATATCAAGGCCCATCCCTAATCGCCCACCTCATTTTGTTCGTAAAAGTCCACATTTCGATTATTATTATATCTTAAGGGGTTATGAAAGGTGAATTATACACCTCGAATTTTTGGCAGCCCGTTTCTCAGCTAAAACACATCCGTTCGATGTGAAATTGATATCAGTGACGTAGAAAAAGTGAACGAAGGGCATGATGCTCTTGGATTTCAAAAAAGCGAAAATAAAATTTACAATTTTATATCAAGAGTGTTCTGTAACGAATAATCGTTGTTGCTGACGTTGTACTTGATAAATATTAAAACACCTGAAACATTTTTCGCTTTTTGGAAATCCAAGAGCATCATGCCCTTCGTTCACTTTTTCTACGTCACTGATATCAATTTCACATCGATCGGATGTGTTTTAGCTGAGAAACGGGGTGCCAAAAATTCGAGGTGTATAATTCACCTTTCATATCCCATCAAAGAAATGGATATTATAGTATATATTATGTTCTAAGAACGACGAAAGATGTATCCCATGTCATTTTATTATTCGCGTTTGTAAGTAAGAAGTCTCTTCTCTTCTCTACTCTTCTCTTATAATAAAAGACGAGATATAATAATGAAATGGTTGAAATTGATTGAAACAATGCGTAATAAAATGAGTATTAAATGCGATGGGTTAAACGCTGTTAACCTACGTTGGGTATCTTACGGGCTCGTAACTTCATACATTGCCTTCTATTTTATCCTTTATCCTTCATTCATTCTATATACATATATAGTAAATAAATAAATAAATAAACATGTTTATTTAGGTAGTAATATTACAATGATTCTAAATGTGCTAAGTGAGTGATGGTCTAGTGCACATTGTTGTTTAAAATTTGTGACTAGATCCACACTCATTAAACACGTTTGGAAAAAATACATCGATAATTGTGACAAGATTTCATTCCGAATGATAAAAAAAAGAAAAATGAAAAGAAAAATATGTACTAAAATCGAAAGGAGAAAGTCACTTCCATAGACGAGTATGAATTTGGTACACGTATAGATTATTTTTAAAATCGTGACTAGATACACACTCGTCTACGGCGGCCTTCTTCGATAGGTTTATGATAAACTGGAAGAATGAAAGAAGAAAAAAAAAAAAAAGAAAAAAAAATATGAAATTTTTCTGTCTCATACTGTTTCACATATTTTTTTTTCTTTTTCTTTTCATCTTGTTTGCAAATAGACCAAACGAATGCGGAGTCCTGAGGGAGAAGCGGAAATCAACGAGGTCAAAATACGAGCTGTTGAAAGTCCCTTCTCGCCGTCAAGTTATTCGCCGAAAACGTGAGGAATTAATCATCGTTGAAAAAAAAAAAAAAAAAAAAAAAAAAAAACAATTTTAGTTGAGAATAAATAAATCAAAACTTTGATTTTTTTCTTTAGCGCGACGCCAAGTCGTCTAACATCGAATCCTCTGAATCGAGGTAAAGTCTTGTTAAAATATGGGCCTGATCCTACGAGTTGGAAAAACATTGACGAAAATCGAATCGTTAATGTGTCGAGGAGCGAGGATCACAATCACATACCATCTAAATCATTATACATGTACGAAAAGTTGATAAACAAAGCCGCGGCCTTAGATTTTGTTTGCGACGAGTTGGGAACTTCCATGTGCAAAACTAAAAACTCGATTGAAAACGAGGATACCGAGCAAGTCGGTTCATACTCAAGGAGTCAATACGAAATTCAAACCTACGGTAGAATTTGTTGCGATTCTGAAGGTAAATTAAACGCCGCATCGGTTATGCTTGAGGGAAGCAAACGTCTGTCTTCTGGTACCAGAGTGAAATTAGACTTGGGAAAATTGAACCAATACACAATATTTCCCGGTCAAATTGTATCTGTAAAGGGTGTAAATCCAACCGGTAATAGTCTAGTGGTGAAAAATATGTTCATTGAATCACCACCGCCACCACCTACAAGACCGTATGATAAAACAAACAGCGATAAAATTTTGGACGTAGTTGTAGCTGCGGGTCCTTTTACATATGCTGATAATCTTAAATACGAACCGCTGATGGAACTGATCGATTACGTGGAGAAAAATAAACCACATGTATTCATTATGATCGGACCATTCGTCGAATTCAATCATCAAGAGATAGAGAAATGTAATATGTCCGCAACTTTTGATGAATTCTTTGAACAATGCATTGGGAATATTATGCGAAGACTGAAAGAGTGAGGATATTGTTATTTCGGTATTTTTTTAAATAACATTCTTGTAACACGGTATGGAAAGTTCTTCATTTGTGTGCACCGAAAATTGTACGCAAAGTAGCGGATTCCTGCGGTGATCTTACAAAGTGTGCGGAAATGTTGATTCCCGCACATTTATCCATTCATTGTGTGCGGGAATTCGGATCCCCACGCGGGAATTTGGATCCCCACGCGGGAATTTGGATCCCCACGCGAGAATTTGGATCCCCACGCGGGGATTTGGATCCCCACGCGGGAATTTCGATCCCCACGCGGGAATTTCGATCCCCACGCGGGGATTTGGATCCCCACGCGGGAATTTGGATCCCCACGCGAGAATTTGGAACCCCACGCGGGAATTTAGATCCCCACGTGGGAATTTGGATTCCTGCACACTTCGTCGATTCATGCATGCGGTGTGTAAACAAAGTGCGAACTTCCATACAGTGTTACAAAAAAAAAAAAAAAAAATGGTATATGAACTAGTATCATAATATACTATTAGAGATTTATTTTTGGATTAACGTCCTTTATTATTACTCTTCCAGCACTTGTACACAGGTAATTTTGGTATCGTCGAATCGCGACGTTCATCACGATCCCGTTTACCCAACCCCCGAGTTCAAGATTAAAGCAAAATATTCCAATCTACATTTAATGCCAGATCCTTGTATGATTGATATCGACGGACTTGTCATAGGAACTACATCGGTAGATTCTCTGATGCACTTGGGAAGGGAAGAAATCAGTTTGTAAGTAACTTTGGGACGAGTGGGTTAGTAGGTATACCCAAGATTTTGGGCAAAATAAAGTTAATAAAAAAGAAATACAAAAAAAATGTTTTGTTTCAGTAACTCGACTAAATTGGACAGACTTTCACGTTTGGCGACCCACGTCTTGGCCCAAAAGTGTTTTTACCCATTGGTACCACCGTCCGATGACGTTAACGTCGATACTGATCTCTGGGAGAAACACGTGTTCATTAATAAACAGCCTCATTTATTAATTCTACCATCTAGTTTGCGATATTTTTGCAAAAACTTATACGACTGCGTAGCTTTGAATCCCGAGAGATTAGGTAAAGGCTCATTCGCCAGATTGAGGATAAATTATCCGATTAAAAACAGCGATTGGAAAATATCCGACAATCTATCTGTACAAATTCTGAAAATTTAAAAATCTTCAGTTCTTATTCGCTTTATTATTATTTTTTCCATCGGTCTTTTAACGATTGTGATAGTAAAAAACTAAAGAAATATACATAATAATAATAATAATAATAATAATAATAAAAAATAAAAAAAACTCATAACATCCAAATTAAAATGTGAATAATTATTATTCTAATTTTAATTATCAATACTCTATAATATTGTATTCGTTATTTTGCAAATAAAACAGAACTTGAAGTTCAATTGACTTGATTATTTCACCAATTACGCCTATCTTCATTCAAAACTTTAATGATTATTTGTAAAAACGAGTTGAATATCATTTGGAACTAATGAGGAAAGCATTTATAATATTTCTAATGCGATTCAGATACCATCGCAGGTTTTAAGTGTCGTCGCGCCTAAATGGATGCAATTTGTACTACATACGTGACATGCGGGTTGCGTTCGACAAGGCGCGGGGAAAAGTAGTTCGCCACATCCGCCGCGAGATGGCAATACTATTTCGCACCCTGTGAGCACGACTAGCCAATAAATTAGAAGACACTGACCTAGGATATGATAATATTTATAATTTATTCTTTTTCTATTATTTTAGGCTTAAAATAAAAAAAAATAAAAAATAGAATATCCTAATACCGGGTTTACGAATGTAAAATTCGTGTCTATCTATATATTTATATGATCGGTTTGTCCGATTCACAAGCGTTACGTTATAAGTTATCTAAAATCCCGCGCGATGGCATTCCGGATGTTTTCCAAAGTGTCCAAACTCCGATTTCATACATCCACTCGAATATCTATTATCAAATATTAGTATCCTTGGTTTTTATTAACACACAGTGTTCTGATATTATACCTACCTACCCAAGGTAGTAATATAATAGTTGTGAATACGATAATAAATAATTGTGAATACTGTTTAATTATCTGATCAACGTTATAATCCAAATGTTATAAAGGCGTGAAAGACCCCACATGACGAGGTGAGTGAATATTATCATTTCTCACATATATATATTAGGTATATATCGTAATGATTATAGTATAGGGGGTTTGAAATAATAATCTGTGTATATGGAACCAAAGTATATTATAGAGCGTAGTAGTAGTATATATGACGAAACAGCGCATCAAACACCGAAATGCCAATATATATATATATTTATTTTTTTTTTTTCTTCTTGTTCTTCTTCTCGTCCGCCATCTTTGTTAACAATTCGCGTTTTCACTACGTATACACAATATCTATATCATACATATTATACGTATAGTAGTAGTAGTAGTAGTAGTAGTAGTAGTAGTACACATACGATATTATTAATTTGTATATATTCTTATTATTTAATAAATATAAAATATTAATTTATTATTACACGTAACAATCAATAACTTCTATGTAAAATATTGTAAATTTATTTTATTTTATTTTATTTACAATGTATTTTGATATAATAATAATAATAATATCTATAGAATGTAACATAAACATGTTTGTATTTATTTATGTATGTATTTATGTATACAGTATGGATTTAACTACTTACATAGTTTATCGATAATCGTCTATGTCGCACGTGGTAAACGATAACAACGAATACGAATACGAACGTCGGTACATACTTACTTACTGAGTTAGTCGTTCAAGAAACCATTTCAATACTTTCGCAATAATAATATAAATAATATTCCATCTTTTTCTTTTTTTTTTTTTTTCCTGCATAGTTTAGTTATTTTCGTCGATTATTATTATTATTATTATTCTTCTTCTTCTTCTTCTCGCATTCTATCTATCTATCTTATATTCGGTTATACAGTTATACAGCGAAATAACTGTTACTCACAATATATTGTTATGAATACATATTCGAGTTTGACTACTATTTTTTATTTTTTATTTTTACAACGTAACGTTTTCGTTTTTAAAATTCGTCGATCCATTATCGTCAATAATACGCAGAGAGATAAAATTACGTATAATACGAGATCGAGTTGCTGTCGCGATACACTCTATATACGATTTTTGTATATCTCCGTCCATATCTATTATCTATATATATATATATATATATATATAGAACGCACAACTAGGTATTGCTTAAAATTGTTAAGACGGGTCAGGTATATAGCCTTCGTCGTACGCTTAAAAAAAAAAAAAAAAAGAAAAAAAAAAAAACCTGCGTCATCGTCGCGGCGCGACGTCGCATAAAACGATATACTAGGTGGGAGTTGTTTTATAGCCTGATTTTTTTTTTTCTCAAAATCATCACTTTCTAAAAAAAAAAAAAAAAAAAAAAAAAAGATAATAAAATAAAGAAAAGAGAAGACGAAGAAGAAGAAGAAGAAGTAAAGAAAAGAAAAAGAAAAAGAAAAAGAAAAGAGAAAAACATGATGAATATAAATAAAATACAATACAATAAATACATTTATTATTTCTCTACTACGTAGTTGTATTACAGTCCGCTTTCTAAAAAAAATGCGTATAACATACATACGTATACGTATACGTAATGGTGTTTTTTTTTTTTTTTTTTTTTTTTTCACCTTTTTTTTGTCACCTTTTTTTCTTCCCATTACATAGTTAGACTATAGCTAGTATAATCCGTTGATGTTGTTACGTAAACTGAAATACAATATGAAAAAAAAAAAAAAAAATAGAGAGAGAGAGAGAGAGAGAAAGAAGATGTTTATTATTATTATTATTATTATTATTATTATTATTATTTCTATATCATTCTATATATGTAGGTACATACAAAAAAATATGAGTAAAGTTTACGTCAACATTTTATCGCTATTTAAAAATAACGAGAAAAGTACTGAGATAAAAAAAATAAAATAAAAAAAATCAATACAGAATTTATATAGTGATTATTCGTCGAATATAACTGACCTACTACACTGTATATATAATATATAGATATAATATACTATCTATACGGGTCTGTCTCTGTGTATAATATAAAATTTTTTAAACCTCGATATATATATATACTAGTTATATATATATCGCGTCACTAATGCCATAAGGTCGTAAGCGCAAAAAAAAAAAAAAAAAAAAAATTTCGTGTTTTTGGTGGCAAAATCTTTTTCGTGGTATATAACATCGTTTGGGCATATCCGCAAAAAAAATAATTTTTTGGCGCTTACGACCTTATGGCATTAGTGACGCGATATATTATGTATACAGCCTGAAGTCTTCACTGGTATCGAATGCGAGGGAGGAGCTTATTATATCAGCGCAAATTCTCCGCTCCGCCTACTTTCTATTCATATTTATCTACATCGTTGTATATTATGTGTTAATCAAGAAACCTCGTACTTTTATTTTTTTTTTTTTTTTTTTTTTTTACGTACCGTAAAAATTGATGATTTTAACCAAGTATGAATAGCAAAGGGGTGGAGCGTTGTGCTGACGAGTCACTCCCTCATATTTTATACCAGCAAAGATTCACCCTGTATATCGCGTCACTAATACCATAAGGTCGTAAGCGCCAAAAAAATGATTTTTTTTTTTTTTTTTTTTTGCCTATATGCCCAAACGATGTTATATGGCACGAAAAAGATTTTGCCACCAAAAATACGAATTTTTTTTTTTTTGGCGCTTACGACCTTATGGCATTAGTGACGCGATATATATTAGTATGGTTCTTAAAAGGGTGATTTTGAAAAAAAAAAAAAATTTTCAACATATCCACGTATATCGCAATATAATTATAATAATTGCTTTTTCCAAATACAGAAAAAATAAAAATTTAGAAAAATAGAACTGTGGAGTTTGCAAAATTTGAAATAAAAAAAAAAAAAAAAAAAAAAAAAAATAATCACCCTTTTTAAGAAACACTCTAATATATGTATATACATTATATAAATATATATAATACCGCATAATGTGTTATCCTTATCATGAGTAATAATAAAAAAAAAAAAAATTAAAAAAAAACTCGTTTTATCGCGTTTTATTATTATTATTATTATTATTATTGTAATTATATATGAATTGTTGCTGTTATATATTATATATATATATATATATATATATTTTTTTTTTTTTTTGTTCCGTGACCAATACAAATGAAAAATATAACATTAATCAGCTTTAAATTTATTATTGTATCGATAATTATCATGTATTTTCATTTTTTTTGTTTTTTGTTTTTTGTTTTTTGTTTTTTGCGGAACCATAATAATAATAATAAACAATAACATATAGGGATATGAATTATATATATACATATATAATTATTTCAAATTAATTAAACTTCGAGGTCAATCGGCTTTATTTAGCGTATATATTGATAAAATATTTGACGACTATATATATATATATACGATGAGGAGGAGAAGGAGAAGGAGGAGATAATATAATATAATACCTATAATTTAATTTGCGCCTGTGACAATATATATATATACATATATACTACGTATGAATGTAATATGTTTTTAATCTTGATATTATCGTTTCTAAATAATACGAAAGAAAAAAAAAAAAATTCTCCAAATTTTTTTTTTTTTTTTTTTCAAACTTTTATCATCTCAACTCTAACATTCTTCTCTGCACCGAAAAAGTCGGATATACCGTACAATTTAAAATACACGTATTTCGGTCATAAAAAAAAAAAAAAAAAAAAAAAAAAAAAATTCACGCATCGTCATTTAGAATACCAGACAATCTAATACAAGTCGAATTACATATATATATAGAATCTTACCTAGATTTTTTATTTCTTTTTTTCTCAATATTATCCTATTTTTGCATTATAATAATAGGTATATAAATATATCTATAAAATACGAACAAATTTGAAATTTCCATTTCATTAATTTTTTATTTTTTTCTCCTCCGTAAAGATTATTATATTATGTTGTATACTTTATTCTTATTTTTATCATTCTTTATTATATATTACCTATATATTGTATTATGTATCGCGAATTTATATCTCCGCGAATGAATAGCATATATATATTTATATATAATACACGCACACGCACACGCGCACACATCCATATCTATTTATCCATGACCGAGGTCAGTAACTGAACTAGATATATATATATATATGAAGAATAATAACCGAGACGATATGAGGTAATCGACTGAAAAGAAATATCGATTGCGAACCATAACTAACGCATATAATATAATATATTAGGGTGTTACAAATTTTGGCAATGTCTTTTTATTTTTTTTTTTTCCTCGTACCTATATACCATTGAAAAAAAAAAAAAAAAAAAAAAAAAAAAAGTTGATTTATAAAATCAAGATCTATACTTATGCTCGCCCACCCACATCAATGTGTGTGTAAACTTTTTTTTTTTTTTTTTTTTTTGTAACACTGTATGGAAAGTTCTTAATTTGTGTACACCGAAAATTGTACGCGAAATAGCAGATTCCTGCGGTGATTTTACAAAGTGTGTGCGGGAATCAACATTCCCGCACGATTTACCCATGCAGGAATGTTGATTCCCGTACACAATTTGTCAATTCATCCAAGCGGAGTGTAACACAAAGTGCGAACTTTCATACAGTGTTACAAAAAAAAAAAATGGTATACGAACTAGTGCCTTTTTTTCCGCCCTAGTATCATAATATACTATTTTATAACACTGTATGAAAAGTTCTTAATTTGTGTAACGAAAATTGTACGCAAAATAGCCGATTCCTGCGGTGATTTTACAAAGTGTGTGCGGGAATCAACATTCCCGCACGATTTACCCATGCGGGAATGTTGATTCCCGCACACAATTTGTCAATGTATCCAAGCGGAGTGTAACACAAAGTGCGAATTTCCCTACAGTGTTACAAAAAAAATGGTATACGAACTAGTGCGGTTTTTTCCGCCCTAGTATCATAATATACTATTTTATAACACTGTATGAAAAGTTCTTAATTTGTGTAACGAAAATTGTACGCAAAATAGCCGATTCCTGCGGTGATTTTACAAAGTGTGTGCGGGAATCAACATCCCGCACGATTTACCCATGCGGGAATGTTGATTCCCGCACACAATTTGTCAATGTATCCAAGCGGAGTGTAACACAAAGTGCGAATTTCCCTACAGTGTTACAAAAAAAAAATGGTATACGAACTAGTGCCTTTTTTTTCCGCCCTAGTATCATAATATACTATTTTATAACACTGTATGAAAAGTTCTTCATTTGTGTAACGAAAATTGTACGCGAAATAGCCGATTCTTGCGGTGATTTTACAAAGTGTGTGCGGGAATCAACATTCCCGCACGATTTACCCATGCGGGAATGTTGATTCCTGCACACAATTTGTAAATTTATCCAAGCGGAGTGTAACACAAAGTGCGAATTTCCCTACAGTGTTACAAAAAAAAAATGGTATACGAACTAGTGCCGGTTTTTCCGCCCTAGTATCATAATATACTATTTTATAACACTGTATGAAAAGTTCTTAATTTGTGTACACCGAAAATTGTACGCAAAATAGCCGATTCCTGCGGTGATGTTACAAAGTGTGTGCGGGAATGTTGATTCCCGCACATTTATCAATTCAATGTGTGCGGGAATCAACATTACCGCACACTTTGTCAATTCATCCAAGCGAAGTGTAACACAAAGTGCGAACTTCCATACAGTGTTACAAAAAAAAAAAAAAATGGTATATGAACTAGTGCCGATTTTTTTTTTTTTTTTTTTTTTTCCGCACTAGTATAATATACTAAATTTTCGCTTATCACACTGCGGTAAGCTCGATACACAACACAACATACGTACATATTATTGTGTACAGTATAATAAGTTTGTGGTTCGTTGATATTGCGGTATGACATGCGGGACGGAGTATATATATATATATATCGCGTCACTAATGCCATAAGGTCGTAAGCGCCAAAAAATTATTTTTTTTGCGGATATGCCCAAACGATATTATATGGCATGAAAAAGATTTTGCCACCAAAAAAAAACGAAATTTTTTTTTGGCGCTTACGACCTTATGTCATTAGTGACGCGATATATATATATAATATATATATATATAACAGCTTCAGAGTAGCATGTATACGAAAGTGAGAGCGCGTGATATCGACCGGCATCCCGCGACGCGACGCAACACGACGCGTCGTGTCGCGTCGCGTCGTATACCTCGTCTGTTATATAGTCTGCCTACCTCAACTCAACTCGCCGCGCGGAGGAGTCTCGATGTTTTATTATACCGAGCGGACGGCCGGACGGACAGACATACGGGTTTGGCTCGGTCGCGCGACTCACACTAGCTATAAAATCACGACTACAAAATCAGCCGGATACTGATCGCGATTCGACATACATACACATATCGCGTCACTAATGCCATAAGGTCGTAAACGCTAGAAAATTATTTTTTTTGCGGATATGCCCAAACGATTTTATATGGCACGAAAAAGATTTTGCCACCAAAAATACGAAAATTTTTTTTTTTTGGCGCTTACGACCTTATGGCATTAGTGACGCGATATATATATATATATATACATAATGTATATAGTAGATAAAATATGTAACAGAGTCGTATACATATATATATATACATATCGTTTATATATCGAACAAATAAAATAATACAAAAAAAAAAAAACAAAAAAAAAACCAAGAGAATATTTCTTTCGAAAATTTGATTGTTTCTTTTTTTTTTATATATATATATATATATTTACGCAATAGCTTATATACTTGTATGATACACTGAGTATATATGTAGTATCGTCGTCCCCCGGTCCCACGCCGTTGGGCTGTTGTTTTGGGCGGACGACCGACCGACCGACCGACCGACCGACCAACCGACCGACCGACCGATGGCTGCGTGCAAAAACGTCGACAGTCGAGTTCAAGGCCATCAGCATCGCCTCCGCCGCCGTCTCTCCCTCCCTCCTCCCCCGTAACGCGGCGGTTTTCGCTCACCGCGCCCCCGTCTCACTCTCTCTCTCTCTCTTTCGCTCTCCCTTTTATACTAGATACATCGTATATCTCTGCGATATATAGCGAATATATATAGCGTGGGTGTGCGCGCACTGGTACACTCTAACTATATATATACCTATATTACTGTTATACAGCTGTATATAGCTAGACTAAGCTAGCTAACGCCCCTCTATCACAAATATTCTTATTTATATACGTATGAGAAGAGAATGAAAGTTTATATATATATTTATATATAGGATTGCGATTTAATATCGTATACAATTATATTTCGCTTTTATTGTTGTATTATTTCTTTATGTTTATATTTATATTATATATATATAATTATACATTTTATATATACACAGAAAAAAAAAAAAAAAAAAAAAAAATGAAGACCGAAATTTTCAAATTTCGAAAAATTTTTTGATTTGATCCGTGAAAATTTCGGTATTCATTTTTTTTTTTTTTTTTTTTTTTTTTTTTTGGAACGCAAAATAATTATCTTGAATCAAGTCAACCATATATATTATTTTTGATACGAGTGCAACGAGCTGATAAACACAGACGATATTATTTTCTTTATTCTATGCATCATTATATTATATTAGTATTATATTGAATAATTCTCTAATATTTTACTAATATTATTGTTTTTTGGAAGTTTTTTTTTTTTTTTTTTTTTTTTCTGTTTTACAAATACGGGATTACTTAGTGGCATTAAATATACTTTATACAGGTAGTACTATATATATATATATATATATATATATATATGTTATAATAAATGGATAAACTTTAAGCTAATTAACGCGCGGTTGCGTTCATTCGGCTATTTATCGATTTATAATTAGGGTAAATAGGTACTATACTATAAGCGTAGTAAGATATACCTAAATATTCATATATATATATATATATATATCGTGTCACTAATGTCATAAGGTCGTAAGCGCCAAAAAATAATTTTTTTTTTTGCGGATATGCCCAAACGATGTTATATGGCACGAAAAAGATTTTGCCACCAAAAACACGAATTTTTTTTTTTTTTTTTTTTTTTTGGCGTTTACGCCCTTATGGCATTAGTGACGCGATATATATACAGAGAGAAAGAGAGAGAGTGAAATTAGATTTTTTCGTTTTTTTTTTTTTTTTTTTTTTTGAATATGAAAAAATTGTTATTTCAATTGCGAAAACGAAAAAAATTAAAAGAAAAAAAAAAAATGTAATACATATATATATATATATAAGTGAATGAGACAATTATACGTGAATTATAACGAGATGTGCCTAAAAGGCGCGTAATAACGCGAGTGTATACGCGGATGCATCAATGAGGATGGAGAATAGAAGCTCGGTGAGGTGAGGTGAGGCGCGTAGTGTGTTAACCGAACGAACCGAATAGTTGAGTCGAACAGAGAGAGAGGAGCGCGCGGCGCGTTGGTCCTGAATCCCCAGACCCTGAGGCCGCGCGTCGCACCCACCGCCCGGCGTAGCGGTTTTTGCGGCTCTGCGATCGCCGTGCGTGGCCAAAGTCTGAAGTAGTAGAAGTCTAGTCGAGAGACCGGGACACCGCTTCTTGTACCTCGCCTCACCTCACCTTGCCATACTTTGCCTCGCCTCGCCTCGTCTCGTCTCGTCTCGTCTCGTCTCGTCTCTTAGGATCGCGCGCCGCACCGTGTCGCGC
>OX031022.1:17606670-17636895 GCA_943736025.1 Tenthredo mesomela
AAAAAAAAAAAAAAAAAAAAATGAAAAAAAAAAATGAAAAAAAAAAAAGAATAATTTTCTTTCCCTTGGACTACTAATATTTAATATAAATTTATAATTATTGATAAATAGGTGGCCTGCAGTCAGGTGGATATACCTGATTACGGAGGTGGAGGAGGGAGTCCTGGTAGTCCCGAGAGACATCATTGTTCGTCAACGACTCAGCCTATCGGAATGGCAGAGGTATGAGTGCAAAAAAAAAAAAAAAAAAAAAAAAAAAAACTTAATAAATGAACAAATTAGTAAATTTTCTAAAATTATTAAAAAAAAAAAAAAGACACAAATTCATTCAATTCTTTTGAATTTTATTTATTTGCTAAAAATCCTTCAAATTTTGCAAAATTTCCTTTGAGAATGACCAGTCCCTTGTAAACTTGAAAAAAAAAAAAACTTTATAGCTGAAGGTATTTAAGTAAGTAGCAGCTTGTATGACTAGGCGCTTAGTCAGACCTTGAAAAAACAATCAATGCAGTATTTTAAGATATCATTGCATTCTAGTCCAGGATTTCAGCGTAAAAAGAAAAAAAAAAAAAGGAAAAAAAAAAAAAAAAACAAGAAAAAAATCAGAATAGAATGTTGAGAGTATCGCAATATGATAGAATAGTAATTTTTTTTTTCAATGTATATATCTTGATCTTGATTTTTTCAAAAATCGTATAATAATTTTTATACGATGATAATAATTGAGAAATATTGAAATTTTCTCAAATCTCAAATTTCACTATTTCACATTTTATTGTTATGTATATTCCAAAAATAGAGGAAAAAAAGAAAAAAAAAAAAAAAAAAAGAGCCGGAAAGAGTTTTTTTTTTTTTTTTTTTTCATTCTTCTCTTTACTTTTTTCCTCGACTCTTAAATATTCGCAGAATTAAACACAGAGAGAAATTCTAACTTTACACTCAGGGAATTTCCGAGGGTGGCAGGGGGACTCAGTGTCGGCTTGCTTTTACTTGCCAGATGTTCAATGAGACGATTTATATATATATTATACACATGTATAACGTTTGCCTATTCTCATTTTTGAAAAAGAATTTCAATCTACGAATAAAATTTCAGGGAGGTATCAAAGAAGAGGATATGCTGCCTAGAAGATTATGTCTTGTATGCGGAGACGTAGCTAGCGGTTTTCATTACGGCGTAGCATCGTGCGAAGCGTGTAAAGCATTTTTTAAACGAACTATACAAGGTGGGTGTGTATTGGCTTTAAGTTTAGTTTAGTTTAATTTAATTTTATCATTTAGCAATTATTAAATAAGTCGATCAATTAATCAACAAGAAAGAAAAAAGAAACACTTTGCTTATTTTTATTTATTTATTTATTTATTTATTTATTTATTTATTTATTTATTTGAAATTGATGGAATGATTATTTAGGAAACATCGAGTACACTTGTCCAGCTAACGGGGAGTGCGAGATAAATAAACGTAGAAGAAAGGCCTGCCAGGCTTGTAGATTTCAAAAGTGCCTAAGACAAGGAATGCTCAAGGAAGGTGTGAGGCTTGATAGAGTTAGAGGAGGCAGACAAAAGTACAGAAGATCAACGGAACCCTACGCTATGATGGCAAGCATTAAACTCGAAGGTAATAAAAATTGAATTTTTTTTTTTCTCTCAAAACTTTTGAGTGTCGACGATTTCAGTTTTCGTCTTCAAAACTTTGTTTCATATGAAAAAAAAAAAAAAAAAAAAAAGGCAAAACAAAAATTTAAGAAACTTATCGCAATGGTATAAAAATATTTCAAGCTAACGTCGGACCTCCAGTTGTATCTGCTGAAACAAGTAAGTTTTAAAACAATAAATAAGTTTAATAAATTTATATGATATTATGATATTTTCAAATAAAAAGATCTGCGCGCGCATACTAATGGGGTAATTCCCTTACGGAAAAAAAACACTCAAAATAACACTCAAAATAACACTCAGTAGTGAGTTTCAACTGAGGTGTACTTTTTGTACACCTAACTTGGGTGTTGGACTCTCAGTTGAGTGTTGAACCTCTGTTGAGTGTCACTCATTTGGGCGTCAAATCTCAATTTGGGAGTTCTACACTCAAAATTTGGGAGTCAACTATGAACCTGGGAGTTCGATACTCGAAATTTTGGAGTCAAATCTCAATTTGGGACTTCGACACTCAAAATTTGGGAGTCAACTCTGAACCTGGGAGTTCGATAGTCGAAATTTTGGAGTCAAATCGCAATTTGGGAGATCGACACTCAAAATTTGGTAGTCGACTCTCAATTTAGGAGTTCAATACTCAAAATTTGGGAGTCAAATCTCAATTTGGGAGTTTCACACTTGAAATTTGGGAGTCAACTCTCAATTTCACAGTTTGACACTCAAAATTTGGGAGTCAACTCTAAACCTGGGAGTTCAATACTCGAAATTTGGTAGTCAACTCTCAATTTGGGAGATCGACACTCAAAATTTAGGAGTCAACTCAAAACCTAGGAGTTGGATACTCGAAATTTGGGAGTCAAATCTCAATTTAGGAGTTCAACACTCGAAATTTGGTAGTCAACTTTCAATTTAGGAGTTTGATACTCAAAATTTGGGAATCAACTCTAAACCTCGGAGTTCGATACTTGAAATTTGGGAGTCAATTCTCAATTTGGGAGTTCGATACTCAAAATTTGGGAGTCAACTCTAAACCTGGGAGTTCGATACTCGAAATTTGGGAGTCAATTCTCAATTTGGGAGTTCACCCCCCCCCACAATTCGAAAGTCAACTCCAAATTTAAGAGTTTTACACCCAAAATTCAGTGTTTACACTTAAAATCCATTGTTCACACTCAAAAATTGAGTATATTTTCCGTAAGGGTAATGGAATAAAATATAATACAATATAATAAAATAAAGTATAATACAATATAATAAAATAAAATATAATATAATATAATATAATATATATTCCATTTCGTAATATCATTTCAGATAACAAAATGGTCGAGGCTTTGATATCCTGCGAACCAGATATGCTCCAAGCTTCTAGTCCTTCGTTGACGTTGGATACAGATCAAATAGTATTGGGACAATTGTCGGATCTCTACGACAGAGAGCTAGTCGGTATTATAGGTAAATTATACAAGTTTCATTTATTTTTCTTTCTTTCTTTCTTTCTTTCTTTCTTTTATGAAATTTTTCTCTTTTCTTTAAACACACGTATTGATATTTAATAAAAATTTCTTCCTTTTTGTTTAGGATGGGCGAAACAGATACCAGGATTTAGCGGACTGGCTTTAAACGACCAAATGCGTTTACTACAAAGTACCTGGGCTGAAATTCTCACCTTTAGTTTAGCCTGGAGGAGTGTACCTAATTCTGGAAAGCTTAGATTTGCTCAGGATTTTACATTGGACGAAAGAATTGCTAGGGAATGTCATTGCGTCGAACTTTACACACATGTAAGTATATATATGGAATGATATTACCTATAATACCTATAAATGAATGAATATTTCCTAAATTGCTATAATATGAATTAAAATGTCTTGTTTTTTTTTTTTTTTTTTTTTTTTTTTTTTTCTTTTTTTATCAACAGTGTATACAAATAGTTGAGAGACTTCAGCGGCTCAGTTTGTCGAGAGAAGAATTTTACGTTCTCAAAGCATTGGTGCTTGTTAACAGCGATGCAAGATTGGACGAGCCTCAATCGCTTGTTAGATTCAGAGAAGTGATATTAAATTCACTATCCGATTGTGTAGCAGCTGTAAGACCAGGGCAAGCGCTTAGATCGACCCAAAGTATGTTCCTAGTACTTCCAAGTCTCAGACAAGCAGACGGTATAGTTAGAAAATTTTGGACCAGTGTTTACAAGAGTGGAAAAGTACCGATGAATAAATTATTTGTTGAAATGCTTGAGGCTGCTTGTTATCGATGAAACTCAATGATTATTATTATTATTATTATTATTATTATTATTATTATATTCGTCGTCGTATCGCGCATAATTATTATTATTATTATTATTTTTTTTTTTTCAATTTACGAACGAAGATATATTATTATTATTTCTTTCTTTCTTTCTTTCTGAGCTTGAATTTTTGTTTTTTCCTTTATGATTATTTTTTTTTTTTTTTATATATATAATATAATATAATATAAATCGGTGAGATAATTTTGAAATGAGAATTAGAATAAAATATTTGATTGTGATATGTGTGTGAGAGAGAGAGAGGGTGGTTTTTTTTTTTTTTTTTTTTCTTTTTTTTTTTTTTCTTTTTTTTTTTTTTTCTTTTTTTTTTTGAATATCGTCGAAATGTTAATTAAGATTATAAAATAATGATTTTTAAGTAAAAATTATAGATATGTGTGATATTTTCGATCGATTTCTTGTCTCTTATATTTATAGTAATAAAAAAAAAAATGTGAAAAGGAGATAGAAAAAAAAAAAAAAAAAAAAGAAAAGAAAATTAAAAAAAAAAAATGTAGAATAATAATAATAATAATAATAATAATAATAATAATAATTAGATAAGAGAAGTGGAAAAAGGAAATAGAAAATTGATAATAAGTAAAAGGTGTTAAAGTTACGTTTTGAAAGAATGAATACCTGTAATTAGAGAAAAAGATAAAGAAGAAGAAGAAAAAAAAGTTTATACTATAAGAAATACTAATAAAGATATTAGATAAGACAGACAGAGAGAGAGAGAGAGAGAGTCAGTGGGAGAGACGTTGTACAAATGGGAAGTGAATTTATTACCGGTTTAAATATAATGCGAATATATATTATACTAATTTGATAAAAAATAAATAATGAAAAGAAATATTAAAAGTAGTAAAAGATTGTCATAAAATCGTGAACAATGATTCATAACGATTATAATAGTAATAATAATTAAAAAAAAAAAAAAAAAATTGATACTATGTTAATTTTTTTTTTTTTTCTTAAATAACTAAATTAATTAGACGATAATTTGTCAATCTTTAATCAATGATCTTATTATTAAATTTTTGTTTATTCATTGTAAATAGAATTTATTAAGTATATATATATAAGTAGATAGTATAGGTATACCTATACCTATATATATATATATATATATATATATACTAATTTCAATTTATTCTGATTAGGAAATAAAAAAAAAAAAAAATTCGCTAAAGTTTTGCTATTTTTTTAAAATAGGTACTATAATATTTGATATACACATGTATATATTAATATATATATATATATATATATATATATATATATATGAAATGAACAGGAAGAAAGGTAAAAGAAAAAAAAGAAGAAAAAGAAGCATAAAATTGAAAAAGTAGAATGAAAAAAATAAATAAAAATAAAAATAAAAAATACATCAAGAGAGAATAGGATGATGAGAAGAAACGTAAACTAAAGAAACGTGATATATAACTGTATATTTTGATTTAGAAGAAGAAGAAGAAGAAGAAGAAAAAAAGAAACGAAAAGAAAAGAAAAGAGATAATTTTCTTCTTTCTCTACTTACTTTATTATTATCTATTATTATTATTATTATTATTATTATTATTATAATATATGCTTAGTTTTAAATATCATATTATACCTACGTATGTATGTATATATGTAATACCGTTGTCAATGATCAGACAGAATTGTGTGAGGGAAGAAAAAAAAAAAAGAATAAGAAGAATAAAAATATATATATAATATATATTTAATATTATATATAATTCAGGGATCTTTAATATTGTTGTTATTATTATTATTATTATTATTATTATTAATAATTTAATTACAATATTGTCATAAGTTACTACATACCTAATATCTATATCGTTATAATATATAGTATCGCTTTTAGCGCCAGTAATTATTATTATTAAAGAAAAAGGGAATAGAAAGAAAGAGAAAGAGAGAAAGAGAGAGAGAGAGAGATGGACAAGATAACTAAAAACTAAAAACTAAAAACTAAAATAGATGTATTATATAATTATATTATACAGTATGATAACTATAATATTATTAAATACATTACATTATAAAAAAAAATACGCAGTTACATATTATATAACTTGCATACATACATGCATACATACATGCATATGGTATAAATAAATAAATACCCTATAATAGGAAAAGAGTATAATATACAAAATGAACAAAAAAAAATTAAAGATAAATACTAAATAAATAAATAAAATGAATAAAAATAATTATTGCTATTATATATATATATAAATATATATATATATTATATTACTATATTATTATATTATATAATATGAGTCAATGAATTTATTAATGAATTTACTAAACGACAAGAAACAGAAGGGGGAAAAAAAAAAAAAAAAAAAAAAAAAAAGGACAAAACAAAAAATATTATAAAAAAATAAGAAGAAATTATACACTTTTATCTTTAGAAAGATTAGCAGCTCTTATAGATACGAAGAAAGGATAACGAAATAAAAATAATTCGAAATTATAGTTTTTAGGGTAGTTGTTTTTTTTTTTTTTCTTTTTTCTCGTATACATGTATATATACGTATTTAATATGTTTGCATATACGGGTAGAGATATATATATATATATATATATATATTGAAATAAGGCGAATAGAGAACGAAGAAGAGAGAGAGAGAGATGAATAGATATAATATATATATACATAATATTTTGTTGTTTTTTTTTTTTTTTTGTTTTTTTTTTTCGATTAAGACTATTCTTTTTTTCTTTTGTATATATTTATACTATACCATACTATATTATGTTATGTTATGTTATTATATATATATTATGTTGTGTAAGAAGAAGAAGAAGAAGAAGAAGAAGAAGAAGAAGAATGAGAATAAAACAAAAATGAAAAAAAAAAAAAAAAGAAAACATTGTACAGTATATAAATATACAATTAAACGAAATACAATACTATTTAAGATAATATTATGTTGTAGTATACCTATCGTAGAATGAATGAGAAAGAAAAAAAATTAAAAATAAAGAAGAAGAAGAAGAAGAAGAAGAAGAAGAAGAAGAAGAAGAAAAGAGTGAAAATTAGTATATAAATAATTATGTAATAAAACGACAAAAAAAAAAAAAAAAAAAGTAACTTGGCTGTTATAAACAAACCACAGCTAATTAGCTGATAATATATTATTTAGGTATATATATACTACCTATATATATATATTATTATATTACCTATATAATATAAATTGTTATACTGAGTATATATTATGTACTATATGTATAGATACAATACGCGCAAGGTATATATGCGACGTGCTATTTTTTATTACACACACAATATTATATTATAAATTATACTATAATAATAATAATAATAATAATTATGATAATAATTAATAATAAACGGGACAATACCATTATATAGTATAATAATAATAATAATAATAATAATAATAATAATAATAATAATTTAATAACAATAAAAAAAAATAAAAAAAATGAAAATTAAAAAAATTACGTATTTACTACAATACATCATATAATGCAGAGACACTTGATTTATTTCAATTTTTTTTTTTTTTTTTTTCATTTTTTTTTTCTTATTTCTTGTTTTTTTTTTTTGTTTCTAAATTTTATTTTTACACAATTTTGCGCGTGTCTCCCTTATGTATGTATTATCTGTCTGTATATGTCTATCCGTCTGTATTATTGCAGAGGCTTAGTCGTGGTGGTGTATAGAAATATTAGACTCAGGGTTGCAAGAAACAAATAAATAAATAAATAAATAAATAAATAAATAAATAAATATTAATAAAAAAAAAAAAAAAAAAAACAGATACATACAAATACCCCAAAATAAATAGAATAGATATAATATGTTAATAAAAATGAATAAATTAAAGGAAATATAATTTAAAAATTATTTGATCAATGAATATAATATAATATAGTAGATATTATTATTATTATTATTATGTTTCACTTAATTATTAATACCATTACGAAAAATGATAATGAAATAATGAAATAATGATGAACGATGATGATTAAAATATTTAACGTTTAATTAATTAATTAATTTAAAAAAATTGATTATTAATTGACAAAAGAAATTAATTTTCATTGATTGATTGATTGATTATATTAAACACTAAGTTTACATGTATATATTCATATATATATATGAATATTATGTGTTTTATAGAGTTTTACAGAAAATTATTGAAAAAATGATCTGGGAACGGTATTTTTGTTTTTGTTTTTTGTTTTTATAGATACATTAAAAAAAAAAAAAAAAAAAAAAGAAAGAAAAAAATACAACGAAATACAATTTCTAGTTCTTCTTCTTCTTCTTCTCCTTATTTTTTTTTTTTTTTTTTTTTGTTATTTATTAATTTTTTTTTTTGTTTTCTTCCTTTCTCAATTGATAGTATAATAATTACTACGTTATACGAGTACTATATATATATATATATCACATAAAAAAAAAAAAAAAAAAAAATGATTTTCTTTCAAGACGTACGATTTTTTTTTTTTTTTTTTTCAATTATTTTGGTTTGCCGTAGATTCGATAATTAATTATATTAAATATATATAATATACTACTAATATCGTTGAAAATATTTTGGAATTTTTATTTTTTTTTTTTATTTAATTTAATAATTTTTATTTAATTTTTATGAAATATATCTACCTACTACTACTTATTACTATATTATTAATTAAAAAAAAAAAAAGGTAAAAAGTGCGTACAAAATTTCAGATTTTCTGCGATGCTGTAAGTAAGTATGTAATATATATATATATATATATATATATATATAATATATATATATAAAAAACGAAACATAAAATTTAATCGCAAAATGTAAAGAAAATAAATCGTACCTATGTATGTTTTTTTTTTTTTTTTTTTTTTTTTTTAATGGGGAGAAAAATTCTAAGGCTTTGAAAAATGGTAAGTAGGTATACTAAAAAAATATACCTATATATATATATATAGAATTAAGATAGGAATCTTGAAAGTTTTGGCTACATTTTTTTGTGTTTTTTTTTTTTTTTTCGTATATATATTTCGAGACAACGGTTGACATTTTATCATTCGGGAGAAATTGAAATTTTCGAAAATTATTAAATCAAAGACTTTGCAACTTAATATTATATATTATATAATTATATACTTATTTATGTACAAACTATATATATATATATATATATATATATATATATATGCGAAACATCAAGCAATGCGTCGATCAAATTTTTATAATCAAATATCTTAATAATAATAATAATAATAATAACAATTGATGTGCAAAGTAATTATATATATAAAAAAAAAAAAAAAAAAAAAAAACCCTCCTACATTTTTATTTTCTTCTCCTTATATTTTTTCTTTTTTTTTAATTTTCTGTTCTTATTAGTAAATTTTTTTTTCTTTAGTTTTTTTTTTTTTTTTTTTACTGTTAATATTAATTATTATTATTAATATTATTATCGTTGTTCTGTGTTCTTCTTTTTTGTTGTTGTTGTTTTTGTTGTTGATATTGTTATTATTATTATTATTGTTTATTATATTAATATTGTTAAAGTGAGAAATTAAAAAAAAAAAAAAAAAAAATCCTGTTTATTATTATTATTATTATTATTATTATGAATAATATGTATTATGCATAGATTATATATATATATATATATATATATATATATATATATATATAAATATACTATTATATTATATAACAACATACTTATATATATATTATAGGTTTGTAATTATTATAAATGTATAATATTATATATAGTTATTTACGGATAATTTTTATATATAAATAAATAAATAAATATATAAATTGATCAATTAATGAAATTAATTAATTATAATTAATTATTATCCTTCAATATATTATCAGCTCCTACATCCCAATTCTTCCCCCCCCCCCCCCCCCCCCCCTATTATAATGATAATGAAATTTGATTTTTGAAATTCTTTTAAAATACTAAAATAACAGAAAAAAATAAAGAATTAAAGAAAAAAAAAAAAAAAACGCAATTCTATCTACTACATATCTATATACGTATACATTATACAGCTTTTATGCTGAGATTGCAAATTTCGACTCATATATAGAACCTCGAGAGTCGCAGGCATCTCGTAGTCAGTCAGTCATCTCTCATTCAATCGCAGGACGATTAATTAAGCCAGTTGGATATATAATTTTGATTCTTCAATTTTTATCTGTTGCTGTTTTGTGAATTTTAACGATTAAAAAAAAAAAAATTTAAATTACAAGATAATAGAGAGAAGAGAAAGAAAAAAAAAAAATTAAAAAATAAAAATAAAAATAATCATCACAACAATTTCTTGATATGTGGAAAAAGATTTCAATTTACTTGACTGTAATAAATTATTTATCACGGTTTGTTACCGGTTCTGAAGAAATTTCTAAAAATTCAGGTATTAGAGAGATTTTCATTATTACGATTATAAAAATTTTTTTTTTTTTTTTTTTTATTTTAAATTTAGAATAAACAAAAAAAAGAAATAAAAAAAAAATAAAAAAAATGAAAAAAGATACATTAATTATTTGTATTACAAATTTTATATATTATGATAATTTATATGAAACTAAAATAACAGTGTTTAAATTATTGTCAATTTTTTTTTTTTTTTTTTAATCTGAAAAAAAAAAAAAAAAAAAAAAAAAAAAGATATTGAATTTCGAAATTGTTTTTCTAAAATCAATTGATTATTATTATTATTATATATCTGTTATTTGTTTTGATAATTAGTATAGAAATCGTCGATATAATCCCAATAATTTCGGGTCCAAACTAAATTCCGATCCCCATTTAATTAAATCATTGGATATTCCGCAGGTATAATAATTGAGGAGGTATGCCTTCCGCAGCAAATTGCGGAATTGGAGAGATACTTGGACGAATTTGATCTACCGGAAGTACCGATATCAAATACCGCAACGTATCAGTACCTTGGTATCGACGATAGTAGTGCAGTACCTGAATTAGGAATTAAGCTACCTCCACAATTTGTAGCTGTTAAAGAAATTGAATTAACGCCTCTTGGTGCACTTCCGTTGGATTTGAAGAGGCTGCGAATTCTTCACGATATGTTAACACTTCCCGAAGACGTTGAACTTAAATCAAAATTATTGATTATTAACAAAATTTTAATCGCCGCTAATAAACGTTTACGAAATTCTGCGAGGGACACAATTATTTCCGAAGAAACACAGACTCGAAAAATCGATGTAAGTACTAAATAAATTTTAAAATCGCGATCTTTCCTGAAAAATTGGCGGACGTCATAATTCAAAAACCGTTTGATCTATAAATTTGAAATTTGGAGAGGAGCTTGGTTACATCTTTGTCTTCGGTTTGATCTACAATCATCAAGTTTACACTTTTAGTTTGAAAGATAATTAACAGATTAGACAAAAACAGTCGCGTATGAATGAAAATTAAAGTAGTAGAAATTATATTGAGTTTAGGTCAATCCAAGGATATTAGTGTAAATAAATTTCCCTATAAATTTCAAGTCTGTTGGTATAATGGTTTTTGAGTTATCGTGGCGACCATATAAAAAGCTGGAATTTTTAGTCTATATAAAAATTGTGTGGACATCATAATTCAAAAACCGTTTGATCTATAAATTTGAAATTTGGAGAGGAGCTTGGTTGCATCTTTGTCTTCGGTATGATCTACAATCATCAAGTTTACACTTTTAGTTTGAAAGATAATTAACAAATTAGACAAAAACAGTCGCGCTTGAATGAAAATTAAAATAGTAGAAATTATATTGAGTTTAGGTCAATTCAAGGATATTAGTGTAAATAAATTTCCCTATAAATTTCAAGTCTGTTGATATAATGGTTTTTGAGTTATCGTGGCGACCATATAAAAAGCTGAAATTTTTAGTCTATATAAAAATTGTGTGGACATCATAATTCAAAAACCGTTTGATCTATAAATTTGAAATTTGGAGAGGAGCTTGGTTACATCTTTGTCTTCGGTTTGATCTACAATCATCAAGTTTACACTTTTAGTTTGAAAGATAATTAACAAATTAGACAAAAACAGTCGCGTATGAATGAAAATTAAAGTAGTAGAAATTATATTGAGTTTAGGTCAATCCAAGGATATTAGTGTAAATAAATTTCCCTATAAATTTCAAGTCTGTTGATATAATGGTTTTTGAGTTATCGTGGCGACCATATAAAAAGCTGGAATTTTTAGTCTATATAAAAATTGTGTGTGTTCCGATTTTAGGAAAAAGTATTAGGTAGAAAGAATTTTTCTTATCCAATTCGTATTATGGTTATAACTATATATAATATCGTATAGTATAAAAGAGGGAGGGAAATAAGAACCGCCCTGAATTATTGTTCGGATTATTTTTTTTATTTTATTTTTTATTTTTTTTATTATTGAGCTCCAGGTCAAAGGGTTAGAAAAATAAATTCGAAAATGGTAGATAATCTATTTTGCCGTTGGGCAAAAGGTTCGACCATTCGGTTACGCCCATGAAAAATAAACCCTGATGAAGTGCAGAGATTCGGTGGTGAACATCCTTGTTAAATGTCATACCCTATTATGGCTAGTATAACTTCATTTTTTTTGGGTAATCGTATTTCGTTCGCAATTTAAGATCGCGAACAAAAAATAAAGGAAAATAAAGGAAAAGAAAAGATGGGATAAAACGGAGTGCAGAAGTTAAAAACTAAATATTACGTTTTTATTTTTATTTTGTAATTATTTTTTAACAGGCTGCAAAAAACACCGCCAATTATTTTGGGGATGAGAAAATCGATTCTTCAGGATCAGAAAAAGGAGAAGAAAAAAAGAATTTTTTGACGACTAGTCGTCAACGATCGGAAAGATCAACTTATAATCAAAATTATGGTTACACCGATTCGTCGAATCCAAAATACGAGATAGAAGGTCGTGTCTCTTCTTCGTCACCAAGGATGGAAATCACTCCGAATTTTGATGATGAAAATATGAGCCGGTATGATGGGGAAATCGGTGGAAAAACGAACCCTGTATCAAATACTGTTATTCCTCGGATTAAGAAGGCCGAGAAAAAATTCAAAGACAGCGAATCTGGGGGAGGAATTATAGAATTTTTCGATGGAGTGGCAAAAGCAGAGAACCACGAACTCGAAACCACGGATTCTAGTTTAAAAGAAACGAGCACGATTTCAAATCTAAAAAAAATAAATAAAGATTCGAATTTTCAAGCAGTAGTCACAGATTCGAATTTCGAAGAAATTATCACAGATTCAAAATTTGAAGAAAGCTTTACAGATACAAATTTAAAAGGAATAAATATGGATTCAACCCCTAAAAGCACCATTATAGATTTGAATTCTGAAGTAGGTGTCACAGATTCAAATTTCAAAAAAACTGTCACAGATTCAAAATATGAAAAAAGCTCAACAGATCTTGATTCAAAAGACACAAATACCGACTCAACCCCTAAAAGCACATTTACGGATTCGAATTTTGAAGTAGCCGTCACAGATTCAAATTTCAAAAAAACTATCATAGATTCAAATGTTGAAGAAAGCTCCGTAGAATCAAGCTTGCAAGAAATAAATAAAGATTCAACCCCTCAAAGCAACTTAACGGATTCGAATTTTGAAGTAGCCGTCACAGATTCAAATTTCAAAAAAACTATCATAGATTCAAATGTTGAAGAAAGCTTCATAGAACCAAGCTTGCAAGAAACAAATACAGATTCAACCCCTAAAAGCATTATTACAAATTCGAATTTTGGCGCACCTGTCACAGATTCAAATTCCAAAAAGACTATCATAGATTCAAATGTTGAAGAAAGCTCCGCAGAATCAAGCTTGCAAGAAATAAATAAAGATTCAACCCCTCAAAGTAACTTAACGGATTCGAATTTTGAAGTAGCCGTCACAGATTCAAATTTCAAAAAAACTATCATAGATTCAAATGTTGAAGAAAGCTTCATAGAACCAAATTTGAAAGAAACAAATACAGATTCAACCCCTAAAAGCATTATTACAAATTCGAATTTTGGCGCACCTGTCACAGATTCAAATTCCAAAAAGACTATCATAGATTCAAATGTTGAAGCAAGCTCCATAGAACCAAGCTTGCAAGAAACAAATACAAATTCCACCCCCCAAAGCAACTTAACGGATTCGAATTTGGAAGTAGCCGTCACAGATTCAAATTTCAATAATACTATCACAGATTCAAATGTTGAAGAAAGTTTTATAGAACCAAATTTGAAAGAAACAAATACAGATTCAACCCCTAAAAGCATTATTACAAATTCGAATTTTGGCGCACCTGTCACAGATTCAAATTCCAAAAAGACTATCATAGATTCAAATGTTGAAGCAAGCTCCATAGAACCAAGCTTGCAAGAAACAAATACAAATTCCACCCCCCAAAGCAACTTAACGGATTCGAATTTGGAAGTAGCCGTCACAGATTCAAATTTCAATAAAACTATCACAGATTCAAATGTCGAAGAAAGTTTTATAGAACCAAATTTGAAAGAAACAAATACAGATTCCACCCCCCAAAGCAACTTAACGGATTCGAATTTTGAAGTAGCCGTCACAGATTCAAATGTCAATAAAACTATCACAGATTCAAATGTCGAAGAAAGCTTTATAGAACCAAATTTGAAAGAAATAAATACAGATTCCACCCCCAAAATTAATTTAACGGATTCGAATTTTGGAGTAGCTGTCACAGATTCGAGCTTGAAAGAAATTATCACAGATTCAAAGTTTGAGGAAATCTTAACAGCTCCAAATTCAAGAGAAACCTCGACGAGTATAAATTCAGAAGAAACTGTTACAGATTCATCTATAAAAAGCACTGTTACGAATTCGAAATTACTAAATACCGTAACAGATTCAAATTTAGGAGAAATCGTGTCAGATGAAAATTTAAAAGAATCCATTACAGGTTCAAATTTAATAAAAATAGTCACAGATAATCCTACTTTGAAATTAAACTACATCGAGTTAACTACGGTTGAAAATCTGCATTCAAAAGAGGATGAGTATAAGTTAATAAAAGGTAAAGATAACGGGGATTATTCTGAAGAGGAAGAAGAAGAAGAAGAAGAAGAAGAAGAAGCGAAAGTAACGGGTTTTGAAAATCGCAAGTCCTCGGAGCAAGTCCACGTTGCCTCGGAAACTATAAACGAGATGAGATCTCCTAGTCCCGAAGGGAAGGTAACTACTAAGGAAATTAAACCGGACGTAAAGAAAGAGCAGGATCTCGAAACGAGGATCACCACTCTTTCAGACCCACTTATTCGCTCGTCCTTATTATTACCGATCGAATTTTCGTCACCCAGCTATTTTACAACCCCTAGTAGTTATATCGGCGATAAAAATCTGAAAATATCTCTCAATTATAATAACAAGGGTTTGAATAATCCTGCAGCTTCAAATTCACTAGACAATGATCAGAAATTCGTCGCATCTACAACGACGAAGAAAACTTTGATCCTGAATATCGCCGAATCGTTTTCCAACATTCCTAGGCCAGTAGAAGTTGCTCTGTTTAAAAAAAAGGACAGAAAATCGGGGAACCACATTTCTGGAATCCGCAATTACGAGGATGAGAAAAATTCGAGAATCATCAACCCACCGCCACCGCAAGTTCCCGGATTTTACCAAATAAGAAACAGACACCGCATCGGTCATCAGGAATCGGGGGGAAAATTATCTGGGAATAAATTATCAAGTTTTAAAAATTTACGACGTAATAATTCAAACGGAAGACACGTAAAGAGAGGCGGACATAATACAGACGTGGAAAAACTTTACAGGTGGTTTTACAGAGGCGGTGATATCCCGGGAAAATCGTCGCCAGGGTAAGTCGGAATTTTTTATTTTGAAAATTTTTATAAAATTGACGTTTGTTTTTTTTTTTGGTTTGTCAATTTTTTTTTTTGTATTTGTATTTTTCAGAGGGGCGCAGATCGAATGCAATCATAGAAATTGAGTTATGTATACCTAGTGTGTTGATGAGAAAATGAAATGAATTCGAATTCGAATCATATAAATGATGGTAAATTTTGTCCATCGTTTTTGGTTTTGAAATTGAAATTTTCTTAGTTATATATATACCTGTGTATGTATTTCGTCAAATTTATCACCACGTTAATCGATTCTCGGTGAGATATAGGTACCTACCTAATTGAAGCTTGATATAAACAATAGAGAATCCGATCGAAATTTGCATCGGATATATATATATATATATATATATATATATATATATTTAGAAATGGATTCGGATTTCGGAATATTGATAAGGGAGAGGCACACCCGCACGGAGCTTCTCTACCGCAATACTATAGATATAGATATATATACTCGGAACTAATCCCAAATCATCGAACCTTGAATAGCTCTGATCAATGAATACACGAATCTAGTACCTACATTATATATATACATAAATGTATAAATGTTTTAATAAATAAATAATTATATAATATAAATATAGGAATTTCCATGTGTTTTCACTTAAATAAGCCTCGGACCATCATTATTTCCAATTTCGTCCTAATTCTGATAATTTTGAATTTTTATTTTTATTTCTTACCGTTTCGAAAATTGAAAATTGTTGGGGTCGACTTTTGGAATTATTAAAAAAATGGAATAAAAAAAAAAAAAAAAATATACATTTCATACATATTGGGATCCTTGGAATGGGCGTGGCTTTGAAATTTTAGCCTTCTTTGAGAAGTTCTACTTTCTGCCACTAGTTGGCGTATCGAGGTTCTAAGGTTCCCAATATCAAAGAACTCTTGCGCAGTTCTTTTAGATACATTTTTATTTACAGTTATTGTATTTCTAAATTTCTTTTCATTAAAATGTTTTTTTTTCTTCTTCTATTTTATTTTATTTTTAATTCTTTTTATATATTTTTATTTTATTTTATTTATTTTTATTTTGTTTCCTTTTACTTTTTTTTTTTTTTTTTTCTTTTTTCCATGTCTGGTATACTACTACTGGATGAGCACAAAAGGTGGTATTATTTATCGCATATCTCTATACAGAGTATATATAGTTATATACTATATACCGTGGGTGTATTCGCGTTGAACTCCTGTAGCCTGAAAACGGTACGTGCATGCAGGGGTAGGGTAGGTAGTTTTCCACTTTTATTTGAAAATATAATAATAATTAGAATTAATAAAAATAATTCAACAAATTTATTAAATTCATGTCTTTCTATTATTATATTATTCCTAATATAATTAAATAAGAATAAGAATAAGAAGAATAAGAAGAAGAAGAAAAAGAAGAAGAGTACGTACAGTTTGAACAGTTTTATAAAGCTGAATTTATTTAAATAATCTGCATACATAGGAAAATATATATTAGACCGGTTCAAAAAAATCGACTATTCTTTTTCTTTCAATTTTCGCATTGAAATACTTTCGGGGGGTTGAAAAAAGATGCCTGTTAAAAGCGGAGCTCTTAATATTAAGATTTAGAGGTCGCTCATCGCGGATTTCTATTTTACATTTAAATAGCATAGGAAATTTTTTTTTTTTTTTTTTTTCAATAATTTTGTAGCTCACAAACCAATGAACAAATCCAAATGACTCAAACATATTTTCATAGGAAATTGAACACTCTACAAAAAGCTTCTCTTATCATTTTTTGATAAATTGACTCCTTCCAAAGTTATTCAAGCTCAAATTTCAATTTATAGTTGAGTAAACTATTTTTTTTTTGTGATTTTTTTTTTCCACAATGATAGATACATTTTTTAGAGTGTTCAATCCCCCATCAAAATATGTAAGAGTCATTTGGATTTGTTCATTGGTTTGTGAGCTACGAAATTCTGAAGAAAAAAAAAAAAAATAAAATTCCTATGCTATTTAAATGGAAAATAGAAATCCGCGATGAGCGACCTCTAAATCTTAATATTAAGAGCTCCGCTTTTAACAGGCATCTTTTTTCACCTCCCCTGAAAGTATTTCAATGCGAAAATTTAAAAAAAAAGAATAGTCGATTTTTTTGAACCAGTCTAATATATATATACCAACAGAAATATACACACGCTTAGGTATTATATCGGGGGTGTTCACCTGCTGTGCAATTATGCAGCTCGTGATTATTAGTTTTAAAATTTCCTCCGGGACTTGAGAATATAGGGGTCGGAAGGTAGGTACTTGCGAATATCTGGTTGGGAAATATGCTCTTCGTGAAATGACCTCTTTTAATATTTTTCTATCTCATCTTATTATTATTATACATATGTATGTATAATGCTGCATATGGAGTTTTCAATATTTTTTTTTTTTTTTTTTTTTTCAAATTCCCTTATCTATTATATTTATATTCTTAATTTAATTTAATTTTTTTTTTTTCTTCTTCTTTCATCGAATGTACGCAATCCTCGATCGAGTTTTTTTTTTTTTGCATATTATGATGGGTCCTGCATACACTCGAAGCTATTATACTTCACATTCGTTTCTATTTTTCAAATATGTATAATAATAATGATAAAAAGAAAAGTAAATTTTTGCACAAAATCATCCCCCTAAAAAATAGTACTCTAGTTTTGAACAAGCTTTGGGGGAACCTCAACGCAAATATTTAACCCTCGTATAGTAGGTATAGGTATAGGTAGAGGTAGAGGTACACACGTGTGTATATTCACGGGTTTTATGGCTTTTACCTTAATTCTATAAAATTTTATTATCAAATTTCTTCTTCACTTATATTTGTTTTCCGCGTTGAAAGTATAAGAGAGAGAATCAATGTTGTCTTTTTGCTTTCTTTCTTTATTTATTCTTAGTAGGTATGTACACATACCTCACATATGGGCAATTCCACCTCAAATCGGCCGAGAAATGACCTCGTATTTTTTGAATCGACTTAAACTTTCTTTACGTGAAATCTACGTCAAAAAAGCAGACCCGTATTTTTTCGTTGGTCCAAAAAGTTTTTTTTACGCCAGTTATGAATTATCGAATTTTACTGTGAAAGTAGCGCGAGGGCGGCTTGGACAATTAATATCTCGAGTCCCTTTCACCGTAGAGAAATGTTTAAAAACACGTTTTAAAGGCAATGAAAGACACTTTTCGATAAAATTTTTCAATTTTTCAAAAAATATAGTTTTGTTATTTTTATGAGCAATCAAAATGTTTATCGATTTTTTTCGCAATCTAAGGCCATTTTTAAAATTCTAAAAAAAATATGATCGCATTCCTTATTCAATTCTGAAGATGACGATTTTTTAAAAAAGATGGAGCTATTTTTCTAAGTATTTTTTTTACAATTATTTGTCCGGCGTTGCGTGAGGTTGGCGCGCCGCGCGCCTCGCTACTACCGCGTCGTACAGGGCTCGGCCAATGGCATGACGCACGGCTTCCCGTACATGGAATAACGCGATAGTAGCAAGGCGCGCAGCGCGGCAACCTCACGCAACGCCGGACAAATAATTGTAAAAAAAATACTTAGAAAAATAGCTCCATCTTTTTTAAAAAATCGTCATCTTCAGAATTGAATAAGGAATGCGATCATATTTTTTTTAGAATTTAAAAAATGGCCTTAGATTGCGAAAAAAATCGATAAACATTTTAATTGCTCATAAAAATAACAAAACTATATTTTTTGAAAAATTGAAAAATTTTATCGAAAAGTGGCTTTCATCGCCTTTAAAACGCGTTTTTAAACATCTTTCTACGGTGAAGGGGACCCGAGATATTAATTCTCAAAGCCGCCCTCGCGCTACTTTTACAATAAAATTCGATAATTCATAACTAGCGTAAAAAAAACTTTTTGGACCAACAAAAAAATACGGGTCTACTTTTTTGACGTAGATTTCACGTAAAAAAAGTTTAAGGCGATTCAAAAAATACGAGGTCAAAAAACACCCAAAATTGGCCGATTTGAGGTGGAATTGCCCATATGTGAGTTTTCAAAAATTTTTCGATCTAGCATTTTATTCTGACTTCTACTTTTCATTACCATTACCACTGTAGCGTAAAATAATTATATAAATCTTGTATATATCCCGTATTAAACATATTACAATTATGTACACTGTGAATAAATTGACGAATACCTGAATATACAAATGTGCATTCTGCACGAGGTGCGAGAGCACTGATTCATCGTGGAGGTAAAATTTGCTTCGAATTCACACCAATTTGAAGAAAATTAAAACCGAGTGTATATATGTTCGGTTTTCTAGAATACAGCGTTTCAGAATCAGTTTTCTTGACTGTACTACGTCCTGACGACGATTGACGTGTTGTCGAGAGTTTGAGGGGGGCAAGTCTCTGCAGCTTCTTGACGTTCTATTCGACTAAATTTGCATGAGGAATAGGAAACCAACGTTCACCTGCAGAGTGACTCATTCAATTCTCAAGATCCAAGAATATCGTATATATATATATATATATATTTAAGTATGCAAAGATCGTAGCAGAAATACGGTATGAAATTCGACCTATGCATGGCTCTAAGCTGTTTATATAAATTGAGACGAAATATTTGTTAAAATATAATTATATACCTCAAATTTATATGAGCAACAATTATGGTAAAAAATTCTACAAATTTTTAACGAAATTAGGTATGCATTGTATAATTTTTTTATAAAAATGAAAAAAAAAAAAAAAAAAAAAAAAAAACCCTCAAAACGAAATGCGGGCTTTGAGGATTACATGCTTGAAATTACAAGGAAAGAATATAAAATATATAAGAACGACCGAAGAAAAAGAAAAAAGTAAGAAAGTAGCATGATGATAATAAAAAAAAAAAAAAAAAAAAAAAAGGGACACCTTTTCTTTAGTTTCTTTTTTTCTTTTTTTTTTTTGTTATTTTTCTCTTCCTTTTTTCGCCCCATTTTCCTTCTTCTCTTGGCTATTATTTAAGCGAATTTGACAGGGGAATGGATATTGAGAAATGAGAAGCAAAGATGATTATGTCTCCTCCAGCCTCTTTGACGACCTCCCGTCGCCCTCATCTCCTCGGGGTATTTATAATCCATCTATTCTACGAAGGGGGTGGGTTTCAAGGTAGAAGTGGAAGTGGAAGTGGAAGTGGAAGTATGGAAGTGGAAGTAGAAGTTGAGGCACACCCAGTTCCTTTCACCACTCTGTAAGCTGTCCACCTCTCTCGCACCTCTTGTCATCATCCCCCAACCCGAAATCCACCCCCTTAGCATTTCTCTCTGCCCCATCAACGCGGCGAGGGGGGGGGGGGGGGGGGGGGGGGGGGGTTAGGATGGGTGGTAGGCGTCGTCATGCGACCCTCATCCTCATTGATTTTATTCAACGGTTCGTTGACTAACGAGTACCTATATTTCACCCCCGTCCCCCCTCTCGATTTCATCCCCCTCTCAAAAGGTGTATCAAACTCATCGGATGTTTTTTTTTTTTTTTTTTTTTTCGTCTTCTTCTTTTTCTTTTACCTGCAAGTATACCTAATACCTATACCTACTATATTATATCGTTATTTTGTTATAAATGATATATTTATGTAGTTACGCATCGGATAATGAATCTTTCTGTCGAAACCGAACGAGAAAAAAAAAAAAAAAAAAAAAAAATGATTTTTTTTCTTCTTTTCTTTTTTGTTCACCCTTCATTTTACACCGCGACATTATAATTATTACGATCGTAAAAATGTTGAAAATGAAAGAAAATAAAATATCGTTCGGTTTACTTTTTTTTTTTTTCTTGTAACCCCCCCCCCCCCCATCCTCATGCTGTGGCCCGCTTCCCCTACCGTGCGAGTGGGATATGCGGGGTTCGTAACGTACGAAGGGTTGTAAAAAAAGGTTGAACCCTTTTCGCCGCATCACTTTTTTTACGTTTTTTTTCTTCTTTCTTTCTTTCTTTCTTTCTTTCTTTTTCTCTCTCGTCTTTTCTTTTCTTCTGTTCGTTTTTCTCTGTTTTTCTTCACCATATATACCTCTTCTTCTTCCAACCCCTTCCAAACCCCAGTTTTCCTTCCCGTTTTACCATCCGCGGGTACCCTCTTTTGTTTCACCTTATAAAACGGGGATTTTATCGCCTGACTCTCTCCCCCCCCCTCTCTCTTTCTCTCACATCATCTATGTACTCTCTCTCTCTCTCTCTCTCTCTCTCTCTCTCTCTCTTCTCTCTCATACCCCCTCTAACCCTGTATATAACCCTCCACCTCTTCGCGGTTATAAATTACCTTCGCTGTTTTCGTTCTTTAGTTGTTCTTCTTCCTTGCGCCTTCGTTTCCTCTCCTTTCTTTCTTTCTTTCCTTCCTTCCTTCCTTCCTTCCTTCCATTCCATTCCCTACCACCAAAAACATCCTACACCCCATCCCCTCTCCCCCTCCTGCCCCCCCCACCCCCCCCTCACCCCTACCACCACCCCCTGGAGGCAACGAGAACTTTTTATGGTCATTAATATGGACAATGTTATCACTGGGTGCCCGCAGTCCTCTTCTCATCCCTTAAAATATATTACATTTTCGAATAATAATAATAATAATTATATATATGTATAATATTATTTGTATAATATAATATAATATAATTATACCAGATACACGATTTTTAATTAAAATTTTTGAAAGTAAAATAAGAAAATAAGGATTAAAAAAAAAAAAAAAAAAATAAAAAAATTTATGTTTACCTATATATATATATACATGGTATAGGTATACATGATTGTGTATATTATATATGGTGAAAAGAAGAAAGTAGAGTAAATGTATAAAAAGGGCTGCGTGGGATAACGAAACGGATGTTACAGACGCCACGAAATTCCGGTTTCCGTTTATGTTTATGTTTGTATTATATATATAAACCTACTATTATTATAGAATATATATATATTAGGGTGGCGTAAAAAAACCGACTATTTTTTTTTTTTGAGTCTCGGGTGAAAAAATGTTAGTTTTTGATGTTTTAAGAGCCCTCTCCAAAGGACAGCTAAAAAAAAAATTTTTAAGAGGTCGCTCCAAATTTTTTTAAATTTCAAAAATCGTCAAAAATCGATTTTTTTTTTTTTTTAATTTTTTTTCTCGTTACGGTATAATTTTACAGTCCAAAAAAAAATAAGTTTCTGAAAGTTTCAGTTCAAAATTTGAATTTTGAAAGGTCGCTCATAATTTTTTAATAATTAAATAATTAAAAAATCTAAAGTATGCACTGATAAATTAAAAAAAAATTATGAGCGACCTTTCGAAATTTAAATTTTGAACTGAAACTTTCAGAAACTTATTTTTTTTTGGTCTGTAAAATTATACCGTAACGAGAAAAAAAAATTAAAATTCGAATTAGAAAAAAAAAATTCGATTTTTGACGATTTTTGACGATTTTTGAAATTTAACAAAATTTGGAGCGACCTCTTAAAATTTTTTTTTTGAGCTGTCCTTTGGAGAGGGCTCTTAAAACATCAAAAACTAACATTTTTTCACTCGAGACTCAAAAAAAAAAAAAATAGTCGGTTTTTTTGCGCCACCCTAATATATATATATGTACATATCTACCCGAAGATTTCGAATTTTTTTTATTTAAATACTAAACACGCGTTATTTAAAGGGGGTCGAAGAGAGGAAGGAAGGTAAACCATTAGGTTCGCATTACCCCCTGTTAAAACGTATCTTTTCTCGTTTTGATGTCCCGCTGCTGCTGCTGCTGCTGCTGCTGCTGCTGCTGCTGCTGCAGGAGTTACGATTTTATATATATATATACCTAAAAGTGTATATATTATATAGGTACATATATACATTATACCATACGCATTGGGATAAAGAGAGAAAAAAAAAAAAAAAAAAAATATACTAATAATAAAAAGGACGAAAGAAAAAAAAAAAAAAAAAAAACGAGAGAGAGAGAGAAAGAGGAAAAAACAGTTAGTTTAATTTACGAGCTACCATTTCGAATGAAATTGTCATAATTTATAACCAGTGCGAAAGAGAGGAAGAGAGAGAGAGAAAGAGAAAAGAGAGGAGATAGTCGATATTAGATGGCTAAGGAAGAAAAATAATACGCGATAGACAGAAAAAAAAAAAAAAAAAGAAGAAAGATAAAGATATAGGGATGGAAAAAAAAAAAAAAAAAAATTGAGGTAAAGATTTTTTTTTTTTTTTTTTTTTCCTATATACCTAATTTACAGAAATATTTTCATCTAATATACTTAAATAAGTAAATAGGAGATACCGAAATCTGTAAGATATGAAAAAAAAAATTGTGATACACAAATGAGACTATTTACACATAATTATGGTTCACATCTAAAAACGTAGATCTTGTGTAAATTTTTAGAGTTATTTGAAGCAATAGGTAGATTCGAGGTAGATTATTCGAGTTATTCCTTATAATGCTTCTGCTAATTAGCCTCCCGTTTTCAATACTCCCTGCACTCCAATTATTTTTTCAATCAAGTTGAAATCGTGAGCGCATGTTTTTGGATTACACATGCTAAAAAACTACTACGTCAGTTTTTTTTTTTTTTCAAATATCTGCAATACTTTCATTTTTACACTCGCTATTTTAGGTGATTTACATTTAAAAATCGAAAATTTCAGTATAGGTAGGTACCTATCTAATATTCGTGCAGGGTTTACGATTGAGAAAAAGAAAAAACTGGATTATTTTTAATAGATTATTATTCTTTTTAAATTATATTTATTTGTAAACGATTTGGGGCGGTGGGTTTGAAAGACATGCAAAATTCGTCCAAATCTTAAATAAAAGACACACATATAATATAATATAATATATTTTATATATATGAGGTATTCTGCCCCAACTGAGACCGGTTCGGTTCCTCACCCTAATCAATATTGTTGATAATTTTTTTTTGTTATCAGCAACCCAAAAGGAACCTGGGTGAATTATTTTAAATTTTTCTTCCGAGTACTTTCTGAGTTAGAAATTTTGAATTTTTCTAACGGAATAATTTTCAATTAATTATAACTCGGCCCAGGTTGGTCGGATCACGAAAAACAAGAAGATGAAAATGACTCTCAGAAATTGTACTTTTTGGATAAAATATTATTGAAATTTCATGACGTATCGTTCAGCGTTATTTCTAGATTAAAGTGCAAAAGCTTGATTTTCGCCAAGTATGCCACTTTTGATTTTTTTGAAAAAAATCTCCATTATTCTACATTTGAATACAAATTTTTTAAGCCGTGTCTCATCGTGGGCAGAATTTTCTTTCTATTTTTTTTTTCATTTTTCCCAAATTTATCGGAATTTTTTTTCGACTTTTTCATTTTTTTCATTGCAACTTCCAAAACTTCGGTTCGGTTCGGATCGCTCCTGCATACTAGTATGCGTACAAGCCTTCGGTTTTTTTTTTCATTTCTTTTTTTTTTATGTTTTATTTCTCATACATTCAGGTAAATACATTTATTATTATTATTATTACATTTATTTATTATTTATTTATTTATTTCTTTTTTTTTTTGTGTTTTATTTCTTATACATTAATTGACTAATTAATTTTTTTTTCCTCCTAATCGAACCGGACCGGAGCGAACTGAACCGGACCAATAATGTATTTACCTAAATGTATGAGAAATAAAACATAAAAAAAAAAAGAAATGAGAAAAAAAAAAACCGAAGGCTTGTACGCATACTAGTATGCAGGAGCGATCCGAATCGAACCGAAGTTTTGGAAGTTGCAATGAAAAAAATGAGAAGGCGAAAAAAAATTCCGATAAATTTGGGAAAAATGAAAAAAAAAATAGAAAGAAAATTCTGCCCACGGTGAGACACGGCTTAAAAAATTTGTATTCAAATGTAGAATAATGGAGAATTTTTTCAAAAAAATCAAAAGTGGCATACTTGGCGAAAATCAAGCTTTTGCACTTTAATCTAGAAATAACGCTGAACGATACGTCATGAAATTTCAATAATATTTTATCCAAAAAGTACAATTTCTGAGAGTCATTTTCATCTTCTTGTTTTTCGTGATCCGACCAACCTGGGCCGAGTTATAATTAATTGAAAATTATTCCGTTAGAAAAATTCAAAATTTCTAACTCAGAAAGTACTCGGAAGAAAAATTTAAAATAATTCACCCAGGTTCCTTTTGGGTTGCTGATAACAAAAAAAAATTATCAACAATATTGATTAGGGTGAGGAACCGAACCGGTCTCAGTTGGGGCAGAATACCTCATATATACTAGACCGGTTAAAAAAAAAATCGACTATTCTTTTTTTTTCAATTTTCGCATTGAAATACTTTCGGGGGGCTGAAAAAAGATGCCTGTTAAAAGAGGAGCCCTTAATATTAAGATTTAGAGGTCGCTCATCGCGGATTTCTATTTTCCATTTGAATAGCATAGGAAATTTTTTAATTTTTTTTTTTAATAATTTTGTAGCTCACAAACCAATAAACAAATCCAAATGACTCAAACATATTTTCATAGGAAATTGAACACTCTACAAAAAGCTTCTCTTATCATTTTTTGATAAATTGACTCCTTCCAAAGTTATTCAAGCTCAAATTTCAATTTATAGTTGAGTAAACTATTTTTTTTTTTTGTGATTTTTTTTTCCACAACGATAGATACATTTTTTAGAGTTTTCAATCCCTTATCAAAATATGTAAGAGTCATTTGGATTTGTTCATTGGTTTGTGAGCTACGAAATTCTGAAGAACAAAAAAATAAAATTCCTCTGCTATTTAAATGGAAAATAGAAATCCGCGATGAGCGACCTCTAAATCTTAATATTAAGAGCTCCGCTTTTAACAGGCATCTTTTTTCACCCCCTCGAAAGTATTTCAATGCGAAAATTGAAAAAAAAAAGAATAGTCGATTTTTTGAACCGGTCTAATATATATATGATAGAGGTATAATAATCTATATGGTGTTGGAAATATGAACACGTTAGCTATCTAGGTACCTATAATGGATTTATTTTCTTCGTTGAGGAGAAATCACGCGACGTTAGCAGTATTGCTGAAGGGATGGATTGGATGGAAAGGGTGGGAGCGGCTCATCTTAATCACCAATTCATCACCCGCCATTGGTTCCCGGGCCAATCGCCCGTGAACTTAACTAGATAGTCGATACATCAGTCTCTCTATCCTCCAGCAGCAATACCACTAGCAGTAGCAGTAGCAGTAGCAATAGCAGTAGCAGTAGCAGTAGCAGTAGCAGCAGCAGTAGCAATAGCAATAGCAGTATAGCGGTAGCAGTAGCAGCATGGCCTGAGGTTACCACCAACGTAACGTAACGTAATGGTAACGTAATGTAATGGTAACGCTCAGCTGATCCAGTATGTGGCTAATGCTGTTCTCCTACCTGCGACACCACCGCGCGACCCTTCGATTGATACCCATAATATCATGGTACGGATCATGCTGACGTTGCTCTTCTCACCAGCCAGCCAGCCATGCAGCCAGCCAACCAGCCAGCCAGCCAGTCTCTTCTCACCTCTCTTTAAATCTCTTCGTCTAGTGGTTACTGATAACAAGACTTAAATCATTCCTATATATATATATATAAATATATATATGTATATATATATATATTATACAGTATATAGTATATATAGATAACAGATTAAATTGAACCGAACTGAACTGAACTGAACCGAACTGAACTGAACTGAACTGAACTGAACTGAACTGAACTGGACTGAACTGAACTGAACTGGACTAAACTTCCTGATGCTGCTGCAGTCCAGACACATTACACCCACATCATTGATGGTCCCTTAATCACTTCGACTATGTTCAATTCCTGAGTGATACAACGATCTTCAATTAAGGGGTTGTGTATGATATGAACACGATTTTACAGAGAAATATTTTATTAGATTTTATGCGAGGATATACTGTTGGAAAAATTTGAAAAAAATAATGTCCCAGGAGGTCCACTATCATTTTTATGTCAATTTCAACACTTTTTTTTTTAGTTAAAACAACATTATTTTTACTTAAACGACAAATTTTTCTGTTGTTTCAACTGAAAAAAGTGTTGAAATAAACATAAAAATTATAGTGGACCTCATGGAACATTTTATTTCTAACGGTGTGGGTTGAACTTAGGAATTCGTTTAAGGAAGATTTAGAATTTTCAGTTTCACATTCAAGTTTTTTTGAAAAATTCATATTTATTACACCCTCGAACGTCATAGAGAATAAGAAGAAAAAATTGTTATATATATTTATACATACATATAAAAAATAAAAATAAAAAAATTGTTCGTTCCAAAATCGAGAATAAAAAATTTTTTTTTTTTTTTATCTATACTTAAATCACGATGTCATTAATATATAATAATTGGTATAGGAATTTTAAAAAGCATTATTTTTATTCAAGAAGTGAGAAAACAAGACAATTTAATTTGACCACTTATTGGTTTCGATACGATCAATAAGTATCACCTACAGCACGAGTTATTATTATTAAACACTGAATGAATATAATAAATATATACTACACATGCACGAATTTTAAGTTACGAAATTTTCAACCTAAAAAAAAAAAAAAAAAAAAAAAAAGATTTATATAAAAAATTAATTTCACGATGATCGTTGATTTGTTTTATATTCAATTTTTTAGCTTCAATATATATATATGGGGAATTCCACGTGAACTCGACCAATGTTTTTCCCTCACCATTTTTGATTTGCTTCACGATTTTTTATACGATTCTACGATCTCGAAAAAGCACTGCTGAATTTTTTCAGATTTTTCCCTCCAACCGTTAATTTTCAATGATTATTCAAACCCATTTTGAAAACGGCATTTTTTAAAAATCTCGAAAAATTCTCAAAAATATTATTTTTTATTTCGATCATTTTGACACCCATCCCATGATGGGATCATTATTGCTTCTTTTTTTTTTCAGCACTTTTAACATTTTGATAAAACGAAACACCATGTTCCAACGTTTCAAAAATTCTTGAAAAATTACCAAAAATTCTGTGTTCAATTCTGAACGTTTTCGCGTGAGACCCACGATGACGGACGGAAAATACTTTTTTTTCGGAAAAATTACTTTTTTTTGTCTGTCATCGTGGGCCTCACGCGAAAACATTTAGAATTGAACTCAGAATTTTTGGTAATTTTTCAAGAATTTTCGAAACGTTGGAACATGGTGTTTCGTTTTATCAAAATGTTAAAAGGGCTGAAAAAAAAGAAGCAATAATGATCCCATTATGGGAGGGGTGTCAAAATGATCGAAATAAAAAATAATGTTTTTGAGAATTTTTCGAGATTTAAAAAAAATGCCGTTTTCAAAATGGGTTTGAATAATCATTGAAAATTAACGATTGGAGGGAAAAATCTGAAAAAAATTCAGCAGTGCTTTTTCGAGATCGTAGAATCGCATAAAAAAATCATGAAGCAAATAAAAAATGGTGAGGGAAAAACATTGGTTGAGTTCACGTGGAATTCCCCATATATATACTTTCAGGGTTGGTTAAGCTTCGTGGATTCCGTTATTCCTTATATGCAGTTAACTAAGTTGAAGAGAAATATTTTTATAGAAAAATGTGAAATACCGTGATGTTCGAATCGGATTATATACGTATGAGCGATTTCAAATAGTGAACAAATAAGAAATCGATGATAAACCTCGAATTTTTATTTTTATTTTTTTCTTCAGCTTTTATTGAAAAAAAAAAAAAAAACTAAAACTTTTTGGTAACCATCTAGGTAGGTAGGTAGGTACGTACCCACTTTGTGGGTACGGGGGTTGACCGCAATTTAATTTTTCAAAGTATACAAAGAGAGAAGAGTACTATATATATATATATATATGGTGAAAGGGTTTCCTTTCTGCAGAGTCTTTCGCCGGGCACAACACACACACACACACACACACACATACATACAGGGTTGAATTTCTGGGCTCTTGGGTCCAGTTAAGGAGTTGTGCTCGAACAGTTCCTCTGCAGAGGGTAAATAAAGTGAAAGTGGATAAAAATCGTATGGCGTTGACAAAAGATTCCTAAAAGCGTGTCCCGCAAGTCTCTCAATAATAATAATAATAATAATAATAATAATTTAGGTATGTAATAGGAATAAGAAAATCAGATGAAGGAAGGGATGAAAAAAGAAATAATCTAATCGGGGGTTTTGATTTCGAACAAAAATTTGTTAATCCATATAGAAAACTGAAATTTATACTTTTTGCTTTTCGCTTTTTGCTTTTTGCTTTCACTCAACATTTACGCAAATCTGTACCCCCCCCCCCCCCCCCCCCCCCCCCCCCCCGGAGGTAGAGGGTCGAATAACGGGGGACAACGAGGAGGATGAACAGCGGGGTGCCACGCCGGGGCTGCTGGT
>OX031022.1:17637095-17699114 GCA_943736025.1 Tenthredo mesomela
TTTTTTTGAACCGGTCTAATATGTATATATATACACTCGAAAGGAGACACAAAGTTGAAGTAGTAAAACGGGAGCAAACCGGATCTTTCCTCTTTCTATATAGTATACTATACCTATATAAGATGCAAGCATTGAGAACCACGAATTCGTTTAGAATTCCGGTGAGGCCATGCCCCCGGGACCTACCCCCTGGACTGGTTATATTCACCCTCTATCCTGATTTAAATTCGAAAGGATGATATACTGCCTATGCTACCTACTACTGATCTATTCCTTGACGTTGCACCCTCTCGTAGGAGATCTCTTAGGCATATATATATATAGTATATACATATACTATATAGATAGCTTGCGGGGTAGTAGGTATATATTATACAGGTGTATACATACATACATTTTTTTCTTCCCCCCCCCCCCCCCCTATCCCCCATCCCATTTACGATAATTCAAGTATTATTTATATACAACAACATCCTCATCCCCATCCCCTTGGTTAGCTTAATTCTACAATGACAAACTGACCGGTTTTAAGGGTTGTGGGTTGGGGGCGGGGGGGGGGATCCGTGGTGGTAGAAATCAGGTTAAAACTGTCTCGTTTAATGAAGCTAATTCACTTTCCTAGAATCAGCTTCGCCCTAGGTGCGTGCGTGGACGTTATTAACTTGAGCCTATAATATATAGTATATAGTATATATATATAGGTGTTCCTCGACTTCTCCATATACCTGTCGGGGGTTGTTTATTAACTCGTTTATAGTTATCACAATAGCAAAATGGTTTCAGATTAGAAAAAGAAAGGAAAAAAAAAATAAAATAAAATAAAAATAAAATAAAAAACAGGATACATAGGATACACGGCAGTATATACTATATATATATATACTATATATTCAAAAAATTCATTGGCTTCTCTGATATTACCTATATATATATATATATATATAAAGAAAATGGAAAATGAGGAAAAGAAAAATTAAAAAATTAAAAAAAAAAATAAAAAAATAAAAAAATAAATAAAACGAACTCTCTAGATCTCAGTCTTAATTATCCAATAAATTTACCTCCCTTAATACCCTTGACTTTTGCGTTAACGTTTTTTTTTTTTTTAATTCCTCTTCAGAGCTTATTAATCATCGGTAGGAAAAGCACTGGGACGATATATATATATATATACCTACCTATCTACCTACAGCTATATAAACCTATATATATATATATATACCTATAGTACCTGAAATTAATTATAATACTTTATCCTTATTAATTTTTCGACTCGGTGCATTTGACCGGCTCGAAGAGGGGTGAGGGGGGAGGGGGGGGGGGGGGGGGGGGGGGGGGTTGGCTTTTCAGAAAATAAGAGAAGAGAAAAGAAGTGAAAAGAAGAGAAGAGAAGAGAAGAGAAGAGTAAAGCAACCCCTTTTACTAATGGAAGAGTATATCTCTCGTGATTGATCCCTTTTTTCTTTATTCTTTTACTCTTCATTTTTTCGATTTCTTTTTTTTTTTTTCTTTTCTTCCCTTCCTACCTTTTTTTTTTTTTTTTTTTTTGAACGATGGAAAGAATTTTATTTTCATCTCGAACACACACACACGCAGACAGATATATATGTACCTCGCTCGTGTTTGAGGGTGTAATATATATCTTCGACGAATTAAATTCGTATATCGTAGTTGAGTTGAGTTGAGTTGAGTTGAGTCGAGTTGAGTTGAGAAGGGTGCTGAGAATAAGAGTGAAGGGTGATGGTCGGGGGTTGAAGGGTGAAGTAAAATGGTAAAGCAGCTGAGCTGAGCTGAGCTGATCTGGCCCAGCCCAGCCCAGCCCAGCCCCCCCCCCCCCCCCCCCCCCAACTCTCGCGTATTTGGGGGGGTAACACACCCTTGGAGATGTGTTGGTTTCAGCGGTGCTTTTGTGAGGTTGCGAAGCGTCAATCCCCAGGACGCAATCGAGCTATGAATAACGTCTTAGACTTTGCCCAAAGGGGGTTGGGGCTTGGGGGTTGGGGGTTGGGGTTGGGGTTTGGGGTTTGGGGTTGGGGGTTGGGGGTCTTGGGGTCTTGGGGTTTACGGCCGTCGACGCCAAATTCTAATCGTCCTTCCTAGCCAGGAGAGAGAGAGAGAGAGAGAAGGGAGAGACAGGGTTCAGTTCGGAACCCCGTTAACCTATCTATACTCGGAACTGAGAGCTACCGATCGGAATCTGGTAACCAGCTGAGTTCCTCTCTGTGCTCAACGTTGAGAACGAACGAACTGCTTGACGTAGACGTAGACGTAGACGTAGACGTAGACGTGGACGTAGAGTTCGAGGTAGTATATATATATATATACGTACGTGTGTTAGTACTACTCGGGCAGCAGGCTAGGCGGCAGGGACAAGGGCGCAATTTCTCAGTAGTCAAACCCAGACGCGGACTTAGACCTAACTTAGATTACCAGAACTGAACTACCCGGAATTATTGTCCTCTAATCCTAATTTACGATTCGACTACAAATCATATCCTTCGAATGGTTGGCAAGCTACCCATCTTACACGTATTATAGAAATGAGGGGTAAGGAGTGAGGGGTTTCTACTCTATACTATTATAGTCGTTCGATTATTATTATTATATTACCTATATTCTTTGAAATTTTACGACAATTTTTTAAATCCTAACGAATAGTATGTACACTAAACGTAATGGATTCTGATCCGGACGAGTTGGACAATTCTAGAAACAGCCAATCGGCGCTCTGGATTTTTTTAATCCAGAGCGCCGATTGGCTGTTTCTAGAATTGTCCAACTCGTCCGGATCAGAATCCATTACGTTTAGTGTACACTAGACCGGTTCAAAAAAATCGACTATTCTTTTTTTTTTTTTTTTCAATTTTCGCATTGAAATACTTTCGTGGGGCTGAAAAAAGATGCCTGTTAAAAGCGGAGCTCTTAATATTAAGATTTGGACGTCGTTCATCGCGGATTTCTATTTTCCATTTGAATAGCATAGGAATTTTTTTTTTTTTTTTTTTTTTTTATAATTTTGTAGCTCACAAACCAATAAACAAATCCAAATGACTCAAACATATTTTCATAGGAAATTGAACACTCTACAAAAAGCTTCTCTTATCATTTTTTGATAAATTGACTCCTTCCAAAGTTATTCAAGCTCAAATTTCAATTTATAGTTGAGTTAACTATTTTTTTTTTTTTTTTGTGATTTTTTTGTCCACAACGATAGATACATTTTTTAGAGTTTTCAATCCCTCATCAAAATATGTAAGAGTCATTTGGATTTGTTCATTGGTTTGTGAGCTACGAAATTCTGAAGAAAAAAAAAAAAAAAAAAAAAATTCCCATGCTATTTAAATGGAAAATAGAAATCCGCGATGAGCGACCTCTAAATCTTAATATTAAGAGCTCCGCTTTTAACAGGCATCTTTTTTCACTCCTCTGAAAGTATTTCAATGCGAAAATTGAAAGAAAAAGAATAGTCGATTTTTTTGAACCGGTCTAATGCACACGTATAGCTTTATTTATATATATAATATAGGTAAAAATAAAAGTTGTTATTTCGGGAAACATATATATAGGTATATAGATAGATATGCAACGTCTAGGGGATATAGGTAAAATGACCGACGGTTTGAAAAACGTACGTGACGCGCAAACCCGCGAATGCAGTGGTATCCGACGAGGTCGGAGGTTGGGGGCTGGGGGGGGGGGGGGGGGGGGGGGGGGTTGGTACGATCCGAGGACCGCAGGAATAAGGGGTTGAGTTTTAGAAAGGGTTTGGACGTACGCCAGAAGGCCAACTATTCCGTAGCGGAACTGGAATACGGGTAGGTATAGGGATGATAAAAAAAAAAAAAAAAAAAGACAAACCAACGTGAAATATTTGTCAATTGTCCCAAAGGCTGGGGTTGGTCCCTACTGGTGCAGTAATTCTACTGTTGAAAAAGGGAAATTGCAATGTAGTAGTACCAGGGGCTATAGGTAGCTCTCTAACTTCTAAGGAGAGAAAGATTTTATACAAAAGTTACAAAAAAAAAAAAAAAAAAAATCGAAAACAAAAAAATAGAAAAACATTTCCTACAACGAACAGATTACAGCAACGCAGTTTTTTACCCATACGACCCCCGTATATATTTTTTTCTCACAACTGTATAGATTCTTTTTTTTTTTAACAATAATTTACTGCAGTTTTCTATATATATATTAGGGTGTTTCATTTTTAGGGAATATATTTTTTTTCGATGGCATACCAGAGAATCTTATACTTTATAAAAAATAAAAAATTTTGCCGCCTGGTAAAAGGTTTTAGGTCTAATAGTGGCTTAGCTCATTCAAAAATTCGATTTCCCACCTAAATAACACAGGAAAATTTTTTTTCTTTGTTTAATTGAATTTTTCGTTGTTAAAAATTTTTTTTTCGAAAAAACCTTCGTATAGCTTTTGAAGGAAATTAAATTCTCTACCAAAATGTCCCTGTGGTCAAAGACCGTACAACCAGTAGTTTCGGAGTTATAGCGAAAATTGTTCATGTTTGACGCGCTATAATTCCGAAACTACTGGTTGTACGGTTTTCGACCAGAGAGACATTTTTGTAGAGAATTTAATTTCCTTCAAAAGCTATACGAAGGTTTTTTCGAAAAAAAAATTTTTAACAACGAAAAATTCAATTAAACAAAAAAAAAAATTTTCCTGTGTTATTTAGGTGGAAAATCGAATTTTTGAATGAGCTAAGCCACTATTAGACCTAAAACCTTTTACCAGGCGGCAAAATTTTTTATTTTTTATAAAGTATAAGATTCTCTGGTATGCCATCGAAAAAAAAAAAAATATTGCCTAAAAATGAAACACCCTAATATATATAATACGAGGTAAAAACTCGGTTTCACGTTAAGGAAGATAATCAGCCTTCACCTTAGACCGAGGAGTTATTAGCCAATGGCGCAACGCCGAAAGAACATCAATAACCAATTTCGTAAAACCAATATCGCGAAAATTAGTTTCCTATATTTTCTTCGCTTCTGCGGTTCTCTTATAGTACTTCTTATACTGCGCGATCCTCTCGCTTTATAATACCTTGCTTTACTTATCGTATCTAAGGTAGGTGTATATATATATATATATATATATATATATATTCAAATTTTAAACTCGAAAAATTCGAGACTAGATAATATTTTTGAGATAAATAACGATATTACAAAAAAAAGAAAAAAAAAAAAATAATAATTTTCTTTATATTTTAAAATTATTAATTCTTCAATCGTATATATGTAAATGTAAATTTATTGTCTGGTATCTAAAATCTGAGGGGATAAAATGTATGGAAGTTCTACAATCCAATCCACCGCCCGTATATATCTGCGCGTTTATTTATAGTCGAATAATTAATCTTCCCTCTCGCGGAACATCGGTGAGCTTTCCGCGATCCCCATAGTTTTCTCTGACGAAGTTGTGACGTGTTTTCTATTTTTTTTGTTTTTTTTTTTGTTTTTTGTTTTATAGTTTATTTTTCTTTACTTTTTACCGAGTATAGAGCGAATGGAAGCTAGGAGGAGGACAGTTCAAGCCTTGATGCTGCAGAGGTTCTACACAACTCGCGATGAGAATCCGCAGCTTCGCTAATTATAAATTAATTAATTCCTCGAGTAATAACGGGTAGCTGGAATTGTCAGCTGTGAACAAGGTAGAAACGACAATATCTATTCGATAACGTTACGCATATACACGATATTTTTCTAATATTTTATATTTATTTCATATCATACTTTTTTTTTTTCCTGACACAGTAGAAGAAGATAAGTGAAATATAGAGAAAAAATAAAACAGCGCTCGATAGTTTTTCCACGATATTTCGGGAACCGTTAATGATATCGAGATAAAAGACATTATCAAAATTGAAGTTCGTTAAATTTCCTACAAAAAAGATGCGATACACTTTTTTCGTATCTTCATTAGTTTGGCTGTATTTTAACACTGAAATTTTTTTATTTAAAAATTTCTCAGTTATTGCATAGCAAAAATTCAGAGGAGGATAGTTGAACCAATAAAGATAACGAAAAAAATGTATCGTAACTTTTTTTGTAGAGAATTTTCTTGGCTTTATTTTTAATATCAACGTTTATCTCGATATAATAAACGGTTATTGATATATCGTAGAAGAACTGTTTTTTTCGAGTTGAAAATATAACAAATATCATATCTTACCTATATTCGTATCGTTTTGTCAAATATTAGTAAAAAGATTCACCTATACCATACTCAGGCACTTTTACTATCCTCATATATTCTTCTCCTATGTTCTATGCGTCTTATGCCCTGGATGGATGGCCATGTCTTATACCTTACATATATACCCAAGGGCGTGTATTAATAAGCATATACATCGGGGCTAGTGGAGCTTTGCGATAAAAGTGATCTATACGTTTGGCTTATGCCTTAGCGGAGACAAGCCTGGAAGAGTAGGTATAGAGGAAGAGGTATAGGTATATACAGGGGTTGGTTTGCTTTAGATAAATATACTAGAACGAAAAAGAGCTATAGAAGAGTGAAGAAGAAGTATCGTCGATTTGTTGAAATTATATTCCTAAAAAATGTCTAAAAAAAGTCTAAAAAATGCAAAAATCCCATGTTAATTGTTTTTAGGCTGTAAACTAATGATTCGGACCATACCCAAGTGAAAAAAGTCAATTTGAGAAATAACGGACACCCTAGATGTGCATGCTAAAATTTTAAATTGCAATATTTCGAAAACGAAGAGGAACACGTTCTCGAAAATCGACTCATCGTTTATAGTTACGTTTGTGAAACTACAGTATTTTTTTTTTCAGATTTTTAAATCGTGTCCATCATTGTTACGTTCCACGCGGCGTTGATTCGGAATTGGCGGGCGCCTCCAACTTTAGTGATTTTTTTTACTCGAAAACAAAAAATAACACGTCCTTAAAATTAATTCTCAGGCTGTAGTATAGTGCAAAGTATGCGTCAGTATTTTGAAAAAAAATTTCGATCGTGTCACTGGGTGTTTGAAAAATCTTTAAAAACTTATTTGTTAAATAAACAACGGATGAACGAACTTTTTTCAAAGTACATATTTTTTTTATACATTCTATAACACTTTCCGCGTAAATGGGGGAAAAAAAAAAAAAAAATTGATTCCAGTGTCATTTTTGACGGAGTTATGAATTTTTGAAAAAAAAAAAAAAAAACCTGAAATTGCAGTAATTGAAAAATCTTGTGGCACAAAAATTCAACATATGCAAAATTAAAAAAAAAAAAAAAAAACATCCGATAGGTGACTGATTCGGTTCACGTCGAATATGGCCCATATACGTGAACAAATGATGATCTGAAAATTCTCGTAGTCATAGATATATATGGCCAGCTGGGGCTGATTTATTTCTGTCAAATGAATCATTTGAATATATTATATTATATAATCTAGGTTAAAAAAAAAAAAAAAAAATTAAATTATGATAAAAAGAAATTATCTGTGTATTGAATAAATAAAGAAATAAGAGTAAAAAAAATAAAAAATAAAATAATGAAAAAAAGTGGAAAATGTATTGTCGCACAAACGATAAACCTTTCGAAACCAAAAACTTGTACTCGTCCGCGTCAAGTTTTGCAGAAATTGATGAACGCCGATGTGGCAAATCCGTGTCCAGAATTGTCAAAAAATGTTTATCAAAATTCTTGTAGACCAGTTCCTGTACGAATTTGCACATTGATTGATATGCAGAGGACTTTGCCACCAAAAGTTTGTACATACACATATAAATGTTGAAAAAAAAAATGAATAAAAATTAGTAAAAATTAATAAAAATTCATAAAAATGAACAAAAATGAATAGAAATGAACAAAAATGAATAAAAATGAATAAAAATGAATAAAAATGAATAAAAATGAATAAAAATGAATAAAAATGAATAAAACTGAACAGAAATGAACATAAATGAATAAGAATGAATGAAAATGAACAAAAATGAATAAAAATGAACAAAAATGAATAAAAATGAACAAAAATTCATAAAAATGAACAAAAATGAATAAAAATGAACAAAAATAAACAAAAATGAATAAAAATGAATAAAAATGAATAAAAATGAATAAAAATGAATAAGAATGAATAAAACTGAATAAAAATGAATAAAAATGAACAAAAATAAACAAAAATGAATAAAAATGAATAAAAATGAATAAGAATGAATAAAACTGAACAGAAATGAACAAAAATGAATAAAAATGAATGAAAATGAACAAAAATGAATAAAAATGAACAAAAATGAATAAAAATGAACAAAAATGAATAAAAATTAATAAAAATGAACAAAAATGAATAAAAATGTCTATATTTATGATAAGAAGTAGAATAAGAAGGTATGTAGTAAGCCACGTGTATTTCAGGTATGCGAATGTCCCCAAAAACCAACCCCAGAGACGATGGGCAAGAAAGTATATCGTTGGGTCAAGAATATTGTAAAAAGTGGGATAGCCGGTGGTTTTGTTTACTGGACTACCGCCGAGGGATTTTGGGGCGATGGTCAAGAGGCCGAGGGTCTTTATAGGAGAATAATGGCCACCGTAGCACCGGCCTTTGAGGAAGTTGTCGAGTTCGAAGAGGTGAGAGCTGTTTCAATTTCAGAATAAAAAAAAAAAACAAAAAAAAACAAACAGAAAGAGTATCTCTATGCATTTTCTTATTTTTTGCTTCCAAGATAAAACTACCCCACATAGAGAACGTCAGACACGATTTTCTCGATTCGTACAACAGATTGATAATTTATTTAGTCGGTATTGCAGTAGGGGTGCCAATTATGATCGAGGAAAAAATTTACGACGTTTTATTTCCCTGTTATGATATCGACGATAATAAATCCGGGGTTGAAAAGAACAGGGTAAAAGGTAAGGGAGGATGAGCATGCAGGCTAAATAGCATAATTCCCTTTCATTTTGCTGAAGGGATTGTGTTTTTTTTTTTTGTTTTTTTTTTTATTTGTACGATTTGAAAAATTTATTGTATGTACCATAATCGAAAAAATAAAAAAAGAGAATCAGTTATTGATTAAAAAAAATCGATCGATGAATAATTTATTTAAAGTTATATACGATACGAATAAATTAGTGATAATAATTTGAACAAGACACAATTTCACTTTAGATCCGTGAATAACGGGAACACGTAACGTTTTAATGTAATTAAAAAGTAATCAGTACTTACTCTAAGACGACTATATATAAGATAGACTATTTAATGAATAGGGATAAGGGATCGACAGAGAATAATGAAAATACATTTCATTTGTAGATATACGATTGATTTGCAAACGAAGGTATTTTTTTTTTTTTTTTTTTTTTTTTTCGTTCTAAATTTGATTTCAGTTCATTAATTAACGACAGAAGAAATTAATTGATTTAAATTGGGTTGTATAGAATTTAAGAATATAATTTATCAAAGTATATTTTTTAATTTAATTTAATTTTGTTTTTTTTTCTCTTTTTTTTTTTTCAAATTATGAAGAAGCCTTGTTCTCGCATTCGCTGCTTTCGTATATTCTTATAGTGTTAATTTTTTATTCTGGTTGAGAAGTTTTTTTTTTTTTTGTTTTTTTTTTTTTTTTTTTTTTAATAAAATGAGAAAATAAATAAAAATTAGGATTCCTCTCAAGTCTGATTCATTTTTTGCTCCTTGGAGTGGTGGATGAGGGTGAGGGCCCTCAGGGGAGGCCCGAAGTCTGCATTTTAAGTAATCTTTACGATACCCGTGTCTACCTTGACGTCTGACCCCCGAGAGCTCCTACCCCTTCTACTCAGGGTATATATTATATATATAAGAAATTTTTTTTTTCTCACAAGTTTTGTGAAATTTTTTATTTTTCAAATTTCGTTCATTTCGTTCATTTCGTTCATTTCTAAAAAATTTACGATAAAATTATTTCCCTATTCGTTATGCGCGTTACTATACATGTAGCGCCACAAGTGACAAAAAATTGCAAAAACTCTGGTAATACAGATTTGGTCTGATTGGGTAGAATTTCGTGATTGCGTTTTTGCAATTCGAAACTATAGCATATATCAAAAGCCGGATTTTTCCAGGAAAAACGCTATTTACTGCCACCATGGGCGTTCCCTTACGGAAAAAACACCTCAAAATATCACCCTCAACTGAGCCTTCAACTTTCAGGGTGATTTCGTACCCTCAACTTGGGGGTTAACCCTGAATTGAGGGGTCCCTTCAACTTCAGGATTCTTGATTCTTTTTGAAGTGACTTTTGAAGTGACCCGCCACTCATCAGGGTTGACCCCTAACTATTCAGGGTCATTCCTAAATTTTCAGAGTTGTCCCAGAACGTTTCAGGGTTATCCCTCAACTGTTGGAGGTTGTCGCTCAATGTTTGAGGGATATTCCTCAATTCTTGGGGGTTTTCCCTCAATTTTCAGTATTGACCCCCAACTATTCGGGGTTATCCTTCAATTGTTGGAGGTTGTCCCTCAATGTTTGAGGGATATTCCACAATTCTTAGGGGTCTTCCCTAAATTTTCAGGGTTGATCCACCAACTTTTCACGGTTGACCCTTCAATTGATGGTTTATCCATAAGAATCGAAGGTATTACCCTGAATATTGGAGGTTGAACCCTGAAATTTCAGGGTTTCACCGCCAGAATTGAGGATGAAACGTTGAAAATTGGAGGTTCACCCTCAAACTTGAAGGTTTTTTTCCGTAAGGGCTGTCATAGTTTCATCTATCCCCTCCAACAGCATGCTCACAGCGAATACTATATCCGACTCTGCAGTAAATATAAAACCGTAGATTTCAGTCTCGATCGTTTGATGTCATCATATACTTAACTGCGGAGTTGAAACGATTTCCGCGGTAGTTGACTTACAGCGATAGTGCGGTAAAACGCAACTTTTTTTTTTTTTTCTGCGTTATTCGTGTTCATTTTTTGTCTTTCCTTTTGCATTATTTTCTTCTATTTATGTTTTATTTTTATTTTACCACCCCTGTCGTTTGTCGTTTGTCGTTTGTCGTTTCTCGTTTCTACTTTTTCTCCATTTCTCGTTTGTCACAACACAGTCGCCCCACACTCCAAATGCACCTTTTTGTCTCACCCTCTCATTTATCAACCGTCAGTCGTCTTGGGCAGGTCACACTGAAAGTCGGGGAGTGTAATGCCTCAGAGCAGAGCATGCCTCATGCCGCATGTCGTATAGAGAGAGAGAGTTAACCCGGCCAGTTTCCATTCTCAGATTGGACAATTTTTTGCATTACACACGGTATAACGCAGAAACCGAATAAACGGTATAGAATCGTGAAATAGAATGGAAAGAGAGAGAGAGAAAATACCTACTCCAGTTATTTTAGGAAATTTGGGAAAATTGTTGGGAAGCCCCCCCCCCCCCTATATTGCCACATCGTTTTATTTGGTACAGCAATGGATCCTCACTCGAAAACTTTCGAGGCTTAGGGTTTGAATATACCTAAGCTGAATGCCTGTTGCGGGATTATACGCATAAAAGTACATAATATCCATTCCATTCTCCATTGTTAAATGGTTACTTTTCGACTTTTCGACGCTAATTAAAATCCGACCCCTAAAAAATTTTTTTTTTTTTTTTTTTTTCTCTTTTATATACTTCGCAACGCAAAAGGGAAACACCATTTCGAATTAGGGATCATAAATAAAAGTATATTTATAACGTGACGCTGGTTGATGTTATAATATACGAATTTATTTCGGACGGTTGAAAATTTTCTAAAAGTTTTTGTAAAAAAAAAAAAAAATCAAAAATTTGTTTTATTGGACCATCGAGGTATTAATTGACTTTTGACCTATTATATATATATACTAATATTGCGGAAGGCTTGCTTACCTTAGTTCAGGGCCGGAACTTGGACTGAAGAGGCCCCGGGGCAAAACAAAATTTGGGGCCCCTCCCCCGCCATTTATGAATTTTTATTTTTTATTCAACTTTTTTTTCAATTTTAGATCCGGTTGATCTAATTTTTTTTTCAAATTTTTTTTTTCATCCTCGGCCAGGGGGCCCCCTCGGATCGGGGCATTGCCCCGCCTACCCCAGTGTAGTTCCGGCCCTGCCTTAGTTACTATTAGTCAGTGAAAGAGATACGACGAAGCAAAGTGGCAGGTCTAAGGTAATATAATATAATATAATTTAATTTAATTTAATTTAATTTAATTTAATATAATTTAATATAATATAATTTAATATAATATGTAATGATCGCATGCATCGCAAGGGATGATATTTGATTTTTTTTTCGTAAGTAAGGTATTTGTATAAGTAGGTAGTATATTATAAGAATTAGTAGACATAATTAATATATGAATTCGCAGAGGCTGTTAAATTAAAATTACGTTTTAGTTGAAAATTATTGTGACGTGAATAATTAAGAAAAAAAAAAAAATTATTAATTACTACCAGGGCCGGAACTACACTGGGGCAGGCGGGGCAATGCCCCGGAGCCCCCGACCCGAGGGGGCCCCCTGGCCGAGGATGAAAAAAAAAATTTGAAAAAAAAAAATTAGATCAACCGGATCTAAAATTGAAAAAAAAGTTGAATAAAAAATAAAAATCCATTAAAAAAAAAGATTGTTCAAAATATGCTGTGATTTTTTCCTTTCGTTTAATCTAAATTCATATAATAAAAAATTCATAAATGGCGGGGGAGGGGCCCCAAATTTTGTTTTACCCCGGGGCCTCCTTAGTCCAAATTCCGGCCCTGATTACTACCTATATAATAAGTTTGTTAAAATTCTTACCTGTGATGTCTTCCACACGTGACGTGTTTACTCGTAATGGGGAGATATTGGAGATAATAATTTTATAGAAAGGGGATGTATGGATATGAATATATCAGGGTGGTCCTCAATTTCATCAATTTCAAATTTCAACAAGAAGGCAAAAATTTATAGTAAATTTTCTCATACTCATATAGTAGTTGTGTCATATATTTTCAATATGACGATTATTCCTATACTTTATACCTAATGTCACCATGAATATAGGAATGTCTTTCTCACATTCATGGAACATTGAGTATAATGTATCGGAACGATCGTCATATTGGAAGTATATGACACAACTACTATATGAGTATGAGAAAATTTACTATAAATTTTTCTCCGTGAATGCTTCAAAAAAAAATAAATAAATAAAATAAAATAAAATAAAATAAAATAAAAAAAAAAAAATAACACCGAATTACCGAATAATCGTGTCTATTATACTATAATTTAAATGAAAAAGTTCAAATATAGGCTTTAGATTTTTTTTTTTTTTTTTTTTTCTTTTCTTTTTATTTAATAATAAGTTGAAATTCGAATATGAACGAATTAAGGATTTTCATAATTCACATAGATGTGTAAATAAATATATTATAGACGGATATTATAGATATTTAGTCGTTTATTTCATTTATTGTGAAATTTTGACAGTTAAACAATTTTCATCGAGATTATCCCCAGACTGTATATTATATACATAATTATATGAATTTCTTTTTTTTTTTTTTTTTTTTTTTTTTCACTTCCTCATTCTTTCTTTTTTTTTCTTTCTTTTCACTCTCTCTTTTTTTTTCTTCTTCTTCTTTCTTTATTATTAATAATAATAATAGTAATAACATGATATGATAATAGGATATGGAATCGTATCTATACAAATGATTTTCTTTTCTTTTAGTATTTATTTATTTATTTATTTATTTATTTATTTATTTATTTATTATTTTCTTTCATTTTTCCTTCATTTTTTTTTTTTTTTTTTTTTCTCTTTTTTTGCTTTATCGCGTTTAAGTATAACCACAAGGCATCGAAGAGACGTAAAAGTCGGTTCAAGCCTCGTTTTATAAATTTACATGAATTAATGAATTAATGAATGAATTGAATGAATTGAATGAATGAATTAATGAATTAATGAATTAATTAATGATGAATGGTTGATTATTATTATTTTTTTTTTTTTCTATTTTTTCTTCTTCCATTCAATATAATATGATTCGGGCGAAATATTTACAAATTTCATATATTATTTTTCTTTATCGTTTTCTTATTTTCTATTTTTCCCCATCGAGGCTGTAGATTAAAATAAAATAAGATTAAAATAAGATTAAAATAAGACTAAAATAAAATAAAATAAAATAAAATGAAATAAAATAAAATAATATAAAACAAAAAATGATTTTAGAAATAAAAAATAATACTTCATGTAGTACGTCTAATATCATTTTCTTAATTAAACAGCCTCTCACCTGCGATAGAAAAATTCTTTCGTATAATTAAAACAAACAAGATAAAAAAATAGAAGAAAAAATAACGAAAAAAAAAAAACATAAAAAATTGATCAAAAATTTTTCTTGCACCTCTTCTATATACCTAATACTATTATTATATTATGTTATAGAATTATATGAAAAATATTTCAATCGATTGATTAATTAATTAATTTAAAAAAAAATAATATTAATTGATAGTGATAATAATAATAATAATAATAATAATAATAATACACTTATATATACCTATAATATATTATATCGGTTCGTAATCTGTCAAGATTTATAACAATTATATACAGTGATACAATACTAACTAACAAATAACGATCTCCTTGTTTTCTTTTTTTTTTTTTTTTTTTTTTTTAATTTTATTTACCTTATAATATATTATATATATGTATATATGTATAGATACACACGCATACCTATATATTATATGTATATAGTATACATACATATATACATATATATATATAATTCATTCATTTATTTAATTTATTTTAATTAATTTATTTATACAATCAGAGATTATATAATGTTTTTTTTTGTTTTTCTTTCATTTTCTTTTCTTATTTATTTTTCTTTTTTTTTTTTTTTTTTTTTTTCGTGCTATTAGAGAATAAGAGAGACCATCAACCATCGTTCACACACACGTGCACACGCGCATACACACCCCACGCATACGTTTTACTACACTTCGACGATTTTATATTATTTTTATTTCATTATATTTTAATATATAACATTAAAGTTTAGTTTGTTTTCTCAATATTTCATCATTTTTTTTTTTTTTTTACCTTCTTCTTCTTCTTCTTCTTCTTCTTCTTCTTATTATTATTATTCTTATTACTATTATTATTATTATTATTATTATTATTATTATTATACATGGAACAGACGTTGTATCGTATTATATATATATAGTTTTTTTTGTTTTTTTTTTTTAAATTTTTTATTTATTTTTGAGCTGTGTATTCATCATGGATTTGTCTTTTATTTTTTTATTTTTTTCACTAACATCAAGTCGTGTGCTTTTTGGTATATATAAATTGTTCTTCTTTATTTTTTTTTTTCTTTCTGTTCGCCTAGATTATATATATATTATTCCATATACCGTGAGTTTTCAGAGAAACAAAAAAAAAAAAAAAAAAAAAAAAAGCGAACAAACGAAAAATTTGTTAACTTTTTTTCATTTTAATTTTCATATCTCGAATTTTTTTTTTTCTTTTTCATTTATCTTCGTACTATATATATATATATATATATATATATGAGCAAGTCCACCAATTCTGGACGTCGGATCCGGCCTCACCCCCTCCGATCTTTTCGAAATTTTGTGTGCTGAAAGTCCTCATCGAAAAACAACTACCCAATTTTTTTCAGATTTTTATCCCTTTTATTTCAGAAGTTAATATATGGGGTATTTCGTATAGTTTTATACTTCTTGTTTTAATCATTGTTTTTTTAGTTCTTCCGCCGCTATAGAATTTTTTTGAGAGACTAGGTCTTTTGTATGAAAAAGTCTCAGCTTTCCAAAAAAAATATTTATTTTTCATTCACGCTTGTAAAAAGCTCTTAAAATTGAGTTTAAAGTAAAAAAAAGCTGTTTTTTGCCGTTGCCCAAATTTTGAAAAAATTTTTAATATTTTTTTCGAAAAGCTGAGAAAATTTCACACAGACAGTGTAATTTTCAGAGTGGGATCTCTATAAACACACGTCAAATGAATTAATGAACAAAAAAAGTAAAAAATATGCACAAAATAAATCGAAAATGTTCTTCACTTTTTGTTCATTAATTCATTTATCGTGTGTTTATCGAGATCCCACTCTGAAAATTACACTGTCTGTGTGAAATTTTCTCAGCTTTTCGAAAAAAATATTAAAAATTTTTTCAAAATTTGGGCAACGGCAAAAAACAGCTTTTTTTTACTTTAAACTCAATTTTAAGAGCTTTTTACAAGCGTGAATGAAAAATCAATATTTTTTTTGGAAAGCTGAGACTTTTTCATACAAAAGACCTAGTCTCTCAAAAAAATTCTATAGCGGCGGAAGAACTAAAAAAACAATGATTAAAACAAGAAGTATAAAACTATACGAAATACCCCATATATTAACTTCTGAAATAAAAGGGATAAAAATCTGAAAAAAATTGGGTAGTTGTTTTTCGATGAGGACTTTCAGCACACAAAATTTCGAAAAGATCTGAGGGGGTGAGGCCGGATCCGACGTCCAGAATTGGTGGACTTGCTCATATATATATATACCATTATACGCACGAGCGTGTCATGTTTAACGTATAAACGAGGAAGGAAGAGGTATAGTAGAGGCTCCGGGGTTCCTCCGAATGGTATCAAGATTGCTACAGCTCTACCCCTAAAAATTCGCTTATCCATTTCTTTTCTCTTTTTCTCTTTTTCTCTCCCTCTCTTTTCTCTTTCGTTTCGTTTTGTTTCGTTTTGTTTTATTTTTACCTTTATTTTACCTTGTTTCCTTTTTTTTCTTCATCTTCTGCTTCTATTCTTTTTATACTTCATTCTTATTATATATATATATATATATATATATATATATATATATATATATATATATGCTCCTGAAAGATCAACACGGTTTCATTTCATTCGGCATAATTCTGCAGCTCGTATAAAAACGGAACCTAACATATTTAAGACAATATTATATAGTCGTCAGTCGGGGGGCAGAGTGATGAGGGGGGGCAGCAGAAGAACCAGAAAGAAGATAAGGGATGCGTACCCCCCATATATTCACCTATATTATATATATATATAAATATATATATATATATATATATATACCCTAACTTATGCCAAATACAGTGTAGAACAACATTTTTTACCACTTTCACAAAAAAAAAAAAAAAAAAAAAAAAAACCTTTGAGAAAATATTCACCCTTGGTTAAATTTTCGTTTTTTTTTTTTTTTTACTATTTTTTTTCTTTCTTTTTCTTCCCTTTATTTCTTTCAGTTTTATTTTTTACGTCCTCCATTATTATTATTATTATTATTATTATGATGATTTAATTTTTTCTTATTCTCTTTTCCAATTTATTGTGAATCAACAATATTATACACTCGACGAGATAATATTTTCTTAAAACTAACTAACTACTTAACTATAATCAACTTAATTGCGTTATTATTATTAATTGTTTTTTTTTTTTTGTTCTTTCCTTTTATTTATTTAATTTATTTATTTTTCATTTAAATTTTTTTAATTTTAATTTTAATTTTTTTATATTATATATATCAAAGTCTGCACCACCGTGTATCTTGTATATAATATATATATATATATATATTATGTATTATATACAAATATTGTTCAATGTTTTTTTTTTTTTTTTTTTTTTTCATTTTTCTTCTTTACACTTCGTCGAGTAGTACTTTTGTGTTTATTTATTTTTTTAATTTTTTTATTTTTGGTTTTTTTTTTTTGGTTTTTCTACCCTCTTATTATTTACGTCTATATATTATATTCTTATATTCAATTATTATGTTTATATACTTATCTTTCTTCTCCCTTCATCTCTTCTATATATATATAGTATGTATTTCTCTTCTCGTTATCTTCGAATCGATTTATTTATTTATTTATTTATTTATTTATTTATTTCTTTATTTACTTAAATATATACTATATATATATATATATATATATATATATATTATTGAGAATAATAATAATATATTTGAAAAAATGAGATAAAGAGAATATTATCTTGTATTTTTTTTTTTTTTAAATTTAATTTATGTTATTTTTGTTCTTTTTTCATGAATTGTTGAAAAAAGTTTAAGGGGGTGGCAGGATTTTGGATTTATATTTAAACACAACTTTCCGGCAATCTGTTAGCCATCAAACGTCTCTTGATTGCCTCACCGTCAAGGCATTCACCGGCAACTATAACACCCTGACCAGAGCATACAACCACACCTGGCATACAGGGTATTGTACTTCTCGATGGTAGCCTCAGCTCCGTTGGTCGGCCAGAAAATTTCTGACACAATTCGTCTATGCTTGGTGTTGGTCCTGGCGTTACCCATTGTCCAGGAGGATATCCCACGGGACAAGGGTAGCTAGGTGGGCTAACTTCGACCAGGTTACCCTCTGCGAATTTAAATAGTATTTTTCTTTTGTCCCCCTACTGTTAGCAAAGAAAAAAAATACAAAAAAGTTTAAAAAAAAAAAAAAAAAATACAAACACTTACCAAATTTGTTCGGTATCACGTCTGGGTCGGTGTCAATAGTTGGTTGGATATTTTGCAATGGATATTGCTGCGAGGGTACGTCGCTTATTTCTACTGTCTTCTCGTGTCTCGGTTTCAAGATCCTCTCACGTCGAGCCCTTATCAATACTACCAGTACAACCGATCCCAAAGTGATCGCTGCACCGACAGCCACACCAATCAATGGTGACATCGCCATTCCAGAATGTTGTCCTGTGTTAACAAAATTTAAATAACTAAATTATAAAGACGTCACAAAGCTTACATCTACCCCCTTACGGAAAAAAACCCCTCAAAATATCACCCTCAACTGAGCCCTCAACTTTCAGGGTGATTTCGTACCCCCAACTTGGGGGTTAACCCTGAATTGAGGGGTACCTTCAACTTGAGGAACAACCGTCAAATGGGGGTCCTTTTAACTTCAGGGTTCTTGAGGTGACTTTTTGAAGTGACTTTTGAAGTGACCCGCCACTCATCAGGGTTGACCCCTAACTATTCAGGGTCATCCCTCAATTTTCAGAGTTGTCCCAGAACGTTTCAGGGTTATCCCTTAATTGTTGGAGGTTGTCGCTCAATGTTTGAGGGATATTCCTCAATTCTTGGGGGTTGTCCCTCAATTTTTAGTATTGACCCCCCAACTATTCGGGGTTATCCTTCAATTGTTGGAGGTTGTCCCTCAATGTTTGAGGGATATTCCACAATTCTTGGGGGTTTTCCCTCAATTTTCAGGGTTGATCCACCAACTTTTCACGGTTGACCCTTCAATTGATGGTTCATCCATAGGAATTGAAGGTATTACCCTGAATATTGGAGGTTGAACCTTAAAATTTCAGGGTTTCAACCCCAGAATTGAGGGTAAAACCTTGAAAATTGAAGGTTCACCCTCAAACTTGAAGGTTTTTTTCCGTGAGGGCCCCCTCCTTTAATGATGAAGAAAAAAACATTGAAACTTGTCATTATTTCAAAAAATCCTTTATTGATATTCCAAATAATCTTTCTGCACATATTGTGTGAAAATTCGAAATTTCGAAATGTGACATCACATTTGGATGTCCCCCTTTCCTCCCCATGTCACAACATGTCACATTTTCGGTTACCCCCCTCCCCCCCCCCCCCCCACTTGAGTGGTGACGTCGTTTATGGACAGCCCCTAACAATAATTCAAAAAGTCTTTGTTTCACATCCCCATTATTTGTTTTTTTTTTACCCCGTTTTTTTTTTTTTCTTAAGCACTTTCGCGTCTCATAGACCGCGTGGGAGGGGGCGAAGGGGTAGGGGTGTAAAAACGTATAAACTAGGAGATACTGGAGAGGATCAACAGTTCGAAGTGGAAGTGGAAGTGGAAGTAGAAGAAGCTTGGTACTAGAGAGAAGGAAGGCAGTTGACGTTTTTGTTGGATAATTAACAAAACTATTTCTTGTGCCCCTGGTCGAGGTCGAGCCAGTCGCTTGAGCCAGTAAGTAAGTAAGTTGGTTTTAGAAACTCGGGTTGGTTTTCATCAGATATATAGTGAGGTATATAGTTTGTCGAGATGCTGTTCCATGTATCTTGTAAATAAGGGTAGTAATTTATATAATTAAATGTACAAGAAAAAGAAGAACAAAGAAGAACGAAGAAGGGCGAATATTTTTCTTGTACATTTGTTATTATTCCGTGTTCAATTTTTTTTTTTTTTTTTCTGTTGCTAATCCGTTGTCTTAATTAATTGACTTTTGGTTACACCTACCCCTAAGTATATAAGTAGAATCGTAAAGAAATGAAATAAAATAAGAAATGAGGAGCGTGAAAATTTTGAGGGAAAAATAAACTACCGAGGACAGGAATTACTATAGGGAAAACCTGCAGGTGGGGAAGAAGGAAATCGGGGGTTTGGTATGGGGGTTGGATTGGAAGGGCAATTTGCAAGTGAGAGTAGAATCAAACCTCTAGACCCCTAATTCTGTCTGTACCGTTGTAAGGGTTAAATAAATAAACTAAGGAATTGAAGTCGAACTGGTATACGAGCTGAGGCGAAGGGTGAATCTAAGGATAGAATAAAGGAAGGAAGGAAGGTAGGAGCGAACCAACCCTGATTTAGATTCACGAAACGCTCTTCTCCTACCCCCCTGACTCCTCTTCTCCGTAATTGTAACCCAAGATAAATATCTTAGTTAATTCAGTAAGAAAGGCGAGAGAGGAGGGTATTTTATCCACCCCTCCACCCCCCAACCCCCCAACCCCTATTCCTCCTTCTACACCCTGAGAAAGTGCCTCGAGCATTTTTTTTTTTTTTTTTTTTTAAAAGCAAAGGCAAGACAGTAAAAAAATAAAATAAATAAAAGACAAGAAAGAAAGAAAGAAAACAGCATTTTTTGGTACCGGAGGTAAAATTTAGATACGTAAGTCCTGATTATAATTATAATTATAATAATTATTATTATTATTACTGTAATAGTTAGACACGGTTTGGCAGTTCGTTTAAGTCTGCAAAGAGCTGGGCTTAGCTTATGCGTTAACCTCGGACCGAAGCCAAGTTACTTAGCCTACCTGCGGACTAATCCTCGAAACCCTAATCATTTGAAACTCCTGAAGGGCTGGACAGCTAGCTCCGTTTTCTCTGACAAACCGAATCCAGAAACTCTACCTCGAATCTCATCCTCGGTCAATTACCATTTACCCCTAAACCGAGTTTAAACCCACGTATACGAAAGTTCACTGCGTGGCTATCGAACCGGAACATCGAAATTTCAATTTTTTTTTCTCTTCTTTCTCTTCTTCTTCTGTATCAGAATTCAGAAAAGCCGGAATAATCGAGATGCTGCATGGATTTTTGTGTCCATTCACGCATCGGTCGATTACTGATTATAAAACAAAAAGATTTACTCCCTGCACCGGCAAAATCGAGACTATGATAGTTTTTACTGAAATCGTGCTTTTCAGTAATTGGAGCGTCTACACTCAGAAAAAAGGTCTTGTTGACACAACCAAAATTTGGTTATTATACGGTCAAAGAAATTTTTTTTGTTCAGTAAACCAAAATTTTGTTGGGCCAACCAAAATTTTTGTTGATACTACTAAATTTCTTGTTGGCACAACAAAATTTTGGTTGGCCCAACAAAAAAATTTCTTATTGACCGTATAATAACCAAATTTTGGTTGTTTCAACAATACCTTTTTCTCAGTGTATATATGCGGGACTGTAATGCATAGAATTTGAACATTTCAAATTCGGAACGCCAAAAAAGTATCAAAAAAAAAAAAAAAAAATTCAGCAGTGAAGTTCCGAAAGTGAATATTATATATCAACGACTCACAGCAGTTTTCAGAAAGAGCACTCTCCCGGAAGTCTATACAGCCCGGTTTGAGAGAACTTTCTGATGAAGAACACCAGAGCTGAGGTTCGAAACTCGAAGGCGAAACTTCCGGAACTTGAAATTTACACATGTATTCATTTAGTGTTTAATAACTCGGGTTGTATTGATCGTATCGAAACGGACAAGGGGTCAAATTAATCGTCTTCAGAAGTACTTTTAGGAAAAAAAAAAAAAAAAAAATGACACCAGTTCCAAAATGCTTCCAATTATTCATGACGTCAAAGTAATCGATTGAAGTATATATAAGATAAAATGGATTCGGATCAGAATTAACTATTTTTTGTCTTCGAATCCTGAGGAATAGACCAAAGTTTCTTAATTTTTGAACTTCCGGGGGTCTGGAATTTCGAAATTTCAATCTTCTGAACTAAATCGTTCATGAATTCGGAATTTTTATCGTACGAAATTCTTTTAACCCAAGGTCCCGAAAAAAAAAAAAATTGTAGAGGGATGAAATGGCGATTGAGTTATCGATTATTACTGAGCAATAGCGTAAAATGTGGTTAACGAATCTCGTTTATATAACAAGCGCTTATCAGAAATTGGGCAATTGTCTTGCGGTGAAATTGTCGGGCTAGTATTACCACGGGATGTCGAATCTCGGGTGTTTCTGGGTGTTCAGTAAAATCTCACAGTTTACCACCGAGAGGACAGCTTTCATCCCCTTCTCCATCCTTTTCTTTCCTTTCGTTTCGTTTCGTTTACTTTTCTCTTTTCCCTTTTCTCTTTTCTCTTTTCTCTTTTCTCTTCTCTTCTCATCTCATCTCTGCGGTGAATCCGTATCATTTTCCGTCTCCGTTACACACCTCGCCGATGCTCAGGCCTTCGTTCCTCTCTACCTCCGCAGTTCACGTTATCTCGTTTCCTTCATGATGTCATTTACCTTAATTCGAGTTTCCGCAGGGCACTGTTACCAAAATTATTCAACCCCTAACCCACCCCACGGCAACACGAACGACCATTACCTACGAATTCTGGATCGCAAACCAGCTCCTAGCTAAAACTTTTACCTTCGAATTCTTTGACAACGCGTTGACTAGACTATGAAATTATCTTTCAAAAAAGTATATACTGCATCAAATATTCATCTTTTTTTTTTTTTTTTTAAACAAATTTTCATTTTCTCATTCAATATTTAATCGAGTCGTGAAAAGATTCGTTACTTTGGTTTTTCTTTTCATACTTCTTTCCTCTTCTTTCTCTTCTTTCATACACTTCGCTAGTAGGGCAGAATCTCTGGAGGTTCTTACCTGCCTGGCTTTCCGAAGCTCGAAAGGATTTCGCGGAGGTAAGTAGTAGATAGGTAGGGTAAATGTAGGTATATATGTACATGTATGTATATGTATATGTATATGTATATGTATGTAAAGGTGGTACGTGGGGATGAAGGGAAACGACCGCGTAGCTGCACCGAAAATAAATTGAATCGAGAGGTTCAGAAATCCCGAGGCTGAAGGTTTCCGCCTCCTAAGTATTCTATCGTTCACCTACATATAGTTATATTTTTAGGACGTAGGCGAAATACCCAGCCGAAGAAAAAGAAGAAGAAGAAAAATAAGAAGAAGAAGAAAAAGACATGCAGCTACCCCGCTGTAAGCTGCATTTGAAATTCAGTCGAAATAGGTAGGGGGAAGAGGGCTGAATTTTTATCACCAATTCGTATTTGTCAGACGAACTGACACGGACGCGGCTATAATCGATGAAAAAGTCTGCCGCAGAGAAGAAACGGCAATTGGTTTTTTTTTTCTTTCAAACATCTATTTGATGGATATTACACGAAATGTATGGTACATTTGTGTGAAAAAGAAACAAGCATGAAAAAAAAAAAAATCGTCATTGGCACGGAATGCCCTATATATTGAAAAATAAAATTGTCATTGGCATGAAATGCCCTATATATTAGAGAAAAAAAATCGTCATTGGCATGGAATGCCCTATATGTTAGAAAATAAAATTGGCATTGGCATGGAATGCCCTATATATTAGAAAATAAAATTGTCATTGGCATGGAATGCTCTATATATTGGAAAAAAAAAAGATTGTCATTGGCACGGAATGCCCTGTATGATGGGATAAATTTTACAGGGCATTCCCTGCCAATGTGAGACTATAGACTCGAGCTCGGATTTGGATTTCTTTCAGTTTGTATATGAAAATGGGCCATATAGTATATATGAGATGGCGCAAGGGTGTAGTTGGGCGGTTTTAATTGAGGTATATGAATTTCCCTAGAAGATTTTGGATATTAGATAAGGTAATTTAAGAGACAAGGTAATACCACGGGGAGATAATATCGTTGCGGGAGAGTGTGTGCAGTTACAGTATGAGGAAAGGCACCTAGCTAGTGCTACTACCCGCCAACTAACCTATAAGAGAGTGTCGAGAGGAGGCATTAGCGGTATTACCTAGACAAAGGGTTGTTTTTGGGACCACGAGGGTGCGCGGAGTGAGACTAGGCTTTACACAAAATCCCTTAACAATGCCGTTATACTTGCAGCGTGCGTCGTCGCTGCTAGATATCCAACATACACATACATACACATAGTATAGTATAGATGAAATCTGGCAATGAGAAAATTCATACTGTTGAGAGAGGGGCTTTATTGAAATTTGAAAACGTCGACGTTTGGTACCTATACCTAGTTGCGACATAGTAAAGCAAGAAAATTGGAACAGATAGATGAAATTTAAATTTGGTATACGAGGATGGATCGATAGATCCCTGAGAACGAAAAAATCAAAATGATCTTCTCCCAACGCGAAAATCTAGGCTCTTATAGTTTTCTAATTACAGCGATTTTAAGTTCAGCCAATTACAGCTCGCGCTATCAGCTCGGCTCAAGTAGATTGGCCGATCTTGAGGCTGTCTTACCATTTGAAAACTATGAGACCCCTCGACTTTCGCGCTATGGGACCAAATCCGCTCAGTTTTTTTTCTTTTTAAACGGAATAAATTTTTGGGGTGTGTGTGAAATCTCTAGTGGTGATCTTCCGCCACTTGAATTTCGTTTTTCAGCCACTACGAACGAGGCCGCGCGCCTGCAGCAGTGATCGATCAATGAAAAATGTCGCCAAGTTAAATTGATTGCAAAATAGAAACGATCTGAAAAATTCCATCACAAGTCACAATGTTCGACGTTCGTGTCTTATATATTTGGTACATACATAGAGAAAAATTCAGGGAAAACGTTTGCCTCTAACGTTCACGAGCCCGAGCACTACCGACTGATTGAACTTTTCTTTGGTTAGAGGTCTGATATCTGTGCAGCAAGCAGGGTGGTTACCCCGGGAATCGGGAACCGGGAACTTAGAACTGCGGGGAACTTGTTCACTGGCGAACCCCTCTCGCAACGCAAGTGAACGAGTAAGGCAAAAACTTCTGGGCCGCGCCTGCATCAATTCGAATCAGATTGATGGAACAAATGTATTTGATTTCCTTCCACGATCGAATAGTTTCGCCACCCGGAATGCCGTCTTCTGGAGCTGCCCTCATTCGCTGCGAGCAGTTACAGACGATGGCGATTCGTTAATGGACTTGAAAACAGTTTAAATTATTTTTTTTATTTTTAGTTTTCCCACTTTCTTTTCCTTTTCTTTTTTTTTTTTTTTTTTTTTGTGTGTTTTCTCTCTCTCTCCCTTAAAACCGTTACTTCACTAAGCAAGAGTGCTGCTTGCTACCTATACTCTCTCCTCGTTTTCCATTGAACGCGAATATAGCAGAGAGAAACAAAGTTGTTCCTTGCACAAAAGGGGGTGGAAGAAATCCGTCATTCTTTATTTTTCTTATTTTTTTTTTGTACTTCTTCTTCTTCTTCTTCTTCTTTTTAGAATTTTCAATTCGATCTCCGAGAACTTTGGCTATATCCTATACATGTATAAGTATGTGTGTGTGTGTGTGTGTTCGAAGATCAGCCGTCATATCGATATAAACGATGGTTAAGGGCACAATGGAGCGTTTGGTTATCTCTGACTGTGATGTATAACCTGGACCAGTAGTCGGTCCGTCTCTTCATCTTCTTCTTCTTCTTCTTCTTCTACTTCTACTTCGTCTTATTCTTCTTCGTTTCTCCCCCGATATCCCAAAGCCTATAAAATACCGTGTAAAGCGTCGTATTATTCCAAATGTTCCGTTGGCGCCCCGACGCGACGTGAAGTGATATTTTTTCTTCACCCGCATTGGTACCAGCGCCACCTACCTAACGCTCGAATGGAACCGGCGTTGCGAGAAATATTGAATATCAAATTTATGTCCACATTTACCACCGCCTTCCTTTCCCATATATTTCGGTTTATAGTTTCCAGCATAGGTACCGCCGCCTTTCCAATAACTTATTTATTTATTTATTTATTTATTTATTTATTTATCCGCCAAATATATGTAGCAGTTAATTAAAGCGTTCTTTATTGGAACGTTCGATATTTAAAGGGTCGAGTGTTTTCGTTGTTTAACAGAATCGTGTTTCACGTAGTTCGAGGGGGTGGGGGTGGGGGTGGGGGTGGGGGTGGGGGGGATGAAAAGGTTTCCGACGTTATTAGAGCGGAGACTGGTGGTTATGATTTTTCAATTATCTTGTACTAATTAAAAGTTTTAGGTCCCGGTGAAAGTTGCACCAAGCACCACCAAACCAAACCAAACCAAACCGAACCGAACCGAAGCGAACCAACAAAACCAGAGCTGCTACGAAGATGGTTTGTTGAATCAAGAGACAGCTTTCCCAGGCTCTCCCCCATTGCCTTACCTTACCTTACCTTACCTACCCGGAATTCGATTTAGTCGTAATGTCTGCAGGAAACTCCTTGTTGACATTCTTCAGTCTAGAGGAGACTTACCTACTTCATGAATAGAAAGAGAAATATAATAGAAAAGAAAAAGAGGAATGGGGGAAACGCGGACCGTGAACCATAACGAAAAAACGGTTATCATCAAACCACCGAAACTTCGGACTTCGATTATATAATTATTATTAATACCGAATAATTATTTTTTGACAAATTTTTACAGATGGAATTTCATTGAAGATCAACTTTTCTGATGAGACAATTTTTAATCGGGTGTAAGGAGCGATCTATCAGGAATCTAACCTCAAACAATTGAGACATTTCAAAATGGCGGATCAAAGATGGCGGACTAAAACGAGAGAAGAAAAACCCCTACGATTCTTATGAAAATCGATTTTCAAAGGTCTTTTAGTTCGCTGATCACGAATCTCACGTGAACGGGGGGAAAAAAAAAACATGTGAAATTTGAAAATATATTGATGAACATATATTTTTGAAATTGGCTAGAACTGCAGCGTATATGCATGGGAATTTGAATTCTGAAAATTTAAAGCAGCATAAAAAACTTTTATTTAAAAAAAAAAAATATTATATATCGTGTTACATGGGTGGATATTCGACTTCCTAAAACCACCGAGGGCAGTGGCCCTAAAATGTTATATACTATATGAAATACCCGTGCTGTTGCCTGGAGGGAAGCAGAAAGCTAGGCGGTTACGACACCGTGATATGCAAATTGTTATGATAATGCATAACAAATACCGAATAATTGAATAACATGAATGAATAAAGTGTCTCTTTCGCCTCTCCCTCTCTCTCTCTCTCTTTCTCTTTCTCTTTTCCTCTTTCTTCCTCTACCAATTCTATGCGAATTGCGAACTTAAACTGCGTGCGATTCGAGGAAAAAGAAAAACGATGCGGAATAAGCGCGTGCCTAATTTCCCACTCGGTATTCTCAATACGAAAATAAAAAAATAAAAAAAAAAAAAAAAAAAAAAGGAAGGCAAACAAAAGCGTAAATCGGATTTTTCAAGCTTGGAAAGAAAAAAAGGTTCGAGAATTTTGGAAACCGGAAAAATCGCGGGTCTCATTTTAGCGACCGGAGACACACGAGAAACTACCGGATCGATCGATTCCAAAAATCGATAAGATTCAGAAGCAAATTTTATACAAAAATTTTAACACGGACGTTTTCTTTCATACAATGATGCGATTTTTTTTTTTACTGGTGTATAAAATCGCGTCTAAATTGAGTATTAAGAAAAGTTTAAAATCTTTTGATACGTTATCGAATTTTTCCTAAAATTGGAAAAATTGAAAACGAATTTTAAGTTATTTTGGCATATATTTTTAGCGTGTGAAAAAAAAATTATTGATCATTTTCACGCGAGGTCTTAGCCCCTCGTGCTGCCCTCCTGCCTGCCTGCCTGCCTGCCTGCCTGCGTTCGCGAGCTGATCGTGAGCTTATCGCTCGGGTTCCGGAAGCCTTATACCTTATACCTACTGCCTAAGACCCTATACCACGAGGCGAAAGGTATATGTATGTATAAGGTTAACATATAGGTATTCAAAATTTAGTTTAGTTCTCTCCATTCGGTTTTCGGTGTTGTCTACCTACCTCTTGGTGATTCGTCTTACTTACCAATCCCACCGCTGACACCACCCACAAGAAACACTCTTACTACCCCCTAGTCGTTTTGAGACCCTGAACCAATCTATAAGATTGTTGCGAACACATTTACTAATCTCTTCCTCATATAGTATATATATACATTCGAGATATTTGTATATAATAAGGGTGCAGGTCTTTGATTCGGTCATATTTTCATTTCAACGCTATCACGGGCGAGAAATTCGCAAAATATATTTTAAAAAAATCTAGTCGAAACCCCAGGTTAGGTTAGGTTAGGTTAGGTTAGGCTTCTCCCTTACGGAAAAAAACCCTTCAAGTTTGAGGGTGAACCTTCAATTTTCAAGGTTTCACCCTCAATTCTCAGGGTGAAACCCTGAAATTTCAGGGTTCAACCTCCAATATTCAGGGTAATACCTTCAATTCCTATGGATGAACCATCAATTGAAGGGTCAACCGTGAAAAGTTGGTGGATCAACCCTGAAAATTGAGGGAAGACCCCCAAGAATTGTGGAATATCCCTCAAACATTGAGGGACAACCTCCAACAATTGAAGGATAACCCTGAATAGTTGGAGGTCAATACTGAAAATTGAGGGAAAACCCCCAAGAATTGAGGAATATCCCTTAAACATTGAGCGACAACCTCCAGCGATTGAGGGATAACCCTGAAACGTTCTGGGACAACTCTGAAAATTGAGGGATGACCCTGAATAGTTAGGGGTCAACCCTGATGAGTGGTGGGTCACTTCAAAAGTCACTTCAAAAAGTCACCTCAAAAACCCTGAAGTTGAAGGGACCCCCATTTGACGGTTGTTCCTCAAGTTGAAGGTTCCCCTCAATTCAGGGTTAACCCCCAAGTTGGGGGTACGAAATCACCCTGAAAGTTGAGGGCTCAGTTGAGGGTGATATTTTGAGGGGTTTTTTTTTTCCGTAAGGGCTATCTCAATTCTAAGTAGTGCCCCAAAGCCCTCGGACCTTCCCCGTTCAAATAAGACACGATTTTGAGTAGGGGAAAGGTGGGTAGCCACATCCGGCTGGTACCTCCGGGTCACCTTAAATTTTGGACTCTTAAGCACAAATAAATTTTGGAAAAAGGAAAACGTGAAAATTAGGGCACCGATTTTGGTCACATTTGAGCACATTATTTTTCAAATTTATTTGTGCCTAAGTGTCCAAAGCTTGAGGTGACCCGGAGGAAACCCACCTTTCCCCTACTTCGGGGTTAATTTTTGCCTATTTTTGACTCCATCAAGATTTCATCAGATCAGAATTTGTTCTTTCATGTGATGTGCCCTCGAAAATTCACAAATTATCAAATTAGGGAGCACATTGCATAGTTTTGAGATAATAATGGGGACGGATGACAAAAGATGAAAGAAAAAAACGAGATTTTCATTGTTTTCATCTTTTCTTCGTTTCTTCAGTTTCTTTCGTTTGAAAATTCGAAACCTGACCCAAAGAAAATGACCAAAATTTCATCCTAATGGAAGATAGAAGGTAATAAAAATAAAAATAAAAATAAAAATAAAAAATACTCACCGGTCCTTTTTTCAGCGTCTCTGAAAGTAACTTCGCTTAATATAACCGCAGTACTTCGTCCCTTTGCGTTTACAGCATAAACAGCAACGTGTACACCGGCGTCAACTGTAGCCTCTATACCAGCTAGTGAAAATACTGGCTCGTCTGTAGATGAAACGTTGTAAAGAGGCGGTGTACTAGTGAGGAAATCAATGTCACCATGAAATACTTCGAGTATAAAACGCTGGGGTAAACCGCCGTCGTATCCTGGTATACAGCGTACTTCGACACTTGTGTAAGTCTGATTTGCAAGAGAACAGTTACGCACCGGGGATGGTTTACCTGTAAAAAAGAAAAGAAAAAAAAAAAAAAAAAAAAAAAACCAGTTAAATGAAGAGTAGATTTTTCGAAATTTTTTTTCCCTCTCTTTTCGTTTTCTTTCTCTCTATCACTCTCTCTCTTTTTTTTTTTTTTCGAGCAAAATTTATCGCGAATATATTGGTTTTTTTTCTTCATTTATTTATTTATTTTTTATTTTTTATTTTCCCACGTGATAAATTTTGCACGAAACAAATTTTCACGATATATAACATCCTATATATATGTAAAATAAAATATTTTGTAATAAATGAATTTTATAGGTATTTATATACCACATATATATATATATATATATATATATATAGGTAATTTCGGCTATAAATAACTAAAGAGAAAGATAAAAAGAAAGAGAGCGAGGGAGGAAGAGAAAACAATTTATCATATGTATGGGTATTTATATTATATAGGGTAATTAATTATGTAATGATATTGAGTTATTGTTCAAACGAAAATCGAGATATATTTGTTTTAGGTAGAATAATAAATTCATACGCACGTATACATGTACATAGCGTACTATATTATGTATATTAATTTTAAATTTATATCAAAACCTGTAGTATTAACGAAGGGAAATTAAGGGAGAGAATATGGGAGGAAATAACGAATTATTATATCTAAAGAGATGAATTACAAAAAATGAAAAAAAAAAAAAAAAAAAAAAAAATTATGAAAAAGAAAAAAACTTTAGTTTTGAAAACCAAAAGTTTATAACGATATGTGACTTTATCGTATCGTGTCGTGTCATTCGTTGTAATAGTTAGAAATTTTAGATCCATGTGCACATACGTATTATGTACCGTGAGATTCTGTGGACGCGGAACGCTAGGGATACCAACCCAAAAAAGGGTGCTATTTCATAGGCAGTTAAGCTACAGCAGCAGTTTAATAACTCACTAGATGTTTCTAGTGAAAATCACTAGAAATCACTAGAAATCTAGTGATTATTGCAGGTTACTAGATTTATGGACTAGAAATCTAGTGACTAGATTTCAAGTGATTTCTAGTGATTTTACTAGAAACATCTAGTAAGTTACTAAACTGCTGCTGCAGTTTATACTGAACAGCATGAAATAGCACCCTTTTTGGGTTGGTATACCTAGCGTTTCGTTTACCACAGAACCTCACGGTATATATAGTGTACAAAGTGTATCTAGCGACATAAACTCTCGTCTCACAGCTGAATCTTATGTCTAACTCAAACAATAAGTGTATTTCGTGGGTATATAGGTATATATATATAAGACATATCTATATATATATATATATATATATACAGAAGTGGTTTGGTTGAGGATGGGGTGAAGAAATTTGAGGAAACGGAAACGAGGAACGGGAACAGACGCGGGAAATCCGTAGATTTGTTCAACGAAACTTTGCCCCCGTTATCTAACGGCTTTGCGTTATTATATCTAACGACAGAGAAGAGAAGAGCCAGAGTTGGTATAGCCTAGTATATTATAGACACAGATGTACTTCGAAATCTATCATGTGTCTGGCAAAAATTATAGGATTCGTGTTAGTCCCTTTAATTAAATCTAGAAAAAAGCAGCGTGTATTTTTTTTTTTTTTTTTTCAAAACGTTGTAACTCGGTGAGAATTTATTTTAAAAAATTGTAAAACAAACCATCTTAAAGCCCGAAGTTTTCTCTTGAAAATACTGTTCTTAGAAATTTTTGTACCATTTTTTTTTCACCGAGTTATTCGACATTGAGTACACTGTTGGAAAAATTTGAAAAAATTAATGACCCAGGAGGTCCACTATCATTTTTGTATCAATTTCAACACTTTTTTTTTTTTTAGATAAAGCAACATTATTTTCACTTAAACGACAAATTTTTCTGTTATTCCAACTGAAAAAATTGTTAAAATCAACATAAAAATTATAATGGACCTCCTGGAACATTTTATTTCTAACGGTGTAACGTGAAGTTCGTAAGTATGGAAGAATAATTAATTTACCTGTCATACGATTGGCGTTACTAAATGTCGTCTAACTCGGTGAAAAAAAAAAAAGGGTAAAAAAATGTCTAAAAAACGATTTTTTAGAGAATATTTCAAGCTTGAAAATCATCCGTGTGAAAATTGTCTAGAATATTTTGTGTAATTAGAAAAACCTGTGTAAAAGTTTGAAAAAATTCAGTTTAAATTTCTTATTAATTAAAAAGAATTAATTTTTTTTTTTCACGAAACTTACCAGCAGCAACTAACTGGAATAAGCATGGTTTCGTTTGTGATCCAACCGCGTTGTCAGCCCAACAACTGAGCGTTCCATAATCTCGTTCTTTGGCCAGTGTATACCTAAGGGTACTAATTCCTGATGGATCCACAGAATGCGAGCCAGATACAACTTCCAGTGTCTCACCGCTGTTGTTAAATTTCCATCTAAAACTGTGGGCTGGTGGATGAGCGTCGACTTTGCACACAACGTCCAAAGATTCGCCTCTCGATGCTCCTACCACTACGATTCGATCTTCTTTGCATATTGGAGCGACTAGATTTTTCAACATATTAAAATAGGATTTGATTAGGTAATTTAAAAAAAAAAAATTTTTAATTGTTTTTGGGGGCGAAAATTGAATTAAATTAAAGAAATTTGGAACCGAGGGTTTCAGAGAAATTTTCGGATCCGAGTCCTTGGGAATTTTCAACCGAAATTAGAACCAAGTTTCCAAAGTAAAGTTCGAAAACAAGGAATCGAGGATTTTGGTAGGTATAAGGTACTTGCGGTGAGTTAGGGCTGCTAGCTAAACGAAGGAACAAACGTAAAGCCACTAAAACTCAGTTCCCTACAAGAGTTAGCCTTGAAGAGCGTTAAGCCAGTGGATGTGGGTATAATTTTGAGAAAATTTGACGTGAGATTTAGAAAGTTAGTTGCCCGGGGTCTAATACGTACTATATACCTGCTATACCCCCGCATATTCCTAAATAATCGTTCGATATCAACTTTCCGCAAAAATAGAATTTTTTTTTTCCTTTTTTATGAAAAACTATGAAAATCAACAATTTAAAAAAAAAAAAAAATGGAAAACCATAGGAATGTATCAATTTCTCTGAAATTGTACACGTACTATGTGATGTAAGTGATATTGTATCAATTGTAGATTTGCATAGTTTCATTTGGGGGCAAAAAAAAAAAAAAAAAAAAAAAAAAAAAAAATGGAAAATTAACAAAAGGTAATATTTTTTTTCAAAATCAAAAGCTCAATATTTGTGTGAAGTAAAAGATAAAAATATAGGAGCAAGGTAAAAAAATTTTAAATTATAGGGGTTGAAGGGTGGAGATCGTATAATGAAATAGAAAATAAAAACAAAATAAATGAATAAATAAAAGAAAAAAAAAAAAAAAAAAAAAAATTTGACCAAAAAATTACGAGAACGAAACGAGGTAGAGCGTTGTTTGATTTCACGCATCTAGAATTTACGAGGTTTACCAAGTGTAACCACGGGTTCCGAAATGAGAAACCAATATATAGAGAAAGAGGAAGGAGAAAGAGAGAGAAATAGTGAGTCGGTGAGTATATATGGTTGATCAAAAATTGACGAAATTCGTTGCGGCGATTCACGTTGTGTGGTTGTCGGGGGTGCCGAGCCAGGTAGAATTTTAAGTTGAAAACGTCCCAAACCGTCGCGTCGCGTCGCGTCAACGTATATATATATTGTATACGTTGCTCAGCAACCAACGACTCCGAAACTGAGTCATAAAAGTCGAAAATTTATTCCGTCCGGATATGTGCCCTAAATTTTCGCCTTGTTACTCTTCGAACTCGAATCTATTTGTTTTTCTTTTCCTCTTATTTTTCTAATTTCCCATTTGTTTCTTATTTTTTTTTTTTTTTTTTTGTATCTCTCACCGCTCCCTTCCACAAAACCTATAACCAGAAATTGGATATAAAAAATGCACGCTCTTACATATATTACACATTCACAAGTAATATACGAAATCATATTTGTAACAAAAAGGTTGTCAAGGAGAGAGAGAGAGAAAAAAAAAAAATATCCTCTCATTGGCATGGAATATCCTATACAAAATGGATGCTTTTATATGGGTCATTCACTGCCAATGACATCAAGTATTTTTTTTTTTCTTTCTTTTCTTTAGAATTTGAATATCGCGGTGCAGCAGGAGGAGAAGAAAAAAAAGAGCAAAGAAATAGATTTAAAAAATATATAAATCTATAGGGTGCGGTACCTAATTAGAGTTTTCACTATGCGGGAGTTGTATCACTTACATTTTACTTTGAAGGATAGTGGCTCGCTCCTAGTTTCCCCAAGGAGATTGCTAGCCGCACAAACATAGAGTCCAGCGCTACTTCTGGTAACTGTTTGAAGTGCCAGGCTTTGGTTGGAGATAATGACCTTCGCCGATGAGTTGTGTACGAGAATCTCGTCCTGCAAAATAGTCAGAATAAGGGAGAAATTAAATATATTTCTTTTTTTTTTTTTTTTGCAAGGTAAAAGAACAAAACAAATAAAAATAAAAAGATAATTAAAATAATGCCAATTGCTTTTTTTTTTTTTTTTTCTTTTAATCTTTTCGTCCCTTTTTTTTTTTCTTTTTCAACGCGTTGGATTCGAAACGCAATTTTCTGCTTCTACGAAGTACTAGTTGATCAAAAGAATTCGAAGAAAGTGCAATTCTAGCCGCACTGCAGTTTTGCGGAATACATATTTGAAAACGAGAAAATATATTGGCAATCAAGGTTTTCATTCCAGGGTAATATACGTTATATGTATCTATATATGGGGGATGAGTGCAAAGAGGCATTTACAATATTTTGATTTTTTTTTTTTTTGTTTTTCCAACGAACGAAGTATAACAGCGAAATATGTACACGACGTAATGTTACGTCGCGAATTTTGAGAATCGAAACATTTTTTTTTTTTCAATCTCTTTCGTTTTTTTTTTTTTTGTTCATTCGTTTTCCTTCTTTTTTTTTTTTTTTTATATTTATTCTTCTTTTATATATAAGTACGTAGTTTTTCGCTCGTTGAATTTCTCGTTCGCTTTTACCAGCAGCATCAGCCATTACGACACCCTTCTTTCACCCTCTTAGCCCCCCCCCCCCCCCCCCCCCCCCCGCCCCGGTTCAATCGTTATAAGAGAATTCTAAATCGATTTAAAACGAGGCGATTTGATTTTTAGTAGAGAGGAAAACCAGGTGCAGCTGTTGGCTGGCTATTTGCGGGTCTTTAGAATTTTTCTATATTATATATACGACGAAAATAAGAAGCTGATAGGTGAGAATTACGAAAACTACAAAAAAAGAATTAAAAAAAAAAAAAAAAAAAAAAAAAAAATAGCCGAAAAATCAAAAATGGAATTAAAACAATCGGTGAGGGTGGGGGGTGCAGGGTTTCTTTTTTCCTTGATTCAATTTTCTTACAGCTAGATAATTGGACGACAAAAAAACAAAATTGAAACTCAAAAACGAAAACAAAATCTGTTTTTTTTTTTTTACTATTTTGAGTTTAAATCGTAAGGCACGTCTTGGGTAATCAGATTTTGGGGGTTTTCGGTCTAAATAAGGGTTAACTAACTCACTCTTCTCTCCTACCTGCCCCTTATGTACCCCAGAGTTCTGAATCTCAACGCTCATCCTAATTGCGTAGCAAACTTTAACTTAATTGGGATCAGATCCTAATTTTATATTATATCTATGCATATTTATTTCACGTAGCAATTAGTCTAGTAGTCCGATCAAAATAGGGTCGAGTGCCTCGGGTCCCCCAATCTCTGCAGTCTCAACAAAAAGGATTTTCCGTATACACAGTTTTTCGGTTGTATCTCGAAAACCGTACACGATATCGAGATAAAAGTTTATACAAAAAATAAAGTCAATGAAATTTTCTACAAAAAAGGTTCGATACATTTTTATCCTATCTTCATTCATTTCGCTGTATTTTGTCGTTGAATATTTCAACATAATATTTAATCATAACATCGTCAGAGTGAAATAAATTTGCTAATTAGTCACATAGGTATATTCCGCATTGAAATAAAAAAAAAACTAAACCAATCAAGTTTTTATATAGAAAATTTAATTGCCTTTTCTTTATTTCGATATTCACCTACATGGCTTCCGAAACACCATCTAAAAACTGGCTCAGAGTATCTTTCATGTATATAATTATATAGTATGTACTATGTATTACCTAATTAGTATACAGATTTAAAATTTATTAATTAAACCGTTAATATAAATATAATATAAAATAAAAATTCAAAAATAGGTATATAATTATTTTTAATCGTTGGGCGTAGAATTTTTATATAATATTCATTTACTCGCGGATATGTTAATTAATTTATCCAATCAATTATAATTTAAGCTTAAATATGTCACAGCTACCTGCACCAGAGTGGGTACATCGAAAATCTGTCAATCAATTTCTCTACCCCTCAAACATGACGGTGTGATACAGCGAGATTTCCGTTTATATATTTATATACATAATTATAAATAGAAAATGGTGAATAAACCATATATACATACAGACGACTATGCTATGCAGTTTTAATTGAAATATATTTATATTTATATTATTTCAACCCAGAGACGATAATAATTTTAATTTTTTTGCTTATGGATTCGAATTTCGGTTCTAATTTGAAATTTCTCGGAATCAGTTTTCCGATTATATATTGTAAACCGTTAATGTCATCGAAATAAAAGGTTAATAAAATATCGAGCCAATTAAATTTTCTACAAAAAAGATGTGATGCATTTTTTTCGTATCTTCATTCGTTTCGCCGTATTTTTTAGCTGAATATTTAAGTAATTGCTACAAAAGTCAAAGAAATTTGACGATTTGTCACATGGTACTTTTTTTTGTGTTTTTTTTTTCTTCATTTTCTCTTCAACCCCTATGATCGAATAGCAAACTACGCGTTAATTAGTGAGAAAAATAAAGTAGCAGCTCTTCCAAATGATTTAAATTTCGTTTTAATTTGAATAAAATTCGGTTCACTCTTCAGCCCGAGCCACGTTTCGGCTGGCTATCTCAGGGCTTCCCTTCCCTCCATTCACCAGGGGGTTTAACCGGGGGATAAACCCTAGGCTTAACCTATGCTAAGCAAGGTAACCTCCGATTCGGCTCATCTAGGTAGGTCGTCCTCTTGGGTCTCTATTCGCCTTACTGCATTAGCCTTAGCGTTGAAACGCGTACCCCACCTACGTAAAGCTACGTAAATGTACATACATACATTCTACAAGTACCTACGTACATATACGTATACCTATATAATATATATATATATATATATACATCATGTAACCTGCACGTGTATGTCTATGGCTAGATTACAATCTAGTTTAATTGAGTTAGACCGTTAATTGCTAGAAATACTGCCACCCCTAGACTGAACTGGACTAGACTGGACTCAAACTGAACTGAACTGAACTGAACTGGACTGGACTGGACCCCCTCGGAAGCGGTCACCTTTCTTTATGGTCGAGTGATCAAAAGGTAGGTAGGTAGGTAGTATAGGTATAAGGTGTAAGGTGCGAAACGTTGGTTGACTCGTTAATTTGTTTTAAACTTTGAGGGACAGAGTATGCATCCGTTGCTGGTTTTCTTTCTTTCTTTCTTTTTTTAATTTTTTTTCTCTATCCATTCGACACCCGATACGAATAACAGCACATTTCAAATTCCGGGTGAAAAAGAGCACGTTTCAAATTCCGGGTGAGAAAAGAGCACATTTCAGATTTCGGATGGAAAAGAACACGTTTCAGATTGAGAATGAAAAATAGCACGTTTCAGATTCACTCGAAAACTAGCACAATTCAGGCGAGGCGAATATCACTCATTAGTAAGTGTCAGGTAGGTCTTATTATGAAATTGGAAATGCACAATTATGCACAAAAACTTGATTCAATTTTATCATTGAATGATTAATTCAATCTTATAATAAACCTACACGGAGAGAAAAGAATAGTAATATTCACAATCTAAACATAGTAACCATTACTATGTCACATGGTAACGTAGATTTTTGAGGTTAACATCTGCTTAGTTACCATGCAGCATAGTAATGGTTACCAGAAACATGGTAATGATTCCTATTTCACATAGTATCATTTATGATTCTATAAGAAAATGAGTCTGGTTACTATGTAGAATGGTAAATATTACTATTCTCTTCTCTCCGTGTACCCTGACACTTGCTGATAAGTAATATTCGGTTCAACCTGAATTGTGATAGTTTTCGAGTGAATCTGAAACGTGCTATTTTTCATTCTCAATCTGAAACGTGTTCTTTTCCATCCGGAATTTGAAACGTGCTCTTTTTCACCCGGAATCTGAAATGTGCTGTTATTCGTATCGGGCGTCGCATTTATCTATATACCGTGACTTTCTGTGGATGTAGCCGAGCAGGGATACCAACCCAAAACTCGTTAACAGCAGTTTAGTAACTCACTCGATGTTTGCTAGTAAAATCACTAGAAATGAGTGGATTTTAAGTGATTTTACTGGAAAAATTTCGTAACGGTATGATCTATCCGGTTTTTGTTAAATTTTTTTTTTTTTCAAATTTCAAAAATTTTGCGTCGTAAGTGTCAAGTTTTTTTTCTTTTCCTTCTTTCACGACCACAAACGTCACCACCGATCATTTTTCAATATCAATTTATAAAGAGTAGGTAGGTATACCTATTTTATATACTTAGGTCATGTATATAATATATAGATTCAGACCATATAATCTATATAGTATATAAATCGAAAATAATAAAAACTTTTTAACATGGAGAAGAGGGAAAATGGTTTAAACTTTACTATTAGCTTTCTGGATCGGGACTCTCCCCAAGATATATACACTTCTTTCTAAATCTATATACAGATCCTTGTAGGGTGTCCAATCTGCTCGACCACCTGAGCCCCCGACTCTACGACTCACTCCTATATATATTTTGCCGGACTATCAATTTATCGATTCCGTCTGAATTTTACATCGCACCAATAATTCACTGTTCTAAATTTTTTTTTTTTTTTTTCATTTTCTTTCTTTTTCTGCACATTTTTTTTTTCCCTCATTTTTTCTTTCTTTTTCATACCAAAAATTAGAGAAAAAAAACAACCTTGTTCGAATTTGTTTATGCAAATAACTCAACGAATTTTGTACTAATTGAAAAAAAATCCTTTGACACAAAAATCTAACTTCCCACGAGGACAATCGACATGCAAAATGAAAAATGAAAAAAAAAAAAAAAAAAAAAAAAAAAAACTATCCGAGAGGTGACTGATCCGTTTCACGTGGAATAACTCATATACACATTACACACGAACGGTATACTGTGTATGTCATATATTATACGTATGCTTTTGTGATAACATAACGCCCAAGGGAATTTCCCGAGATACATACTATACATATATTTAACTGACGTCAGTTTATACAATGACATGCGGTGGCAGGAGCAGCAGGAGCTTGCGGTTAACTCCTAATTAACCTGTAAACCGTAGGTGGGTCTCTCAACCCTGTGTCATAGCACAGATAGGAGAAAAGTACGTGAAAGTTCTGTCTGAAAAATTTCTGGAGCAACAGAAGAAAAGAAAAGAAAAAAAAAAAAAAAAAACAAAAAATAAATGAAAAATTAACAAACATATGTACATAAATTTTATGTGTATGTGCACTCAGAAAAAGGTCTTGTTGACACAACCAAAATTTCGTTATTATACGGTCAAAGAAATTTTTTTGTTGGGCCAACCAAAATTTTTGTTGGGTCAACCAAAATTTTTGTTGATACTACTAAATTTCTTGTTGGCACAACAAGAAATTTTGGTTGGCACAACAAAAAAATTTCTTTGAACCGTATAATAACCAAATTTTGGTTGTTTCAACAAGACCTTTTTCTCAGTGTGTGTAAACTTTGTTTTATTGATTTCTTTTTCTTTTTCGGGGTTTTCGGATTTTGGTTACTTTTGGTTTACCGTGGGAATAAAAGAAAAAAGAAAAACCGAAATAAAACGAAAGAAAAAAAAAAAAAAAAAAAATTCCAAGGTTTCGATTTTTTTTTTTCTCAAATGAAAATGAAGACATTTCTGTGGTAAATTTGAAGCTTTTATCGTTTATACAGTAGGTATGGACATAGATGTGAAAGTATAAGAAAAGGAAAAGATAAGAAAGAAAAGGAGAAAAATAGAGAAAGGGAAGTTTTGTGAAACTGTCTTTGATGTTCTGATTAAAGTAAAACCTTGGGAAAACTAGAGAGGTAGATTTGAATCGTTGGCCACGTAGAAAAGAGAGAAGAAGAAGAAGAAGAAGAAAAAAAAAAAAAAAAAAAGTATAGAAACGAGACCGAATTCCCATTTCTTGTGGGTTTTAGCTGCTAGCGAAGCGGACGCGTCTTTCGGTCGCGGGCCATTGCTTCGTCTTACGTCTGTCTTGTCGCGGTAGGGTGGATTTTACTACTTTACTGCGCGATGCTATGCGATGCTATGGAAGTAGACACCAGTAGTAGTAGTAGCAGTCGAGGCTAGGCCAGACACGACTTGACTATTATACCTAGTGACACAATCCCATTTTTTTTCATAATGCATTATTTTCTTAAAAATTTGTATAGAATTTTTTTTTTTTTTTTTTAATTAAGGGGACCAGTACAGCGACATTTCGAGAAATTATCATAGTCCAAAATGAATTTATTTCATAACCAAAGTTCATTTCACATAAAAATATTTTTCTTTTTTAAAATCATGTGTCGTAAGGATTTTAAGAGCAGCGTTGTACCGATTCAGGTCATCTTGGATTCATTTTCTTCAGAAAACAAATCCTCATTATGTGAATGTAGGAATTTTGAAAAATTTTCGTTTTTGGCCAAGTTATTTAATAAATGAGTGATAATAATTTTTGCAAATTCGGTAAATTGATCATAACTATGACATAATTTTTTATTTTCAAAATTCCTACATTCACATGATGAGGATTTGTTTTCTGAAGAAAATTAATCCAAGATGACCTGAATCGGTACAACGGTGCTCTTAAAATCCTTACGACACATGATTTTGAAAAAGACAAATATTTTTATGTGAAATGAACTTTGGTTATGAAATAAATTCATTTCGGACTACTATGATAATTTCTCGAAAATTCGCTGTACTGGTCCCCTGAAAAAATTTTCGTTTCTCTTCTCGTAATTTGACGTTCGAAATTAAATTCAACTTCAATACAAAAAAAAAAAAAAAAGAAAGAAAGAAAAACCTTCTTGAAAATTTGTTTGAATTTTTTTTTTTCTTCAAATTTGACTGATTTTACAAATTTCATTGCGTAATGATTATTACTACAGGTATTTGTTGAAAACAATTCGTGTCAATATAATTGTTGACATAAATTCGCATCGATATCTGATTGAATTTTGATGAGAAATTTAATGAAACGTATAAGTAACAAAAAGAAGAAAAATAAATGAAAGAAAATTTTGAAAAGAATGTATGAAAAGCTTGTTATTACGATCGTTGAGTGCCCGTCTGAAGGTATATAATATAATGGCGTAGTATATATGTATGGGTGAATATAAGCAATAAAATTGTACAATAAATTCAATCCCCACATCGTAGCTCTGACCTCTCATCTACGCGGTATGTATATATATATATATATATATATATATATATGAGAACTTTGTTAAATACACAATTCAATCGGTTTTTAATCTCTGTAAAGTAAAGATATAGAGTTCGAACCGCATGTACCTACTTCGCTACAGTTCAAAGCATAAAGGTGAATCGAGCGACGAAGAAGAAGAAGAAGAAGAAGGGTAAGAAATGCGGAAGGAAGAGGAAGACCGCAAGACCACAAGACCGAAGACTCACTCGAAATAGGAGTAGAAAATTGAAAAATAGTAAAAATAAAGTGTAAAGAGTGGACCAAGTCGAGCGTATCAATCCCATTTATAATGCGGCAACTTCCTTCTTCCCGGTTTTCTTATTCTATTTTAAAGACTAGAAAGAAAATCGATTGCTACCCTCGGATATGGTCGCGGCGTTATTATTTTCGAAAAAAGTCTTAAAAAAAAAAAAAAATAAAGTATTGTGAATTGAAATTCGAAATCTGGTAAGATTAGAGCTGCGGTAGCTGTATTCCCCGATTTTATTATTACAATGTACGATAGAGAAGAGTTGATTTAAATATCGAGCTTCTTTTCTGTTTTATTATTATTTTTTTTTTTTTTTTGGGAATCTATTGCGGCGAATCTGAAAGAACTTTGATGCAGAGATGCTGAGAGAGATAAAGAAAAAATGAGAGAGAGAGAGAGAGAGAGGGAGAGAAAGATAGAAGTTTGGCAGAATGAAGTCGGATCATATTTTTAAGATGCAATTTCGCCACCAATCTCTTTCGCAGCATCTGCTCATGCCGTTCCCTCGAACCCCGACCAAACCCCTTGCCTTTTTCCTACCCGAGCTTCCCATATTCCAAAAGCGTATTTTTCAACGGTATTTTACCCTCCCAACACCCCGACCCCGACCATACCGTACCCCGCAGCTGTATGAGAGGCTATAATACGTATACCGAACGGCAAATGAGGGTGGAATAAAAAAAGGAGTAGACTAATATATGCGGGATGTATGGTAGAGGTGGGTATATTATAGGTAGGTATATATACCTGGTCGAGTAAAATTAGAAGACATTTTTTTATTTTTTTTTTTCGGATAGTATAAGAATACACCGGGAAAAGAAACTCTTGCCTATATAGTGCGCTAGCAAAATTCGAAAAATAATGTACGCACTCGAAATCAGTTTTTTTTTTATCATATCTCGAGAACGGTGAATGATATCGATATAAAAGTGCTTATAAAAAATGGAGCATTTTAAATTTTCCGTAAAAAAGGTTCAACACATTTTTTCTGTATCTCTAATGGTTTGCTTGGAATATGTGACTAATTGTCAAATTCATTCGGCTCTGTGCGATGATTGAAAATGTTTCGATATTCTGGCACGATATACAGCGGAACCGATCAAGATACGGGAAAAATGTGTCATATCTTTTTTATAGAGAATTGAATAAACTTTATTTTTGATATTAATCTTTTTCTCGATATCATTCACGGATCTTGAGATATAATTCAAAAACTTTTTTATAGCATATTTTCAACTCATCAAATTCACCCACGACATACACGTGTATATATACCTGGTCGAGTGAAATTAGAAGACATTTTTTTTCGTATAGTATAAGAATACACCGGGAAAAGATACTCTTGCCTATAGTGCGCTAGCAAAATTCGAAAAATAATGTACGCACTCGAAATCAGTTTTTTGATCATATCTCGAGAACGGTGAATGATATCGATATAAAAGTGCTTATAAAAAATGGAGCATTTTAAATTTTCCGTAAAAAAGGTTCAACACATTTTTTCTGTATCTCTAATGGTTTGCTTGGAATATGTGACTAATTGTCAAATTCATTCGGCTCTGTGCGATGATTGAAAATGTTTCGATATTCTGGCACGATATACAGCGGAACCGATCAAGATACGGGAAAAATGTGTCATATCTTTTTTATAGAGAATTGAATAAACTTTATTTTTGATATTAATCTTTTTCTCGATATCATTCACGGATCTTGAGATATAATTCAAAAACTTTTTTATAGCATATTTTCAACTCATCAAATTCACCCACGACATACACGTGTATATATACCTGGTCGAGTGAAATTAGAAGACATTTTTTTTCGTATAGTATAAGAATACACCGGGAAAAGATACTCTTGCCTATAGTGCGCTAGCAAAATTCGAAAAATAATGTACGCACTCGAAATCAGTTTTTTGATCATATCTCGAGAACGGTGAATGATATCGATATAAAAGTGCTTATAAAAAATGGAGCATTTTAAATTTTCCGTAAAAAAGGTTCAACACATTTTTTCTGTATCTCTAATGGTTTGCTTGGAATATGTGACTAATTGTCAAATTCATTCGGCTCTGTGCGATGATTGAAAATGTTTTGATATTCCGGCTCGATATACAGCGGAACCGATCAAGATACGGGAAAAATGTGTCATATCTTTTTTATAGAGAATTGAATAAACTTCATTTTTGATATGAATCTTTTTCTCGATATCATTCACGGATCTCGAGATATAATTCAAAAACTTGTTCACAGCATATTTGCAACTCATCAAATTATTTTTTTTTTTTACAATTTTTTTTTTGCTACTCACGTTGTGATACCAGGTCAATTTTCTCCACGGTGGATTAGCCTTGACGTGACACTCGAAGTACACGTCTACACCCTCCTTTATATCCTCCGGACTCAGGGTTAGACCCAACCTCAACGAAACTATCGGAGGATCTGTGAATTGGATAAAAGAGAGAAAAAAAAGTGTGTGAATTAGGTAAATTTTTGGTTTCTAATGAAACTGATAGACGGAGACGGAAAACTTTTTTTCCTAGCTTATATATTTAATTGTCCCAATTTTCTTGGTTCGAGAAAATTTTTGATTTGATCCGAGAAAATTTCGGTCTTCATTTTTGGACCGCAAAATTGTCTTGAATCAAGTTAACCTTTCTTTCTGTGTATATATATATATATAAAAAAAAAAAAAAAAAGAAAAGTAATATTCCAGCCGGATCTGCGCGAGAAAAAAGTAAATGTGTTAAAAATTTTATTACAAATTTAGAAAAAAAAAAAATTTTGTTGAAAAATTCTATCTCTCGTCGTTCTCTTCTTTCGCGCCCTCTATATATATATATATAAACCCTTATATATAAGTATATAAGTACTACGCTTTTTATTCCTTACTTCCTTATATTATTATTTTTCTTTCTTTTTTTTTTTTTCTTTTTTCTTTCTTTTTTCTACCCCAGCCGTAGTAGGTTCTTGAAAAGCGTGAAGGTTTCCCTCGCTATTCGGTTCTAAGGTGTTGAATTTCAAAGGGGTTGTAATTTGAAGGATATCTACCTTATATATATATATATACCACGCTAGGCGTGGGAGGACGAGTAGTAGTAATATGGTAGGTCAAATATAGGTAATTGAATACGTGACGTGCGTCATTTCTTTTTTCTTTTTTTTTTCAGCTTCTTTTTAAAAAAATTTTTTTTTCATTCAATTTTAGAATCTCATTCAAACGCTTGATATTTATAGAATATATATATAATATATATTATGAGGTATTCCCCGCCGTTTCGAACGGTCAAAAAAATCATAATTTCGTATTCGAACACAACTATATGGAAAGAATTTTCTGTGAATTTTTTTCAGAAATTTCGTATTGCATTTGTGGATTCTTTCGAAATTCCAGCTTTTTCTACAAACTCCCGTATCTCAAATGTATAAGATCCTACAAGAAAATTTATGAGACATAAAAGTTGCAGTTTCGAATCAAATTTCTGATAAAATTTTTTTGGGAATTTCTCGAATCCCAAAAAATACCAATTTTCATCAAAAATACAGAAAAATTGATTTTTCAACAAATACGTCACTTTTGATTTGCCTCAATAATTTACAGAAAATACTCTCAAGTGTTGACAACAACCGTATATTTTTTTTTTTTTTTAAGATGGTTGGCTCAATCGTTTGGAACGTATGCTTTATTCAAAAAATTCACATAAATTCTTTCGATATTCGAGTTTTGTCATAAGACAAAATTGTGATTTTTTTGGAAGTGGTGATTTTTTCGAAAAAAAAATTGAATTACATATTTTCAAAATTTACCACAATAATTCTTACATTCGATATTGACCACCCACGATGTCTCCAGGTGAAGACCAGTCACGTTTCGATTCTCAGCTCTGCATGTGATCGTTTTACCATTGTCCTCGACCCTCGGTTCAAAGGTGAGTAAACTCACGGTACGATTATCCCTCGTTTCTTCTTCCCAAGGTTTTTTCTGAAAATCCAAAAACAAAAAAAAAAAAAAAAAAAAAAAAAAAGTAGAAAAGATTAAGATTTTTTCTTTCCCATTAGTACACTAAATTTTTTTTTTTTTTCGTCAATTATAATTAACCCTATATATGTTTTATGACGGTAAACCTTTATTATCCCCACCTTGCGTGTGTGTCACACCCCTTTACTCGTTTAAACTTTCAAACATTTTCCATCTCGCTGTGTAAACCCAACGCCGCGACGCGTCCCATAGCTAAATTCAAATACAGAGTAGATATATATATATATATATATATATGAGGTATTCCACGCCGTTTCGAACGGTCAAAAAAATCACCGCTTCCGAAAAAATCGTAATTTGGTCCTCGAACACAACTATATCGAAAGAATTTTTGTGAATTTTTTCAGAATTTTCGGATTGCATTTGTGGATTTTTTCCAAATTCCAACTTTTTTTTACAAACTCCGTATCTCAAAAGTATAAGATCCTACAAGAAAATTTATGAGACACAAAAGTTGCAGTTTCGAATCAACTTTCTGAAAAAATTTTTTTGGGAATTTCTCGAATCCCAAAAATAGCAATTTTTATCAAAAATACACAAAAATCGATTTTTCAATCAATACGTCACCTTCGATTTGCCTCGATAAATCACAGAAAATACTCTCAAGTGTGGAGAACAACCCCGTATTTTTTTTTGAGATGGGTGGCGCAATCGTTTGGAAGATATGCTTTATTAATTTTTTTTTTTCTGAAATTTTTTTTTTTTTCTTCTGAGAAAAAAATTAATAAAGCATATCTTCCAAACGATTGCGCCACCCATCTCAAAAAAAAATACGGGGTTGTTCTTTACACTTGAGAGTATTTTCTGTGATTTATCGAGGCAAATCGAAGGTGACTTATTCATTGAAAAATCGATTTTTGTGTATTTTTGATAAAAATTGCTATTTTTGGGATTCGAGAAATTCCCAAAAAATTTTTTTCAGAAAGTTGATTCGAAACTGCAACTTTTGTGTCTCATAAATTTTCTTGTAGGATCTTATACTTTTGAGATACGGAAGTTTGGAAAAAAAGTTGGAATTTGGAAAAAATCCACAAATGCAATCCGAAAATTCTGAAAAAATTCACAAAAATTCTTTCGATATAGTTGTGTTCGAGGACCAAATTACGATTTTTTTGGAAGCGGTGATTTTTTTGACCGTTCGAAACGGCGTGGAATACCTCATATATATATACCTGATGTGATATTGGGGTATATATATGCGTGTTGTGGGAGCTAGGAGGAAATTAGCTATCAAATATTATATACATATAGGTATAGTAGTCAGAAAACGTTGTAACGAGGAAATGATTTACATACACGTTTTCTTGTTTGTCCCTACTTTCAGCGATTTTTTTTTTTTTATTTTATTTTTTTTCTCTCTTCCTTCGATTTTTCGAATTTCATGCTTCCTATTCAAGTTCTCGTTCTTTTTTATTCGTCAAATTCCAGAGAGAGAGAGAGAGAGAGAGAGAGAGAAAAAAAAAAGAAAATTGTAAATTGTAATGATTTCGAAAAAAATAAAAAAAATTTCTTTTTTCGCCAACAGCTACGCGGATTAGGTTCGTAAAAATTCTCTCCCATACTATATATCGGTGATTTCGAACGCGTATAAAACTATATATATATAACCTTTTTCTCCTACTCCCGGAAGTGTAGGTAGCTGGTATAGGTACCTATATATAGATAGATATATATGGGGTACCTAAAACGTGTTGCGGATTCAGCGTCAAATTTCAGAGTCGCGTATAAAACTTAAGCTACCTACCCTATCTACCCTATCTAGGATTTAACGATCACAGTACCCATTTTATACGCCCAGGGTAGAATAAAAATACCGAAATGGGGTAAAGAAAATAGGAAATTACCGAGACGACGACGATCATGTCAACGCTGCGGGATCGCAGGTAACGGGATATTTTTTTTTTTTTTTTTAGACAGCGATTGATTTTGGAATATTATAAACGGAAGAGCGATTTTTTTTCTTCTTATATATATATACGGATTGTATTTTCGATTTTTGATAAATTTCATCTTTCATCGTATAATACTATTCAATTTATTTATTTTTTATTTTATTTCTCTCTCTCTCTCTCTCTCTCTCTCTCTCTCTCTTCAACTTCTGAAGCTGTAATACGCGACTATGATAAGGAATGCGAAGACGTCTCTTCCAGGCGTGCCGAATGAGGGAGAGAAAGAGAGAGAGAGAGAGAGGTTCAGGGATGGTTCGGGTTAGGGGATGGGTATACGGGATAATCAGGATGGTAATGTGCTGGAAGTGCTCTACGTGATTCGCCGGCTACAGGATCTGCTTATGTTAATATCTGTCCTCGAACTGTAGAGGAGTTTCTCAACCCTTAACCCCGAATTGAGGTACATACATACATAGTAAAACACTAGTTGGCGCGTTGGCGAGAGATCAGTCTTCCCAACTGGCGACTTTGACTGTACAAAACACAACGACTAGCTTTTAGAATCAAAGGAAAAACGAACGTATGGTTTCAGGTCGATTGAACCAATCCGTAGATCCAATAATTTTATCTGAATTCATCAATTTTTTATTTATTTTTTTAGTTTCTAACCTAAAAATTAGTTCTTCTTCAGGATTTCATCCACATCTATAATATTTAGATACAAGGTTGTATAGACGTTGAGTATACTCAGACGAGGACGTAAAGCCGTTTGCATATACGTATATATATATATGTATATAGGCACCTGCAGGAGCATTAAACATATATATAGATATGTATATGTATGTGTATATGTATGTATGTACGTATATGTATATAGGAACAAGCTACAACCATGATTCTGGGTTATCGATAATGCTACGTCCCCAGGGAACACCCACCTAACTATCGCTATTCAAGTCTGAACTACAGCGTGCTACCGCACCAGCTATTGGTCTATCCGGGAGCGAAAGCTCAGACCTCAAACATAATTCAAACAAAGTAAAAATTGAAGTATTAATAATAATAATAATAATAATAATAATAATAAATAAATAGAAAAAATTATTTTCAAAGCTACGTACTTGGCGTGCACATTAGTTTTTAATTCAAATCTACGAATCGTTGTGCGATTATCATCCTCATATGTAGGTACTATATTAAATAATGAATAAAAAGACTATAGAATCATGTCGATATTGAATTAAAAAAATTATTTTCAAAGCTACGTACTTGGCGTGCACATTAGTTTTTAATTCAAATCTACGAATTGCTGTGCGATTATCATCCTTATCTGTACTGTATTAAATAATGAATGAAAAAAGACTATAGGATCATGTAGATATTGAATTAAAAAATTTCTTTTCGAAGCTACATACTTGGCGTGCACATGAGTTTTTAATTTAAATCTACTATGTCACTGCACTGTGCAATATTATCGATCATTCCTGTATTTAAGAATAAATTATAGTATTTCTAAAATGGGGTAATATAATATGATTTGAATGAAAAAAAGAAATTTATTTATAAAAAAAAGAAAAAAAAAAAAGAAAAAAAGCTAAATACTTATGGCGTTTACAATAACCGAATAAACGTTAAAAAAAAAAAAAAAAAAAATTAATAACAACGAATACCCAACGAATGAACAAACGTTAAAGGCACAAAGTTAGCTCAGCTTAATCCCGACACTAGAAACGATAGTCTAGCTACGTTCGCAAGTCTGCAGGTAACACTAATGTCCTGTTAGGGCAAATCCATTATTGGTGTAGAATGGTGGATATTACTCTCTTGCATCTAGACTGAATAGCACTTTACTGAAAATTAATGAATATTGCGTCCCGGTATAGTACCTAACTACGTGCACAAAATAAAAAAAAAAAAAAAAAAAAAAATAGAAAGAAAAGGACCAAAAAAAAAAAATCGCACTACCACCAATTTCAGCATAAATTATACCAATAAGCGTATATTGAGGTTTTCACCTCAATTTTATTTCTATCGAAAATCCAGTTCCTTGTTTTTTTTTTTAAATCAAATTTTTTTTTTTTTTTTTTTTCAATGATCAAATAAATGTCCAGAAAATTTAAGCTTTTTTTAAAGTTCCTTTTTTTGTTTTTGTTGTTCATTTTTGTCGTTTTTACATTTGAGGTTGAAAAGCTTCCCTTGTGTGTGTGTGTGTGTGTGTTTGTGTGTGTGTGTGTATTATAGGTACACACACACCCCTACGCGAGGATTATAAATTTAGTGATTAAATCGTGTCCTCCCTACCTTGTCTCCCATCAGGAGCTTTTGTCCCTCGTACCAAGTAATGATAGCCGGAGGCCTGGACCCAGTTGTTTCGCAAGCAACCTTGTAGAGTCTGTCAGCCCGCAGAGCGTCGCTAACTCCATTTCCGTTTATTGTTGAAACTGGCTTTTTTATCGTCACTGTTAGTGGTTTTACTGCAAAACGAGGTAAAAAACAAAAATTACAATAGAAAAATTACAAAAAAAGCACATAGAATTAAAATTACACATAAATTTATTTGTTTTATTTTATTTTTGTTACCAAAAAAAATGTCTATTTTTCAAAATGACACGACGAATATCCACCGAAATGCAATGAAATTAAAAGGTCGACGTTGCATCATGGCCTGCTTATAATTGACTGCAGCGAATTAAATTTCCTGAAAGATTTTGGGGCGCAGCCACATATTATGTAGGTACTATAATATGGGTGCAGGCAGAAAATTAACGAAGAAAAATGTAGCGAAAAATATTCCGATTGATGAAAGTAAATAAATTGTCGGAAATTATTCCGATCCACATTTATCTGCGAATAAGCTTCTTTTTTGCCTCAGTCTCAGGAATCGCATTTCACGAATCGCATATCACGGGTGATCGACGCGAATCAGTCGATCGGAATGATCGAGTTATTCGTCGGTTTTTTTCTATATATACCCTCATATTAATAACGAAGTCAGTCATTTTCCGGGAGCAAAAAAAAAAAAAAAAAAAAAGGAAGAACAAAAACAAAAACAAAACATTGTGACATTGTACCCTACTGAAAATTTTCAAATGGATTCCATCTGAAATCTAGTGGATTCCTAGCAGAATCCGATGAATTCCATCTGAAATTTGCTGGATTTCCAGCAAATTTCATAGGAATTTCGAACGATCAGATGAATCCATCTGGAAATTTTCAGTAGGGTATATATTGCAAAGATAAAATTTTCGTTAAAATGTCCCTTACGGAAAAAACCCTTCAAGTTTGAGGGTGAACCTTCAATTTTCAAGGTTTCACCCTCAATTCTGAGGGTGAAACTCTGAAATTTCAGGGTTCAACCTCCAATATTCAGGGTAATACCTTCAATCCCTATGGATGAACCATCAATTGAAGGGTCAACCGTGAAAAGTTGGTGGATCAACCCTGAAAATTGAGGGAAGACCCCCAAGAACCTCCAACAATTGAAGGATAACCCTGAATAGCTGGGGGTCAATACTGAAAATTGAGGGAAAACCCCCAAGAATTGAGGAATATCCCTCAAACATTGAGCGACAACCTCCAACAATTGAGGGATAACCCTGAAACGTTCTGGGACAACTCTGAAAATTGAGGGATGACCCTGAATAGTTAGGGGTCAACCCTGATGAGTGGCGGGTCACTTTAAAAGTCACTTCAAAAAGTCACCTCGAAAACCCTGAAGTTGAAGGGACCCCCATCTGACGGTTGTTCCTCAAGTTGAAGGTACCCTTCAATTCAGGGTTAACCCCCAAGTTGGGGGTACGAAATCACCCTAAAAGTTGAGGGCTCAGTTGAGGGTGATATTTTGAGGGTTTTTTTTTCCGTAAGGGTTCCCTCAAATTTTACCCCCAAGTACAGTGTAAACCCTGAGTTTTCATGGTACCCTCCAAAATTTTAAGGATGTGAATTGACTCCTTAAATTTGAAGGTTTTTTTTTGTTCCGTAAGGGGTACACATGGTATATGAATGTATGAGAGGGGTATTGGTGTGTATAGAGTTACGAAAACGTAGAGATTCGATGAAATTTGGGAACCGGTTGACGTAGATATATGTATACGTATATTATTTAATATTTTACCATAGGCGAGAATTTGCAATAAATTTTCCTCATTTCATTGTACTTACTATACATATGAATATATCTATATATGTATCGTTCACCGTGTGCAGTATATCTATCCACACATCCCGTTCTCCCTTCCCTTCCGTTCCGTTCCGTTCCGTTCCGTTCCGTTCCGTTCCGTTCCGTTTCATTCCGTTCTGTGTTTCGTATAGAGGTAGATATATATATATATATATATATATACATTCATATGTATATATACGTATACATAACAGAAACAGGCAATATGATCCATCCGGGCGTAAAATATATCGACGTGTGCTCGAGCCGCACGCATTCAAAACAATCATTTTCATTATTATTCGGTGTTTGTTATGATTAAACTGCAGCTCAATGATCATCATATAGATGTTTTTATACTAATTTCGAATCCACTGATATGTAGCGTTATATATGCAGTACAAAATGATAATCATTTACTATTATAGCGCCTGCATTTAGGCAGCCAGAACTACACAAAGGCGGAGTGTTGTGGGTTGTCTAGTTTCAGGCACGAATGACCGCCAATAAGCAAGTGACAACGTTTTTACAGTTCGAAAATCAAAAAATCACTGAACTACGACGCGACACTGACGGAAGAAAAAATCGTATCGAAGTCAAGTTCGTTGACGCCATCGGTGCCTCTTTTGACCTCTCGGTGCCTCTTTTGATCCCTCGGTGCATCTTTTGACCTATCGGTGCCTCTTTCGACTTCTCGGTGCATCTTTTGACCCATTGGTGCATCTTTTGACCCATTGATGCTTCTTTTGACCCATCGGTGCCTCTTTTAACCTCTCGGTGCCTCTTTTGATCCCTCGGTGCATCTTTTGACCTATCGGTGCATCTTTCGACCTCTTGGTGCATCTTTCGACCTCTTGATGCATCTTTTGACCTCTTGGTACATCTTTTGACCCATGGGTGCCTCTTTTGACCTCTCGGTGCCTCTTTTACCCCTGGGTGCATCTTTTGACCCCTCGGTGCCTCATTTGACCCATCGGTGCCTCTTTCGACCCCTCGGTGCATCTTTGCCGGTGCTGGTTATGACATAATCCGTGGATGATAATTCTTGTGATTCTTGAAGTGTAAAAGCGTTCTGACTTCATCAGCGGTCGTGCGCGTCTAAAACCAGACATCCCACAGTTCGCATCTGTATAATTAGCTGCCTAAATGCAGGCGCTAACGCTTTTTTTTTTTTTTTTTTTTTTTTCCAGTGATCTTTATCTCACGAACGCTGCATGTAACATAATATCATCGTTTCGAACTGCAGTGTAAAAAAGCTCCTATATAATCATTCCCCCAAAATTTCAAGTATACTACTCCAATTTCCGTTCACCCTGCAGTTAGTTTATTTATCTTTGCTTTAATCCCACCTTTTTATTTTTATTTTTTGACATTTTTTTTTTTTTTTTTTTTTTTTTTCTAAAGTGCGTGAATGACTGTGACAAAAAAAAAAAAAAAAAAAAAAAAAAAAAAAAAACAAATTTTGATCGTGAATATAAATTCGAGAGTGGTAGTATAATATAGATCGAGGAGGTATACCTATACTATGTTCGGGGAATAATGAATTTTAAACCGTTTAACACATATACGAGCTCTGTGCACCTCTCTTTTGCTGTTGCTGATACACTGTTGCTGTTGCTGTTGCTATTACTATTGCTGTTGTTGCCCCCCCCCCCCCCCCCCCCCCCCCCGGGATCGTGAAAAAACATCAAACAATAAATATTTACAATATCGGATACATCCGTTGGCACACGCTCGTTCGCTCGCTTACTCGCCTATATCCTATATATCCTCAACCCTTCACCCTGCACCTATACTATACCATCGGTTCGATTTCCATTCGCCCACGCAACTCTACTACATACATAAATAATACGTATATATTATATGTATATAGGTATATATATATATATATATATATATATATATATTTTGTATATTTATTCACTCATGAGTATTTATTGTATTTTGAGCTTATACAGTATATATGTATAGTATATACATAGGTATATATATATATATATATATATATACCTAAACACTGTGGCGCAATAATTGCTACACGATATCGATAGATATCTATATATATGTAGCGAGTAAGTTTCGTTTTTTTTTATTTTTTTTTTTTTGATAGTAGATAAAATGGAATTTGAAAACAGAACACACACGCAAGAAGAGAAATAAATGAAAAAAACAAAAAAACAAAAGTCAAAAGTCAAAAGTCAAAAGTCAAAAGTATTTTGAACGATAGGTAGTAGGGGAGAGTTGCCACTATTGGACCGCCACCTAAATTGGACCGTTTCAATTTGGTAATTTTTTGCAACTGTATCTTCTCAATTTTGAGAATTGTAAAAATGGGTACCATCAGTACTAGAAATTCTCTAAACATTCCTATTTTTACAATTCTCAAAATCGAAGAGATACTGTTGCAAAAAATTACCAAATTGAAACGGTCCAATTTAGGTGGCGGTCCAACAGTGGCAACTCTCCCCTATATCGTTTGATCAAAAATTAAAAGTCCAATTTTATTTGAATATATGACGAGATGTGGGTGCGAGTTTTTTTTTTTTTTTTTCATTTTTTTTTTTTTTTGATTTCCGTTTCCAATTTTCAACCTGTTTTCGAACACCTGCGTTTTTAGGGCGGATTTGAATTTATAGGTTTTTCCAAAAAGCAGTGTAATAGTATTTCTACTATTCTATATAGAATAAATAAACTATATACTTGATATTATATAGGTACATATAGTCGAAAATTAATTTATTTTTTACCGAAAACGAAAAGAAGAAGAAGTAGAAGAAGAAGAAGAAGAAGAAGAAGAAGAAGAAAAAAAAAAAAAAATTACCCATTTCCTCTGGATAGCTTCAGTCTCTGAAGACTCGAGGAGAGAGAAAGAAATGTACATAGACGTAGTGGGGGGGGGGGGGGGGTGGTTAGTAAGGGGGTAGAGGTAAGTTTTATGTGTAAAATATGTAAAACTTGAAAACGTGATGTTTTTTTTTCTTTTATTTTTGTCTTTTTCGTTATATCTAGCTTCCTTTTCTTATTCTCTTTCGTTTTCTTATTCTTTATTTTCTGCTTCTCTCTCTCCCTCTCTCTCTCTCTCTCTCTCTTTCCTTTACCTTCTATACTATTATTATTATTATTATTATTATTATTATTTTTTTTTTTCTTCTTTACTTTTTGAGCAGTTAGGTTTGGTAAAAGAAAAATGTTAATTTTTCAAGTGGAGGAGGCTTTTTTTTTCTCAGACTTTTGCCCTAAGGGCGGGTATACGCAGTCTAACAGCCAAGCTACTATATGTAACAAGAGATGCGGGATGGATGGGTCTCGGGTATAGAGCAGAGCAGAGCAAAAGCAAAGCAGAGTAGAACAGAAGAGAACAGAACAGAACAGAACAGAACAGGGCAGGGCCCAGGGTGAGATTTAATGTATTTCTTTCCTTATCTACCCTCTCTTGGAAGGTAGTAAGTGGTGGTGGTGGTGGGGGGGGGGGGGGGGGGGGGGGGGGTAGAAAAAAGCAAAAAGAAAATAACAAAATGAGAAGAAAAATAAAAATAAAAGATACTGTCGAGGAAGGAAAAAGGGGGGGGGGGGGGGAGGGGGGAAAGAGGAAAGGGAGAAATAATCGTGTAGTTTCGGGGACAGAAATAAGGAGAGAAATAAGAAAAGTTAAAAACAAGAAAAAAAAAAAAAAAAACCAAGTAAAATAAAAATAAAGAAAACCGAAAAACGGAGAGGCCTGCTTTATTCTTCTTCTCCTCTTTTTTTTCTTCTTCTTCTTCTTCTTCTTCTATACCTACTCTGTCTCATAGATTTTATCGTTTATGTAAGAAAGAACCCCCCTAGCTGCTGCACCAAGCCCCGAAAGGAAGAAAGATAGCTTTGTGTTATTTTCTTTCGTTTTCCTGTTTTCTCGTTTTCTCGTTTCTCTTGTCTTCTCTTTTTTTTTTTTTTTTTCCCCTATCTTATACCCTGATTTGTTAACCTCGTGATAAGAATTTGTACTTTATTTATTTATTTTTATTTTTTTTTCTATCCCATATTTTATTTTTTATATATTTTTAATTTATTTTATTTTCTTCACATATTATTATACCTGTAACACTTTTTTTTTTTTTTTTTTTTTGTTTTTTTTTTTATACCTACAATATCGTTTCGAAATTTTATCGTGTAGAAGTTTTCAATTTTTATAAAGTGTTTTCTCGATTTCCCCGACACTTTGCGGTTGTGTAATAACTCTCAGGGTTTAGATAAAGAAAAAGAAATAATTAAAAGTATAAGAAAAAAAAATTTGTTTAAACGAAGAAAAAAAAAAAAAAAAAAATTTTTTTTTTTTTTTTTTCGTTTTAATAACAATTTTAATTAAACATCGTTCGTTACTTACGATTCAAGTCCAGCACGAGGGAAGCTACTTTCGGCTCAACCAGCTCCGTGTTCAACGCCTGACATGTAAATCTGGTACCGAGGTCGGAACGGCTAATCGATGCTAAAGTTAGCCTGAAGCAATTAAAGAAAATGAGAAAAAAAGATTGAAAAATAAGAAAAAAAGAAAAAAGAATAAATTAGTTGTTGTTTATGTCATGCGTTCGAAAAAATCGTTGATTAATTATTAATTATTATTCAATCAACTAATTATAATCGTTATTGTTTAATTGATACTATAATCGTTTTATGGGTACCAAAGAAAAAAAAAAAAATATATATATATATATATATATATATATATTTTTAGAAATTATTTACACACCTATTTTCTATCACATCTCCGGCACGGATTTCGGATTCTTGATCTCTGACGACTCCGTTTATTAACCATTTCACAAGAGGCGTTGGTTTACCTGAAATCACAAAAGTGTATAAAATATGAAAAATAAATAGATAAATAAAAACAAAAATTGAAAGATAATAAATTTCCGAAGAAAACGTGATCGAAGACAGTTTATCGATGATATCTCGTAAACCGTGAATTATATTGATATAAAAGTATAAAACGAAAATAAAGTTTATTAAATTGTCTATGAAAAAAGTGTAATACATTTTTCTCGTATCTTTATTGGTTTCGCTGTAAAATATCGAGAAAAATTGTAATTCAAGAGTCAAAAATAATGTGAATATTGAGTCACACATTTTCACGTTGAAATACAGCGAAACTAATGAATATACGGTAAAAATGTATTCTACATTTCTTATAGAAAATTTCATCGTCTTTGTTTTTTATATCGATAATTATCTCGATACGATCAACGGTTATCGAGATATAATCAAAAAACTGATTCAAAGTATCTGTTTTCTAAATGTGACATAACTGATTTCATGATTTTATTTATTTATTTATTTATTTTTTTTTTTCGTAACGTTGAAAAACTAACAACAACATCTTTGACAAATTAATATAATATAATATTATTAATATTAACCGACAAGAAACTTAATACTTAAAAGAATTAATACGATTAAATCTGGGAGAGAAAGTTTTTTTGGTTAGCCAAGAAAAGTATAAGAAAAGAGGAGAAGTAAAAAAATTAAAAAAATTAAAAAAATTGAAAAAAAAAGAAAAATTAGCGTGTATAAAGAGAAGGGTATATAATTGGATAATTAAACATTATAAAATTAACCCAACTTATAAAATTATATAATGGAGAAGGGGTTAGTCAGATACCTATAGCTAAAAGTACAGAAGCAGCCTAACAGGGGAAAGCTTTTCCGTTGAATCCGAAGAAGAAAGGATTTATATTAACAACCGAGTGGTGCACTACTCGCAACCCTATCTATACGTTGAAGTTTTTTTTTTTTTTTTTTTTCTTTTCATTTTTCATTTTTCTTTATTAATTAAAAGAAGAAAAAAAAAAGAAAAAAATTTTTCTCCAAAGATAGGAAAAATGGGGAAGAATCAGAATGAGAATGAGATTGAGGGTTGTAGAGGGTCGAATGGATGGATGAATGAATGAATGGGGATGGGGTCGGGAGATTCTAAATGAGAGATGAGCTGCTCGGAACAACTTTTAAATTAGTCGATGCCTCGACAGAGTTTTAGAAGTATAAGACTGTCAACCAACCACTTCTTCTTCTTCTTATTCTTATTCTTATTTTAAGTTCTTTTTTTTTTATTTTTATTCTTATTATTTCTACACAGTCTTAATCTTAACTTGACTCGACTAAAACGTGAGGTATAAATTAATAATGCGTTGATAATGAAGAAAATAAGAATAAGAAAAGAGAAGAGAGAAAAAAAAAAAAAAAATTCATTTTTTCTTTCTCACATTTACATTATGTATATATTATGTACCGTATATACTAATACATAAAATTATACAGCCCATAATATTGAAGAAGAAGAAAAAAAAAAATTGAACAAGAAAATTTGAAAAAGTTTATATTATAGAATCGTTTTTACATAAAATAAGAATTTATTTCATTGAATTATATGATTCGAAAAATAGAAGAAGAAAAGAAAGTAAAAGTAAAAGAAAGATGTGAGCTCTTAATATTGATATTTAGAACTGCCGATTTTAGTTACGAATTTTTAGTTACGAATTTTAGTTACTGAAATAGGCAGTTCTAAATATCATTATTAAGAGCTCATATTTGGCTGAGATATTCTATTTAAGATGCTCTACCAAAATTTTGATGCGCGGTTAAAAAAAAAAATTGTTTTACCCAGAGTCATATGTCGCCATGACGCTATGGACTCCAATGTTTATAGGCGAATATCTCTTAATCGGTGAGAGTTAGGAAAATTTTATCTCAGTACTTTTTTATAGAGCGTTAAATTTCCTATAAGAATCTGTCTTCAGATAGTTTCTTTAATCAAGCCCCGCTTACGAGAAAAAAAAACAATTAAAAAATTTTCCGATTTTTTTTTTTTTTCACATGTAGTTCAAATCAAAAATGGGAAAACTGAGTTAGGCAGTTCTGAATATCAATATTAAGAGCTCATATTTGGCTGAGATATTCTGTTTAAAATGATCTACCGGAATCTTCATGTGCGTTTGTGCATTTTTTTTTTTTTTTTTTTTCTTTTTTGGCACACACTAATGCAAACACATATATACACGCGTATATAGAAATTTTTGCTTATATATAGAAACGATAATACATATCTACAGTAGAACCCCGGGGGTAATGGAGTAGGGAGGTAACGCGATGGTCATAGTTCAGCCTGGAGGGGGATGGTTACCTCCAGAGTTAAGACCTAGGTACTTCCGGGTACGGGGAAGTATAGCATTTAAAGTCAACGCTAGGGGCGAACGAACCCTGAACAACTACCACTACTACCACTACCACCACCACCACGACGCCAACGTCGGTGGACCCCTATAACGCGTTAAGCACTAACGTAAACGACTATTCTAGCTTACGAATTAACCAGGCTTCGTTTCCTTTCGTTTGCTCTTCCCACTCCCATTCTTCTTCTGCTTATTTTTTTTTTTATTTATTTTTCCCTTGTCTCTTTCTCTCTTCCGATTTCTCACTCTATTCTTTTCTTATTCTTATTTTTATACTCTCTTTCCACTCTCTCTCTCTCTCTTTCTCTCTCTAATTTCTCCCCTCTTCAGAATAAACGAGACGAGATTTGCCCCCAGGCACATTAAAGCAAAATTGTTGGTTGGCTCGTTGGTTTATCTTGGCAAAGGTCAACGAGAAAGAGAAAAGAAAAAAAAAGAAAATAAAAAATATTCAAGAAATTCTAATTCACACGATCTTGGGTTCGGCTCTTTCCCCCTCCCTCTTCCCCCACAACGAATTCAACGCGTTTCAGGGTTCGACTGTAGAAGATATAGTACATAAGAAGGTTTATTTTCGCACTCCATTTCTATTGTACATTATTACCCGATACGAATAACAGCACATTTCAGATTCCGGGTGAAAAAGAGCACGTTTCAAATTCCGGGTGAAAAAGAGCATGTTTCAGATTACGGATGGAAAAGAACACGTTTCAGATTGAGAATGAAAAATGGCACGTTTCAGATTCACTCGAAAATTATCACAATTCAGGTTGAACCGAATATTACTTATCAGCAAGTGTCAGGGTAGGTTTATTATAAGATTGAATTAATCATTCAATGATAAAATTGAATCGAGTTTTTGTGCATAATTGTGCATTTCCAATTTCATAATAAACCTACCTGACACTTACTAATGAGTAATATTCGCTTCGCTTGAATTGTGCTAGTTTTCGAGTGAATCTGAAACGTGCTATTTTTCATTCTCAATCTGAAACGTGTTCTTTTCCATCCGGAATCTGAAACATGCTCTTTTCCACCCGGAATCTGAAACGTGCTCTTTTCCACCCGGAATCTGAAATGTGCTCTTTTCCACCCGGAATTTGAAACGTGCTCTTTTTCACCCGGAATCTGAAATGTGCTGTTATTCGTATCGGGCGTCGATATACAGGGTGATTCAGAATGTATACCCACGTGTTCCGATTTACATACAATAATATACAATATACTTATACTAGGAGCTTATACATAAGTATATGAAATAACTGCGCAAAAAATTCCATCTCTCTCTCCCTATCTTTGCGCAGTAACAACTGTGAGCCAGCTATATATACAGTAGCAGCTTGAAGACAAAGGTTTAGGTTTAAGTTTGCGAGAGGGTAGATACTGTATATAAGATAGGTATTCCCTCCGTCCTATTAAGTTCACCTTAAGTAGCAATCACGTGACCCTCAACCGCAAAAACAACACCCTCGTTTGGGGGCTTGTTAGATGTGGATGGGTGGCTTAGCGTGAATACAGCCTAATTCCTTTTTATACCGTATGGAATACTGGAGGGATGAGGAAAAGTGAGCGAAGAGATATATATATATATATATAGTGAAAGGCACATAGTATATACATTATAAATATACAGGGTGTCATATAACTAAATGTAGAAAATAAAGAGGGTAACAAAGGGGGTCAAGCTGAACAAATCGACCTATAGAACACGTGGTCTACGAAGTACCGGTCGTCAGATACGACCGTTTAAAAAATCTCGCTAGACGCCAGCATGTAGGCAACCGACTACGCACCGATTTTTTTTAAGCGTCCGTATCTCGCGACCAGTACTTCGGAGACCACATGTTCTGTATGTCAATTAAATCAGCTTGACATCCTCTATTACCCTCTTCATTTTCTGCATTCAGTTTTGGGACACCCTGTATATAAGACAGTGTCTCTCAGATCTTTTTCATCCTCTTTTTTCAACTAGTTCTTCATCTTATTCATTCCTTTATCTTTCTATACCTCGAGTCTTGACAGATAATTAATTTTGTCATAAAGATAATTCGAAATTTGTAACTCACTATCAACGAATAATCAATATATATATATATATATCGAGGGCTAAGGATCAGAAGGGCGTAACCCACAAAAAAAAACTGCGAATTGCTGTCAGAAGAGCCCTTCTGTGTTAAATTTTCAGATACACGCCCTTATCGCAGAAAAATTCAACAAAGTCGAAAAAAATGTGGTTTTACGCCCTTCTGGTCCTAAGCCCTTGATATATATACTATACACCTTTATATAACATAAAATTAATTATTAAATGGAAAGATTTATTATGTGGATATTTACATAATAAATAAGAAAAAAATCCAAAAAAAACCCGATTCCTTTCAATTCTCGCGGTCGATTAGTATTTCTTTTTCTTTCTTTTCCTCCTTTCTCTCGTTTTCGTTTTTGTCCCCAAGGATTTTTTGGGCAAAGGTCACGAAAGAGGACGGAGAGGAGGAGGGGGGGGGGGGGGGGGGGGGGGGGGGGGGATAAAAACAAGAGTTGTCGAAAGCCCGCGTGGCAAAGATCGACGCGTAGGGTCACGATTTGGGAAAGGGGTTTTCGTGGGTCCAGAAAGTTTTTTTTTTTTTCCTTGGGGGGGGGGGGGGGGGGGGGGGGGGGGGGGGACTCGTAAAAGTGGTAG
>OX031022.1:17699314-17879314 GCA_943736025.1 Tenthredo mesomela
ACCGTGAGATTCTGTGTGAATGCGGAACGCTAGGGATACCAACCAAAAAATGATGCTATTTCATGGGCAGTAAGCTGCAACGAAATCTAGTGATTATTGTTCACTAGATTTCTCGACTATAGAAATCAAGCGACTAGATTTCGAGTGGTTTGACTAAAAATATTTACTAAGTTACTACTAAACTGCTGTTGCAGCTTATACTGTCCATGAAATAGCACAATTTTTATGTTGGTATCCCTGGCGTTCCGCGTTCACAGAATCTCACGGTATAAAGCAGCATATACTGAAAAAATCCTCAATACCGTATATTTAGATATAAAATCGTAATTCTTTACGTTCTATTTGATTTTATTTCCTTTTTCCATTTTCTATTTTTCAATTTTTTTTTTTTTATTTATTTTTCTTTTTTTCTTTCACTGTTTCTCTCGCTTATGTTTTGTCTCTTCTTTTTTAATTCGTCGTCGTACGAAATATGCGCTGCTTTGTGTTTCGTTATTAACTTTTTATCAGGGTTTCATATCCCGTATATACCTGCTGCCATGATGCCGCGCTCTCTCTTGACATTTGCGCATAGTTATTACGTTTACCTATGCGAACGTACCGTATATACCTATATACATATATTTTATACATATAAAATAGAATTTACAACCATGACCTACTCAGAACTGATTTGAAAAAAAAAAAAAAAAAAAAATCGTTTTGGTTCAAAAAAATTGATTTTTTTTTTTTTTTTTTTTTTTTCTTATCCTTCGTTATTATACTCATTTTTTTCCACTTACCAATTACTGTCAAATTGTAACGAAAACTCCTTGTCTGAGCGAGACGAAAATCTACACGACATCTGTACGCGGCTGCGTCGTGACGTTTGATCTGGTCAATAACGAGAACTGCTGGTTGTTGGACGGTAGTTCTAAAGTAGGCTCGATTACCAAATATTTCCGACTTGTGCTGGGCGTGTTCCAAAGATTTTCCTCTCACGTCGAATCTGGAATAAATTCAAAATATCGTGAAAAAAAAAAAATAAATAAATAAATAAATAATAATTATCAATAATAAAACAACAGCGTAATTTTTCATTATGTTAAACATTTTTCGAAAAAAAGAGAAAAAAAAAAAAAAAAACAAAAAAAAAAATGAAAAATTATTACAACGATCCTGGAAAATGCAGATACCTAACTCTTGAAGAATTTTTTTTTTTTTTTTTTTTTTTTTTTTGAAAAAACGCTGGTACGAAGTAATTTTTTCCTTACAAATTAAGCGCAATGTTTGTTTTTCTTTTCTCCAAATTCTTTTTTTTTTTTTTTGTTTTATTCATTTTTTGTTCCTTTTCTCGTAGATATTATTATATTATATTGTTGTGTCTTGTGGAAAAATTTTTGTTGGATAAATGATCAGCGGTAAAAGAGAAGACAGAATGGTGGAGGTAAGGATATAGGTGGGCGCAGCTACTGAGAAAAGTAGAGATTGATGAGCCGGAGGCTGAGGCTGAAGCTGAAGCTGAAACTGAGGCAGAGAGGCGTTCGTGCAGTCGTAAGAGGATTAAAAAAATTGTAAACAAGGTAAAAGTATATCGTTGGTACTTCTTGCGCTAAGGAGGCAAATAAGAAGGTAGAAGAAAAAAAAACGAAAAAAAGGCAAAAAAAAAAAAAAAAAAACAAAACAGGAAAAACCCTTGGGGCCAACCTATCCCATGATATTAGCCAGCTACCTACTCTTCTCGCAATCTCAAGGAGGTTACACTCTCCTTTTCTTTCTCTCTTTTACTTTGTCTTTACAGAAAAGCTGTTGAAAGAAGTAAAGAAAAGAAGAAGAAGAAGAAGAAGAAGAAGAAAAAAAAAAAAAGAAAAAAACAAATAAATAAAATCAAGATACAAAAATCTTACTCGAGGAAAAAAACGAGAGAGAGAGAGAGAGAGAGAGAGAGAGAGGAAAGTAAGAAGAAAGAATCGCGTTTTTGTGAGAAGAGTTTAAAATTGATGAAATTATAGTAGAAAGAAAAAAAAAAATTTTTTTTTTTAGGAAATTTTCCAACGAAAAACTGAGATAAGAAGATTTTTTCTTTTTTTTTTTTTTATTCAAATTTCTATGGGTTATTAATTTTTTTCTTTCTTTCTTTCTTTCTTTCTTTTTTGTTTTTCAATAAAATTAATTTGGCGATATAAAATTTTGTTAAAATAATAACTAGAATAGGGGAAAAATTGGTTATATAATATTATAACGTAGATATATTTTCATTATTATAGTATATATGTCTGGAACGACGGGAATAACCGATTTAATACAAAATCGATACATATATACATACATATATATATATATATATATATATGTACGTTTTATGAAACGGTTTATTCTTTCGCTATTTTCCGTTTTCCCTGTCTCGCTAGATATCCGCGCAATTTTACCCTTCAACTACCCCCTTCCACTCGACTTTATCCTATATCCTACCCTTTCTATATATCCCTATACCTACCTACCTAGTATATGTATATATATATATATATATGTACACTTCCCTCTATCGCGAAATCGTAAAAATGATACATATGCGCCAACAAAAGGGTAAATAACAAAACCGAGAGCGTATAGGTAGGTACTACCTATACCTACGTATTTATGCACATATGTTAAAGTACGACAGTTACGTATGGGTTTTACGTGATAAACAACAACAAAAAAAAAAAAAAAAAAAAAAAAAACCAAAGACAAAAAAAAAAAAAATTAAAAAAAGGAAGGGTTCGGTTATCGAAAATGCATGCATACGACATCAATTAAAGGGGTTGTATGGAAAATCATGTATTTTTTTTTTTTTTTTTTTTTTTTTTTTCACAATTCGATCACTGTACGATTTTTATACACAGAAAGAAAGGGTGACTTGATTCAAGAAAATTTTGCGGTCCAAAAATGGAGACCGAAATTTTCTCGGATAAAATCAAAAATTTTTCTCGAACCAAGAAAATTGTGCCAATTTTCTTGGTTCGAGAAAATTTTTGATTTGATCCGAGAAAATTTCGGTCTCCATTTTTGGACCGCAAAATTTTCTTGAATCAAGTTACCCTTTCTTTCTGTGTACGTACGTATATACACTCCTAACGAAAATTAGCGGGCCACCCAATTTTTGCTTCGAAAAATGTTCAATTTCAAAGTCTCGTAATTCGGCGAAAAATTGACTTAGCGCGTCGTTTGTAAAAGCATTTCAAAGCTTAAGGCTTCATCTTTCAGATGCTCACTTTCGATTGCGTTTATGTTTTTTTTGTCTTGAGTTATGGTCCCTTGAACCATCTCGTGCCAAATTTGTGTATTGATGTTCCAACTTCAAAACAACGCACGGGGTCGGTCAGTATCGGAATTTTGATTTCAAGACAGTCATTTTGAAGCTTGGAATGTCCTCTTCAAAACTCTTTTTTTGAGATTGCTCTACGATTTTTTTTCATGGAGTTATGCGTTGCTGAAGCAAAAATGGTCTTTCAATTTTTGGTGTGTGGTGCAATTTCCATGCATGGTCGTACCGATCTCGTGATTATTCCACCACTTTGAGTGATGCTAATGCCGGTGGTACTGTTTAAATCGTCCGTATGTGTTAAAAATCGAATAACTTTACGAAAAAAAATCGTAGAGCGAATTCCAAGATATGGTTTCGAAGGAAAGACTTCAAAGTTGAAGTTCTAACCTTGGGCCACCTGTGTCGCTATTTTTGCGCGTGCTACCTGAGGTCAAAGTTCGAATTTCCATTTTGCGGTTTGGAGGGTCTCGTTTGGATGGTGATCATGGCTTGGAAACGTCACCGAATAAAAATTGCAATGAGATTTCAGAAAAATGAAGATTTGAGCTTCAAAAGCCATATTTGGGAACCTCGGTACGAGGACTCGTTCGCCCAGGGCATGCGATCAAAAATTGAAAGACCATTTTTGCTTCAGCAACGCATAACTCCATGAAAAAAAATCGTAGGGCAATTTAAAAAAAAGGGTTTTAAAGAGGACATTCCAAGCTTCAAAATGACTGTCTTGAAATCAGAATTCCGATACTGACCGACCCCGTGCGTTGTTTTGAAGTTGGAACATCAATACACAAATTTGGCACGAGATGGTTCAAGGGACCATAGCTCAAGACAAGAAAAACATAAACGCAATCGAAAGTGAGCATCTGAAAGATGAAGCTTTAAGCTTTGAAATGCTTTTACAAACGACTCGCTAAGTCAATTTTTCGCCGAATTAGGAGACTTTGAAATCGAACATTTTTCGAAGCAAAAATTGGGTGGCCCGCTAATTTTTGTTAGGAGTGTAGTAATAAAATTGGAAATTATTATTATTTTTTTTTTTTTTTAAATTCTACGAAACTTCATATTACAGATTTTTGAAAATATATTTTCTATCATTTGACAAATAAATATTGAATATCATTTATATTATTATCGATGGTTCTATTTCATCATGGTAAAAGCATAAAGTTTACGTCACTGTCGTCGTGTATTAAATCGATTAAACTACGCAACAAAATTAGAGTGTCGCAATTGAACGGAATGGGAATAATAGATAGATCGAGATGTATACCTACCGAGTCGAGGAACTAATTAAGTTCTGTCAATTCTTGGCTTGAAATTGGTGTTGGTCGGTTTGGACAAATATTGATAGGACTTGTTGGGATTGACCAAAAGTTGTACAACCCTTCGTTGAACATATAGTGTGTCGCATGTTATAATGGTATAGATAAGATTTTTGGAGGTGAAAAAAACCTTGTGATATATTTTATTGAAATTGAGGTAAACTAGTCGTATTGTTGTTTGAAAAAAAGGCGAAAATTCTGATTTGAAAAAAAAAAAAAAAAAAAAAAAAAAAAAAAAAAAAAAAAAGTGACAAATAAAAATTGTGGAAATTGTTTTTTTTTTGATTTTTTTTTTTTTCTTCTTCTTTTGAATCGTTAATATTTAAATCAAGCAGGAGGAGGCACTCGTAATTGCGGTCGGAAAGTTGGGCAACGTTGGTATTCAGGAGAAGCAGAAATTACGAAAAATAATCCGAAAAATTATCATAATAATGGTGCCCCGGTTCTGCAGGGGGGAACACGGTGGCTTGTAGACGTTCAAAACAACAATGCCGTCTGCTCCTATCTGCATAAGAATATGTAGGTAGGGAACAATGCTTGTGAATTAAAAAAAAAAAAAACAAAAAAAAAAAAAAAACAGAAAAACAAAAAGGAAAAAGGAAAAATTAAAAAAGGGGTAGCTGAAACACGAAGAAGATAAAAAAAAAAAAAAAAAGAAAATTTCATTCCGAAACAAAGAAAAGTGTTCGAAGGTGACTACTGACAAAAAATATCGCTGAAAATAAAAACCTCCGTCTTAAATAAGCTGGGAAAATTTTTATTCCAAACATTTTCATTTCGTACTAAAGGTAAGAGAGATATTCGTGGAATTATTATTAATGCATTGCAAAAATTGTGCCAAGATTGGATGAAAATTCTGTCGCAAACAAAGAAAGGTAGTCGAAGGTGACTTATGACGAAAAATATCACTGAATATAAAAGATTCGCCTTAATTAGTGAAAAATATTTTATTCGAAAAATATTTCCGTAGGTCTTGAGGCTCGAAAGATATTTGTAAAAATGTATCTTAAAAAATGATGTGAAATGAAATTTTACTAAAATGAATTAAACTAGTCGAAGACGACTTCTGACGAAAAATTTTATAGGAGTTAAAAACTGCGTCTTATTTAGCTGAAGATATTTTATTTAAAAACTTTTTCTCTCGTACTTACGGTACTCGAGATATATTTATAAAAGTGCATAAAATTGTTATACTAGAGTTGAGCTGTTCAGATATCTTCGGTGTATGTATATGTATACGATGTCGTGTCGTGCCGTTTGGCAGTAACCCTAAATATTAGCACTACTGCCATGCTGGTGGGTCCGTGCCAGGGTTTATTACGTTGGAAATATTGAATTTCTTTATCGATAGAATTATGGGAAATGACAGGTTTCGAGGCACAGGAACGAGCATTACGCGCTCATAAAACACGCGCATTCAAAGGGAGTGTGAATTACAGTTAATACCCGGTCTTTGAGGGTCGGGTCTCTGTTCCCTTCCGATGCCCTCGAAAATGTGCAGAAAATAACGGGGAGTAAAAAAAAAAAATTAAAAAAAAAAAAAAATAATAAATAAAAAAAATTGAAAATAAAAATGAAAATAAAAAATAAATTAGTTTCAAAACTTTGGGGATAAAAAAATAATTACTTAGTGATTACCCGGCCCTATTTAGACGTCGAGAATAATTGGTCCGGGGCGGAAACCTCATATACCTATCTCCTTAAGCAAGACATAATGCGCCCCAGAGAGATGTGGGATCACCTTTTCATCCCCGTCTAACCTGGGGTCCACCCTTCTTAGAGAAGGTTAAACGGCCAAAATTACTCCCAGCAGGGTAGAAAGAGAGAGAGAGAGAGAGAGAGAGAAGGGAGAAAAGTGTTATGTATCTACGGTAGGCTACACGGAATAAGGGGCTCGGCTATATTACATAAGTATATTAAAAACGTGTGTTGTAGGATATAATGCGCAGTTTATTATTAATTACTGTATCGAAATATCGAGCAAGAGAAGAGAAGATAAAATAAGAGGAAAGAAAGAAAGGAAAAAAAAAAAAAAAAATCGGGTGAAAGATTCAAAATTCAAGAAAATCGAGAATGAGAGATAGGCAGAGATGGGGGGTTGACACAACCAAAATTTCGGTTATTATATGCAAGCAATCACATTTTTTGTTCAGTCAACCAAAAATTTTGGTTGTTCCAACAAAATTTGGTTTTCCCAACAAAATTTTGGCTATCCGAACGAAATTTTTGGTTGACTGAACAAAAAAAATGTGATTGTGCATGTAATAACCAAATTTTGTTTGTGTCAACAAGATCTTTTTCTGAGTGTGCAGTAATCTGGGAATTCGTATATTATACCTACGTATAATAAAAGATAGGAGAGACGTTAACTTTTTCTTTTTTGTTCCTAGTTTATTTTCTCTTCTTTTTATTTTTTTTTTTTTTTCACAGCAACCCTTATTCGTCTGGCTGGTGCTGGTTTTGCCGCGGTTTTTATTACCATTTCTCGAGAAAATAAATTGACAAGGTAGATGGGCGGGTTGTAGGTATACCAGTAAACGGTGTCGCTCATAACTTGTCAGCAGACACGCGATCCATACCCTCCTCGATTCTTCATCCCCATCCCCCCATCCCCCCATCCCCCCTATGAGCTCGCTTATTAATATGTAAATTAAAGACAGGCCAGAAACCAGCCAGCCAGCCAACGAATGAACCAACCCCTATCATCGACTCAATTCTCTACTAGGATCTAGATTTGTTGAAAATAAAATTTTCGTTTCGATTCAAAGTTGGGGGATTAAAAAAAAAATAAAAAATAAAAAAAAATGAACACATTGACAATGGTTTTTCCATTTTATGTACGAAACTGAGTATTATAGTGTACGGTGACCGGGATTTAGGGATATCTAGAGTGAGTAGCGGAATCGAGACGAGCCCCACGTTCACCAATTTTTATTTTTAATTCTTTTTTTTTTTTTATCTGCCAAAGCCGAGGCTCTTTTCTTTTTCATTTTTTTTTTTTTTTTCAAATCCCTCGTTCCTTCTCGCTGATCTCTCTGTCAATCACCCGATTATAGAAGCTTTTAAAAAATTTCATGTCTCGGGATCATCGCATAACCGCGGCGCGGCGAGGGATACCACCTACCTATATAGGCATGAGGAATCTTTTTCCTCATTTTGCCGCGCAGTATATTTGGTAATATCTGAAAATCACGCAGGATAATATATATATATATAATAAACGTGTGTGCGTGTGTCAGAAATATTCGAAAAATTATATCGTAAGAAACCACCCCTTCGAAAAAAAAAAAAAAAAAGTACCTTTTCTAATTTTTACAAATTTTCGTTTCAATCGTTAGTAGTCCTATACTTATACTATATAAATCCATGGATCGCTTATTGTCAATAAAGAAACGAAACAAAAAAAAAAAAAAAAAAAATAATAGAGAAGGCGCCAATCAATTTTTGAAAGTGACAAAAAGACGAAAAATGACAAAATATGTGACAAAAGTGACAAATTTTCGTCTACCAATTTCCATTTGCGGGTTTGTATAATAATGACGGAATGGTATCTCGACTGTGTCCTTGTCTACATAATATATCCCCCAGTACCTACCCCAGGCTATCTATATAGCCCTTCCTAGTTTCCTCCCTATCGAATGACATTATAGCAACAACCAACAGCAACAGCAACAGGAACAGCAACGCATTACCTGATTGGGACTGATTGACGCCCCGTCAGGTTACCGACTCACCGCCAAACCTATTATCTGCTAATCTAACTGTGCGATATTCAAATTTTGTTGACCGTCAGTTAGGTATGTACAACATGTATATACATAGGTATATGTATACCTGCAGGTCGTGATTCGCATATATATTCGTTATACGTTCGAGATGAATTATACACCGAATTTTCTCAAACTGATAAAATATACACGGGTACCATACCTGATTTTCATCGAAATGTTTAACCGGTTCACTATGGTGGATCCGAAATCAAAATTTTGTACCGAAACTGGTGAAAGGAAATAATTTCGTATTCAACATATATGATAAGACCAAAAAACTTAGGAACATCAAGTTTGATGCAAATCCGTTGAAAACTGACAGAGATATAAGTGCCATTACCAGTTTGTGGCACTTTTTCTTTTTGCACATTATATGTGCCCTTACCAGTGAACCGCGGTTAATAGAAAAGGTACTCGAAATCAGTTTTTTGATAATATATCAATAACCGTGAACGATATCGAGTAAAAAGTAAGAATCAAAATTAAAGTCAATTAAATTTTCTATCAGAAAGGTAAGTAACAATTTTTTTGTATCTAGATCGGTTTCGCTGTATTTCAACGCGGAATGTATGAAACTAATTATCACATATATTTGTTATACGAAAACGGTTACCTAAATGTTTAGCCTTGATAAATACAGCGAAAAAACTTAAGATACGAAAAAAGTGTGTCCCACCTTTTTCATAGAAAATTTATCGAACTTTATTTTTGCTAATCACTTATATCTCTATATAATCAACGGTTATCGAGATATCGTATAAAAACTGGCGAAACAGAATAAAAAAACATTTTAATTCATAAGTATATAATTGAATCACAAGTTTTTCATTAGAATTAAAATGAAAAATATTTTACCCCTTGATTATGATAAATATTATTATTATTATTATTATTATTTCTTTGCGTTATACTAGAGGAAATACCTTCTCTTTCTTCTTCTTCTTCTTCTTCTTCTTCTTTTTCTTAATTCTCGATTTTATTATTATTATTTTTCTTTTTTATTCACGTTAAAGAAAATTCTGCAATTTCTTCACAGATGCAACGCAGCAGGAGGAGGTCAGCATATATAAGAAAAAGGTTCGTTTGCGCGCGATTTTAATTTCCTTTCATTAAAATTACCACCGTTGGTTGCTAGAGCTACTGGTTACAGGCTGCTAGTTTCTGGTTGCTGGTTTCTAGCTGCTGATGGTTGCTAGTTCTGCTTCTACTTCTATACTGCAAACTAAAAACTGCATAGTAGCTGCACCACGATGTGGAAAAAAGTTCTTGGGGGGTATAGAAAAGAATGTCGTCTTCTCAACGGTGTACATATACCTACACCCACCTAACTCTGTACTCCGCACTTCTACCTCCACAAATATATATATATTATAATATATATTAGGGTGTGCAAAAGAAAAAAAAAAAAAAAAAAAAAAAAAAAAATTCAAACGCACATGAAGATACCGGTAGAGCATTTTAAACAGAATATCTCAATCAAATATGAGCTCTTAATATTGATATTTAGAACTGCCTAACTAAGTTTTCCCATTTTTGATTTGAATAACATGTGAAAAAAAAAAAAAAAAAAAAAAAATCGGAAAATTTTTGAATTGTTTTTTCTCGTAAGTGGCTTGATTTAGAAACTATCTGAAGACAGATTCTTATAGGAAATTTAACGCTCTATAAAAAAGTACTGATATAAAATTTTCCCAACTCTCACCGATTAAGAGATATTCGCCTATAAACATTGAGTCGTAGCATCATGGCGACATATGACTCTGGGAAAAACAATTTTCTTTTTCAACCGCGCATCAAAATTTCGGTATAGCATCTCAAATAGAATATCTCAGCCAAATATGAGCACTTAATAATTATGATATTTAGAACTGCCTATTTCAGTAACTAAAGTTCGTAACTAAAATTAGTAACTAAAATAGGCAGTTCTAAATATCAATATTAAGAGCTCATATTTGGCTGAGATATTCTATTTGAGATGCTCTACCAGAATGTTGATGCGCGTTTGAATTTTTTTTTTTTTTTTTTTTTTTTTATTGGCACACCCTAATATATATGTATGTGTGTTTAGGGGCAAAGAACTGAAATATCTCGTCGCACAAAAATCGGGGACACCATTATGCGCGATATTTTAAAAGTGTATACCTAAAGATAAACGCGAATACCCCATATAATATAAACTAGAAGAAAAATTGAATGAAGAAATATCGAATAGTATAAAGGTAGTACTACGTAAGTCGAGAATTTAAAACTAGAGGTAAAAATGCACTCGATTTATTCACGCTATCTCTATAGGTATATTATACTGCAGCATTCCCTTCCTTATAGGTATTTAAAAATCATCCCTCTTCTCTTCTCTTCTTTACTTTAATACTGCATATTTCTTATTTTTTCCCATATTCGAATGAGAGAAAAAAAAAAAAACAAAAAAAAAAAAAAAACAAATCGTACGTGTCTCTATCTATTTTCTTTTTTTGTTTTTTATTCAGGATTAAATATCTGGTCTTCGATAGAAAATAATTGCTGGGAGGGGCGGGAGGGGGTTAAGAAAAATCTGCGATAATTAATTAATAGGATATCAAGAATTATTGTCAAATTTTCAGCTGACTATTGTTCGATTTTTTTTATTTACCCTCCGCCCCTATCATCCCCTCTCACCACTATTCTCTAGTTTTCTCTTTTCTTAGTTTCGTTTCGTTTCCAGTTTTAGTACCCTCTCTCAGAAACGTTGGAGAAATTTATCTACTTGAATTACGACGAAGCACGTTTATCCATCCAACCTAGCTGGAAACTCAAAGTGGCTGGACACCGTCCACTGCTCTCCCCCTATTCGGGATAAAATCCTTCCCCAATAAAATCAAGACTATATATATATATATATATATATATATATAGTCCTTTCGTTTTTCTAAATTCTCTCTTTTATTTTCTGACAGAGAAATCTGCGTTCTTAAAACACCCCTATTGCATGTTATATATATATATACGTACTACATAAACACATACACACACACACACATAAATATATCGGGATATAATATATCTTGCATCCCCGGCAGGAAATCCCCGAGCCAAAATTGGCCCCGGTCCCGAATGGTCCGCGACGTGTCTCTGCAGTCAGTTTCTACGAAGGGGAGGATTTTGTAAGGCGAGAAATCGAGTGGGTGGGTGGTGCCACGTTTCGTGTTGAAAGGTGGTAGCTCTGCAGGGTATAGTATGGGGTGGGTCAAGCGATGGGTCGAGATGATCGGGTTCCCGAGGGTCCCTCGTTTTCGGGGCTGGGGTTTTCCCCGATCCAACAGCTATATACCTACACCCTCTATATACCTACCCTTCGCGGACAGTGGTAAAACAAAACACGTAAGAAAATTGATTCCCATTTACGGGGGGGCAGGGGGGGGGGGGGGGGGGGGGCATAGCAGGATCAGGGGATGAGGGTAGGGAGGCTTCGACACCGGGTCGTCGTCTAATGCGTTAGAGGGTAGAGAAAATTGGAGAAAAAGGGTGAAGAACGGAACGTCGACCCGGACCGTCCGAACCAGATCACCATCTGACGTCACGTACGACTGATATCGTCGCGCAATCAGAAACCCCCTATATATGTCTCACGTACACATGCATGTATGTACATAATACATATATACTGGTAATAAGAGAATTTTAGGTAATTTTTTTCTCATTTTTTTTTCACCCCTTTTCAAAGTAAAAAAAAAAAAAAAAAGAAAAGGGTACACTTTTTAGTTTCTGGGACCTTTTATCAGAGTACAGTTTGTAGCTCGTGCTCTGAAACAACGCCCAGCCACTTGATATTGTACCAGTATAAGGGTGGGTTTTAGATCCCTCTGTGCTAATCCCCCACTATACGCGAGACCACGATGTCACGTACTGTTTCGAATTACTTTCCTCGAAAGTGGTTGGAAAAAGAAGAAAAAAAAAAAAAAAAAGGTACCAAAAAATAGTTTTTCGATTATATCGCGAGAACCGTGAATGATATCGAGTAAATAGTGAATATGTAAATTAAAGTCAATAAAATTTTCTATCAAAAATGTAAAATACAATTTTTCTGTATCTAAATCGGTTTCGCTGTATTTTAACGCGGAACGTACGACTTGCAATTTATTATTGTGAAGTTTCTTACGAAAATGGTCAATAGGTATGTTCAGCCTAAAAATACAGCTGAAAAATTGAAGATACAGAAAAAGTGTGCTGGATCTTATTTGTCGAAAATTTGATGATCTTCATTTTTGCTAATCACTTGTATCTCGATATAATGTACGGTTGACGAGATATCGCCTAATGAGTGGCGAAATAGAAAAAAAGTGATTTTTTTGATTTTTTTTCTCTTCAGGTCCCCCTAGTGCTAATCCCACCATAAGCGAGACCACGGTGTCACGTCCTGTTTCTCTCCGCAATAGGATTGGCCAGTAGCACCGAGAGAAAGAATAGTAAAAGTAAAAGGAAAAGGAAAAGCTCAGAAGTAAAACTAAGAGTAAAAGAGGAAAAGGGGGAGCATGCAGCTGAGGGAGAAAGACTGCAACGGTATAGTGTAAGGTGGATACTGTGCTATCTTGTCCGCCTTAACGATGACGTCGTTCTAGGTGGTGGAAGCTTCTGTATCTAACGTGGTGCACGTACTCGACGACTCGAAGAGGGCCTTTGTCACTTGTACCATTCGCTAGACAACACCTATTACGACTGTGTGCTTACTCTGTAGCGATCGTGGGGTTCTATACACTACATCTGCACACTGTGTGTGCACCCTCTTTCTATTTCTATTTCTATTTATTTCATTTTTTTCCTTTATCACAGATTTTTTCTTTTTCTTTTTCTTTTTCAAAATCATGTGTCGTAAGGATTTCAGAGCACCGTTGGACCGATTCAGGTCATCTTGGATTAATTTTCTTCAGAAAACAAATCCTCATCATGTGGATGTAGGAATTTTGACAAATTTTTCGTTTTGGCCAAGTTATTTAAGAAATGAGTGATAATAATTTTTGCAAATTTGGTAAATTGATTATAACTTATGACATAATTTTTTATTTTCAAATTCCTGCATTCGCATGATGATGATTTGTTTTCTGAAGAAAATGAATCCAAGATGACCTGAATCGGTTCAACGGTGTTCTAAAATCCTTACGACACATGATTTTGAAAAAGAAAATTATTTTGATGTGAAATGAACTTTGGTTATGAAATAAATTCATTTCGGACTATGATAATTTCTCGAAAAGTCGCTGTACTGTGGTCCCCTTAATATTCTTGAATTTAATACGTTAATTTAATTTATTCTCTTTCTCTTAAACTCTGAGCAAGAAATTTACGTCTTTTATTGCTAACGATCCGTGGCCTAGGGTATAATATATTATTATGTTTATATGTTTGTTTATTAGTATTATACGTCTGTATAATATCTGTACTAACAATTATAATGCGAATATTGCTGGATGTTTGTTACCAGACTAGTATTATTATTCCACGTTTCTTAATTGGCTATACCATCGCGCGTCATCATTGTCAGAAAGATCCGTTCTACACGTATTACAGAGTTCAGCTAATTGGCACTGATAATAATGATAATAATTATACTTATAATACTGATAATAAGCTTCAATATATATATCTATACACATATATACAGGGTGATTCAGTTCGAGATTGAAATATTCGGTGATAAGATTCCCCGCGAAATTCTAAGACTAAATTTCCTTTATCGTAAATTCGAGGGACCGATAGTTTCCTAGCTACGTAAGATCTTAGTTGACCAATCGCGGAGCGTAGCTACAGGTCGTATAGACTAGGCGCCCGCTCAACTCACGCTCATAGTCAGCCTAGTCTGATCAGTTCTGCGTGATCGGTCAACTTCAAGCTTCCGTAACTCGTAAACTATTGAACCCACGAATTTTCGGTAAAGTAAAATTATTCTTAAAATTCGTCAAGGAATCTATCCTGAAAAGGAGAAGAAAAAGAAGATTCGCTCAACCTGGATCACCTTGTATATGCGAGCTGAAGTATAAAGGGTTAAAGTATGGAAGTATGGAAGTATTCCTCGTTTACTATAGTATATATTTTAACAGAATAATTATTCTACGTGGAGAGCACAAAGTAGCTTGTAGGAAGGTCGGGTGGATATAGGCAGCTTTTACATATACCTACCTGAAGCTTAAAATTATATAAATTATAGAACAAGCCCCGTGAGAGAAGGAGTTAAACTCGACTGGCGATTATTCATCGTCAGAATGAGCGAGCTTGAGCGTTCTGCATATATATTTATTGTTAACAATTGTTCCTGGCTTATTTAATACCCGTACAAAAAGAGAATGAGAATGAGAGAAAGATAGAGAGAATTTTGGCAATTTGGCGTGTAAAATTGTTTCACCAATGAGAAGAGATGCAGAATGCAGAATGTAGCATGGGTACAAAGTTTGAACTTTTCATAGAGTCAAAGTTTTCATATTATCCTATATACTATATATACTCGTGCGCAAGTGCATTTAATTCATAAACGTGATGATGAAGAAGAAGAAGAAGAAGAAGAATGAAGAATGAAGAATGAAGAATGGAGAAGAAGAGAAGGATAAGAGAACTGATGATAATGTCGCAAATGACCTGGTGCAGCTATGAATTCGCATATTATATATATATATATAGTATATATCAACTAGTATAACTCTGACTCTGACTCTGACCCGGAATATATTATTTTGGAAATGCTGCGGGTTGCATAATAGTATGATGGAGCGAGAGTATAAATGTGGTATACGATATTTGAAATGAAACAATGATTATGTAGGTAATAACTGCCCACCGTAGGTAGATAGGTAGGTAGGGTAATGTATATTTCAAATGAACGTACATCTATATCCAGGTATAATAGGTATATATCATAGTATTATACATATTGTAATATTTATACCTGAATGATATGCTACATATGGGTTTTTATACACACAGAAAAAAATGTTAACTTGAGCCAAGAAAATTATTCTTGATTCAAGATAATTTTGAAGGTCCAAAAATAAAGACCGAAATTTTTATTTGATCCGAGAAAATTTCGGTCTTCATTTTTGGACCGAAAAATTATCTTGAATCAAATCAACCTTTCTTTCTGTGTATACCCTTACGGAAAAAAACCCTTCAAGTTTAAGGGTGAACCTTCAATTTTCAAGGTTTCACCCTCAATTTTGGGGGTGAAACCCTGAAATTTCAGGGTTCAACCTCCAATATTCAGGGTAATACCTTCAATTCCTATGGATAAACCATCAATTGAAGGGTCAACCGTGAAAAGTTGGTGGATCAACCCTGAAAATTGAGGGAAAACCCCCAAGGATTGTGAAATATCCCTCAAACATTGAGGGACAACCTCCACAAATTGAAGGATAACCCTGAATAGTTGGAGGTCAATACTGAAAATTGAGGGAAAACCCCCAAGAATTGAGGAATATCCCTTAAACATTGAGCGACAACCTCCAACGATTGAGGGATAACCCTGAAACGTTCTGGGACAACTCTGAAAATTGAGGAATGACCCTGAATAGTTATGGGTCAACCCTGATGAGTGGTGGGTCACTTCAAAAGTCACTTCAAAAAGTCACCTCAAAAACCCTGAAGTTGAAGGGACCCCCATTTGACGGTTGTTCCTCAAGTTGAAGGTTCCCCTCAATTCAGGGTTAACCCCCAAGTTGGGGGTACGAAATCACCCTGAAAGTTGAGAGCTCAGTTGAGGGTGATATTTTGAGGGGTTTTTTTCCGTAAGGGGTATATGGCTGATATATGCTATGCCAATTTGGCTATAAGGTCTGACCCTGACAATTTCGGATTTTATCAACCCTTCTGTTTTTTTTTTTTGTTTTTTTTTTTAAATTTTTTAAAATTTTTAGACGATTATATAATGAATTTGACATTTTATTGATTTATTAAACACTGAATAAATATTCTTGCACGATTTTCGAGTTTCCGAATTTTTTTTCTTTTTTTTTTCACCCTATTCGGTACTATTTTAAAAATTTCGAACTCTTTAACCCCGGTCTCCCCTCCCGGTTCCAATAAAAGAGGATATAACGAGGGTGGTATATATATATATATATATATATATAAAGAGGGAAGAGGTGTACGACTAACATAATATAAAGTACTTTTATATAAACAGTCGACAATACCACCTCGGGTAATAACTTTGACAAATGGTTTTCGGAGTTATTTCGCATTTACACCTTTTTTTTTTTTTCATTATTATTATTATTATTGTTATTATCATTATTAGCATTATGATTTTTATTTCTCTCTTATTCTTTTAAAAGACAATTGTATCATATATATATATATATATATATATATATATTTTTGTTTATATTATGTATATATATATACCTATATATTCGCCTTCCTTTTTCATCCCCATATCATCCCTTGTTGCTAGATACTATATTTCAGTAAGCCCCACAGTTTTATTACTCTTGTTGTACAACTTTTTCTTCTGCTAATTTTTTTTTCCTCTTTTTTTTTTTTTTTTTTTTTTTTTTTCTTCCTTTTGATAGGTATATAATTGAATAATAACTAATAAAACGTCGTTTACACACACACACACACACACACACACACACACACATACACACACACTCTAAATATAATTGATAATCTATAAATACTTTTTTTGTTTTTCTCTATAAAGAATTTGAATTGTTTTTTTTTTTTAATTTTTCTGAAATTTAGAGAAGTTGAAATCCATTATTAAATATTATTTGAGAAATTTAAAAAGATAAAAACTCCAATTCTGAGATTGAAAAATCTAAAAACTTGCGGGAAAAAAAAAAAAAAATAATAATAAATATTAAGATCCCATATTATCGTGTCATGCTTTAAAAATCGTATAAATTTTAAATTATGAAATCGGTGTGAATTTTGTCAGATTTTTAAAAATGACGTTTCCAAAATCGGTTTTTCGATTTTCTTTTTTAAATTTCGCCGATGCAGGTTGAAAAAATCTGAAAATAAGTTCAGAGACACCCCGATTGGATTTCGGTTGCAATATCGTACTAAAAATTTATCCAAATCGAAGGGGGTGAGGTACAAAAGGGGTAAACGTGACGTGGAAATCCCCATATATATATTAGACCGGTTCAAAAAAATCGACTATTCTTTTTTTTTTGATTTTCGCATTGAAATACTTTGGGGGGGGGGGGGGGGGGGGGGGGGGGGTGAGAAAAGATGCCTGTACTGAAAAAAAAGTTTTTTTTTTCCACCTAGTAAACTTTTGTCTCCAGTAAAGAAACTCGTATTCTTGTTGTAAGAATACCAAAGTATATTTCCCACAGTAATACGTATACTGACTGTAACAAAATTTCGTATCCCTCTGAGCATAATACCAAATTATAAATACAACGGACTTAACCTCACTTTATTGGCATAGTGAATATTTGTTGCAGAGATGATAAGTCCCGTTCTTGCAACTTTTTGCGTACGAAAGAATCCATATAATTTTTTAATTAACACGTAAAATATTTCTCCAACGATACGATTAGGCAATTCACAAACTAACACCTGCTTTTAACCTCCAAGGCTGTGAAAAAGGAGGGAAATGATGGCGCCACCATTACGATTGCCATGGTAACATACAGTGTGGTTTTCGCCTCAGTATTATATTTGGTATTGCTGTGGGAACAATACCCGTATCCCTCCAGTAAGAATACGTATACTTACTGCAAGAATACTCGCTCAAAAATACTTTGTATCCTCGGAGGAGAAATACTTTTTTTTTCAGTGTGTTAAAAGCGGAGCTCTTAATATTAAGATTTAGAGGTCACTCATCGCGGATTTCTATTTTCCATTTAAATAGCATAGAAATTTTTTTTTTTTTTTTTTTCTTCAGAATTTCGTAGCTCACAAACCAATGAACAAATCCAAATGACTCTTACATATTTTGATAGGGGATTGAAAACTCTAAAAAATGTATCTATCGTCGTGGAAAAAAAATCACAAAAAAAAATAGTTTACTCAACTATAAATTGAAATTTGAGCTTGAATAACTTTGGAAGGAGTCAATTTATCAAAAAATGATAAGAGAAGCTTTTTGTAGAGTGTTCAATTTCCTATGAAAATATGTTTGAGTCATTTGGATTTGTTCATTGGTTTGTGAGCTACAAAATTATATATAAAAAAAAAAAAAAAAATTTCCTATGCTATTCAAATGGAAAATAGAAATCCGCGATGAGCGACCTCTAAATCTTAATATTAAGAGCTCTGCTTTTAACAGGCATCTTTTTTCAGCCCCACGAAAGTATTCCAATGCGAAAATTGAAAGAAAAAGAATAGTCGATTTTTTTGAACCGGCCTTTATATATATATATATATATATATTATATACTTATATGTCTATTGCGTGTTTAAGTAATTAAATGATCGTCCATGTAATCTCTGATATAGAGTATAATGTAACGTGTATATGGTACGTATGTGTATATATATATATATTATATATACATATATATACTATATTATGTGTAGTAGCTGTAGAGAGAAATACGCTTTCAGGGAAACGAGGTGAGGGTGGTTTGGAATTGCGTGAGGTAAAAATGTAAAAAAAAAAGAAAAAAAAAAAAAAAAAAAATGAAGCGAGAAAAAAAAAAAAAAAAAAAAGAAGAAAAACACAATGAAAATAAAAAGAGCATAAATATTGTTAACAAGGTTATAGTACGGTGACGCGGGTGTGCATGGAAAATAATAATAAAAAAAAATAAAATAAAAATAAAAATAAAAAAGAAACAAGGAAGAAAAAAAAAAGCTGTTTACCGTGAGTCTTCACCCTTTAGAATGAGTATAGCTATATGGTGTATATAATAAAACGTGAAAATCGATAAAACAAGTAAAGTAATAAGATATGATTTATCTTTTTTCTTTTTTTTTTTTTTTTTTTTTGCTCACGTTATTTTTTGTAATTGGTATATAAAACTCGGCCTGATTTTGTGATAAAAAAAAAAATTTTACATTGTGCTATTTTTTACATGTTCTAGATTGAGAATTAAATTCTCAAAAAAAAAAAAAAAATGTCCTCGGAATTTTGTTTCTTGTTTAAAGTCAATAGGTTTAAGGCGTGAGAAGTGTTCGAAGATATACCTTCTTCATCCCTTATTCAGAATATCGGTACCTCGAATTATTATACAATCAGACAAATTTTAGTCTGAGATTTGAATAAGGAATGCACCCTGTGTGGCACGAGCTGTGATAAGGGTGATATCGAATCACCCTGTATATACATGAATAACCTTGAAGGTTCTGATTGAGGGTAGAAATAGTGTGTGGTTGGTTGCCTGTGAGGAAGTTAGGGGTGCCCATAATACGCTGACGTCAGATACACAGGCGTCGTTCACAAAGGGGTTGGGATAGGTCAGGTCAGGTTGGGGTTGGGTTAGGGTTAGGGTTAGGCCGGGGTTAACGACGAACCCCTTTAACACAGGTGGAGTGAAAACCGGGGTGGTAAAAAGGGAGAAGGTGCAGGCTATTTCTGGTATTATTATAAGCCACATATGATTATCTACACACGTTCTATACATACATACATATATGTATTATTATGTACGAAGGAAGAGAGAGAGAGAGAGAGCGAAAAAAAATTAAAAAAATTGATTTTTACAAACAAAAAGTATAAATACTTCCACAATACACTATAAATATACAGGGTTGACGCGAACTAGGTGATATAATTAGGGGAGAGTTCAGCTTATCACCCTGCCGTTAGAAATAGTAATTTCCGTTGCGGCGTCAGTGAGATACAGGTAATTAAAAAAAAGAAAAAAAAATTGATTTAGCGCCTGCATTTAGGCAGCCGGATAAACAGAGGCGAACAGTGGGCTGTCAGGTTTTAGGCGCAAATGACCGCCGATTCGGTGGAAGAATCACTGAACTACGACACTGACGGACGAAGTGTTGATTGACACAAACCGTGAATGATTCTTGTGATTATTAAATCAGACAGCCTAATAATCGCCTCTGTGTAATTGGCTGCCTAAATTCAGGCGCCAAATGTTGAAAACATGAATTAAAGAAAAAAAACAAAAAAAAAAAAAATGGGACAACGTGCTTTTGAAAATTGCAGGTAATTTTATGTGGATGCAGGTCTAGCCGCAGTTGAATTTTTGTTAACATAAATTATTATGCCTTTTGGTTGTAGGGCTGAAAATAAAAATTCGACTTGTAAAAATGGTGCGGTGCGGCTAAAAATATATTATCAAGCTTTAAGCGTTGAATGGTGCGAAAATAAATTCTGAATAAGTTTTATTGGAAAGAAGTACTGTTTTTAGGAGTCTTAGAAATTCGGAGACTTCTTGGGTTTGGGTTTGGGGTTCGGAGTTGGAGTTTGGGGGGTTGGGGTTGGAGTTCGGGTTCGGATTGGGCGTTTGAAATTAATAAGAAAAAAATCAGACGATCTTTTGACACGGTTTCCGACGAGCTTTCAATCCCCATCCTCCATCCTCCATCCCCCGTTCCCCGTTCCCATTCCCATTCCCACTCCCACTCCCATCCCTCCCATGAAGAATGTTCAATTACACGTAGATTCTTGATTTTCTCTGATTGGTTTAACTTTAATTTCATTCCTCTTCTCGTTTAGCGAACGAACGCGAATGGAACGAAATGGCGAAATGGTGAAATGGCGAAATGGCAAAGGAGAAGAGACGGGAGACGAGTTCGAGGTGGAGGAGAAAGGGAGACGGAGATCCCAGTTGAATACAACTCTGTTTTTCAGATCTTGACTCTCCTCTGCTGCCCCTTAGTTTTCATCATTTTCCTCGTTTCCCTCATTTTCCTACTGCTGTTGCAATTATTTACGAATGATACACTCATCGAGTTTCATTTATATTATTATATATTAATTAATATCATTAAGACGAGCGGAGAGTTATAATAATAATAAAATAAAATATAATTTATCTACAATTAATTATATTACCATTACGATTCATTGTATAAACTGTTTCGATTTATTCGTTCTTTTTTTTTTTTTTTTTTTTTTTTTAATTCAATTTATTTATTTATTAATGAATTTTATGATTGTGTCTTTCGAAATTATTGTGAATGGAAAAATTCTGAAAATTCAACATTTCATTTCATTTTCGATTTAAATATACTATAATATAGTATTTTCTGCGGTTTTTAACGATCGAGGAAATAGAAGAAAAATAAAAAATAAAATAAAACAAAAATAAAGTCCAAAAGAAAAAGAAAGATAAAGATAAAGCTCTGAAGATGAAGCGATAACTCAGGTCTAAGTGGTATTAAATAGAGAGAGAAAGAGTTTGGTCTGACCAAAAAGTAGGTAAGTAAGTAGTAAAGAATCGGGAGTACCGAGTAGTTTCTTCTTATAGAGGCTAATTTACCACATAGCCCAAGCCTCTGTGTGTTTTAGCACCGAATTTCAAATAGCGTACGAATCCGGATCCGAAAAAAGTAAATTTCAAAATTTTTCTAACAAATTTTAAGTGTCTTTTTCTTCTTCTTCTTCTTCTTCTTCTTCTTCTGCTTTTCAGTGATATGATGATGCGATGATCATGGTTGTATAATCAGAAACAGAATGTGAAATTTTTAATCAAAAATTTCCTTTTCTTTTTTGTTTTTCCACTTTTCTTATTCTTCGCTCTCTGTTGAAGGGTAAAGTTTTTTTTTTACCACATATTTTTAAGTAAATTGTGCTGCAGCAGCAGCAGCAGCGGTATGGCACCTGAGTGCAGAAAGCTTTTTTAAAGACCCCATAATTATTATACTTAATTAACTACCCTTAATCAACGGGCAACAGTGTATATTATCTGAAATACTATATAAACTTATGCGCGAGTGCTCTCTGGGTATTCGTTTTCTTAGTATTTATTTTTAGAAACTTTTTTTTTCTTAGAATTAATTTAGTATAATAATGAAGAATGAAGATTAAGATTTCGGTATAAAATTATATGAAATCATACCAAATTGAGGAGAATAACCGATGAAGAGCTCTTCGACTTGGCGAATATCTTAATTCTGGCTAACTTTTAAAAGTCCGCTAAAAATCCTTCAGTCAAAGTTCAGTTTTTCGAGCATAACTCGTAAACCTTCGTTGATATCAAAATAAAAGTGATTACAAAAAATATAGACAGTGAAATTTTCTATAAAAAAGGTGGAATACATTTTTCTTATATATCGATTGGTTTTGTAATTATCCCGTATATTCCGTGCCCTTATGTGATTACATTTTTTCGCTGTACATATCGATGGACTAATGCCATACGGGCGTAAGGGCCAACAAAATTTTTTTTTTGCGGTTATGCCCACAAGATTTTCAATTGGATGAAAAAGATTTTGCCACTAGAAAAAAAAAAAACGATCTTATTTTTGGCGCTTACGCCCTTTTGGCATTAATCCATCGATATCACGACTCTGATACTGTCTAAATATTCATTCTAAAAATACAGCCATACCAATGAAGATACAGAAAAAGTGTACTGAACCTTTTTGATGTAAAATTTAATTGACAATCTTTTTTGTTCCCATCTTGATCTTGATATCATCAACGATTTCCAAGTTATGATAAAAAAAAACTGTTAATCAGTAAAATTTTTCAATTTTTATCGTATAATTTTTTTCCATCCATCCCCATTCGACATGACTAATTGGCTTTTCGGCTTACTAAGACTGGAGCGAAAAGGAAGCGTAAACAGCCCAGCTTCTGAATCCATTCGAAGTATTACGCGATCGTAACGAGGCGGGCAGAAACGAAAAGGGTTGCGGAACATTTACCGAGCCGAGGGTGTCGCGGGGGGTTTTAAAAGCAGCGTAGTAATGTAATTTAATCTTTATATATATATATATATATAATATGTACAAATATATATTCGTCCGTTTAGATAAAACCTCAGCTCTGTCAAACCTCCGTCATATAATATTTGCGGAGTCGGTGTATATATTTCCGTGCTTATAAACTTTATATATACTTACTATACCTATCGCTATACTATCGTTCGCTTTTGCTCTGTTCGCCCGACTAACAGCTGCTTTTTCCTTAATTAAACTAATTGCAAGTTTTTACTCCCCCGCAACGAACGAACGTCTTTTACCTCGTTAGTCGATCCCCCAGTCCCCCCAGTGCAGAAAATACTCGAACCGACGATTTTCTTCAACCCCTCGAACAACCCCCCTCCCCCCTCACCCTTCCATTCACGCACTTTCTATATTCGACTTAAAAATATTGAGATAATGTGAAAAAAAAAAACATAATTCATCTTTCAATTATTTGAAAAGGCATTTTTGTTTTTGTTTCGAGGGGGGGGGGGGGGGGGTTTGACTTTAATTTTGTTCGAAAAGATTCTTTCCTCGAAATTTCGAAAAGGTATCAATATTAATCAATTACGATTTTCTCTCTACAACGAAAGCGAATGAAACGAGTGAAAAAAAATGTTGAATTTTTGGAAAATTTTGCAAATTTCAAAAAGTTATAGTATCGATATAATTATATAATATATATATATATATGTATACAAGCTCGAAGATGAAATAATGTAGAAGAATTTTTGAGTTCGAAACTATGTAATGAATGGGAAGTGTTAATTCCAGCTAATTACTTGAAGGGCGATTCTACCGCAGCCCTTCCGGGGGGTTAAAGAAGCGAAAGTGATTGCTCTAGGGGGTGATTTCGCCCTCGGAGAGAGAAATGTCAGACCGGCAATATCCTGGATTCAGAGTTTTGGTCTCATAGTGACGTGGGGTTTGTTGGCCTTCGAAACTGCGTTGCTACGTCTCGCTCTACGTTTCCTTTTAATTGCCAGTCGTTAAGTTAGAAGGGTGGGGAAACCCCGCGAACCGTAAAAGCTTCAAACTAATAAAAGGGCCAAATATCACTTCATTGTCCTTACCAACAAAAATAAAATAAAATAAAAAGTAAATTTCAAACGACGTTCTATTTTTTTTTTCTCCTTCTTTTTCTACGTTTCTTCGCGATATCTCAGGAACCGTCAATGATATCAAGATTGAGGTTCAGATGAAGAATAAAGTTCATTAAATTCTCTATAAAAAATGTAGAATACATTTTGTACCGTATCTCAATTGGTTCCGCTGTATTTTTAGACTGAATGTTAGAAAATTATTTTTCAAGCACGCATAAACCTGATAATAATTTATTGCATGTTTGACGTTAAAATACAGCGAAACCGATTGAGATAGAGAAAAAATGTATTCCATCTTTTTTGTAGACAATTTAATTGGCTTTATTTTTTATTTCAACATTTATTTCGATATCACTTACGGTTCTCGAGATAAACGCAAAAAAAAAAAAATATATATATATATATATGCAATTGTCTAATTTTTCGGTACTATTGAGAGTATTTATAAGAATAGAATAGAATCGAATGAAATTGAATAAATAGAATCGATCTTTACGCTCGCAGTTTGATTTTATTTAACGAGGGTTCCATTTTACTCGTGAGAGAGCTAAAGAGATAGAAGTATCGCAGCAGCAGCAGCAGCAGCAGCAGCAGCGTAGTTCTATTAATTCGCGATACTCTGAATTCGTTGGAATTGTTTGTTTATAGGTAAGTTAATTGGTGGCTGTTAAATAAACGGATTATAGCTTAAGAGAGTAAGAGTAAGAGAGAGAGAGAGAGAGAGAGAGAAAAAGCCGAGACTCTCTCGGGTTAGAGAAAATTACAAGAAAAGTTTACCGCCGCCCAATCTCGAATTCGAAACGCCTGAGGGCTAGAGGAACCGCCCTTATAATCTCTCCGGTTTTCCAACCCGACTCCAACCCTCGGACTAAATTCCGAGCCTCATATATATATACCTAAAGTATGAGAATTTAGTTTGGCCCGTGAAAAGTATCGTTGAAAATTTTTTTTCGTATTTTTCGTATTTCCATCCCCCATAAGTTTCATTTTTCTTTATTCACCAGCATTCTTTGGTTTATCTATACGGAGAACGAGAAAAAAAAAAAAAAAAAAAAAAAAAGATTCTATAGTCCGCAGACAGGAAAAATATTTTTTTATTTTTTTTTTTTATTTTCATTTTTCTTTTTTTATCTTTATATATATATATATATATATATTTTTTTTTTTTTTTCTTTTTCTTTATTAAGGGTGAATGAAATTTGACTAGATGTGGAAAAGTGGAGTGGCGAAGCGAAGTTGTTGGGTGGATGGGGTCGGGGGTTGGGGGTTGGGGGTTGGGGGTGTTGTTACGTCATGTCAGTTCGTGTTACTGTTTGTAGGCTTTAAATAAAACGATAAATTCAACAAGAATGGAGCACGCCAGAAGCTCCCGACCACCCTCACCCCTCACCCTCGTCACCCTTATTCTTCTTCTTCTTTTCCGCGGAATTTTTTTTCCGTTTTTTCCGTTTTTTTCTTCTTCTTTTTTTTTTTTTTTTTTTCTTTCCTCCAACCTCCAACCCCCAAACTTCTACCCTTCTCCCATCTGTCCGTCAGACCTTTGATTTACGATTCATTCTTTTCTTGTTGCAGTCTTGTGTTAGGTAAACCTGCTACGGGATTTTGAATAGGTTGCGAAACGCTCGAAGAAAATGAAGGCAAAAAAAAAAAAAAAAAAGAAAAAAAGGTTCTCTTTCTTTTTTTTTCGAATTTAGAAAAAATTTTTTCTCCCTTCTTTTTTTCTAAATTAAAATCTTTCAAAAGGTTCAATTTTTGAATATTTAGGATCAGGGTAAAGATGGTTCTAATTCTGTGTTTGAACAGAAGACGCAGTAGGAAACACAAAGAAAAGCAAAAAAATAAAAATAAAATAAATAAAAAGAGAAAAGAAAAGGAATTAAAAATTTGTTGAAACACCTTAGCTTGTGAATAATTTAATATGAAGTGATAATAAAATATTGAACAAAGGGTATATGAAAAGAGCGAGAAATAGAGAGAGAGAGAGAGAGAGAGAGAGATGGGAAGGATGGGGTGAGTGTATAAGTGTGTTGAACAGGGTGTAGAATACCCGAAGAGGTCAGACGGATGTAAAACGTGAACTATATTACGGAAATTCAAATCCAATTATGCCAGCGGAGATTTGGAGATGAGAGGTCGGGAGTTCCCAGGCTTTGCCTTTGAAATAAGGAACACGCCCTGATCCCTAGGGATTCTAGTTGGCTTTAATAGTTCATTACTACGCGAGTTCGCGATTAAGGACTCGCGCAGTTCTCTGACCAAACCGAAACCGAAACTCAAACTCAAACTCAAACCAAAACTAAAACCAAAACTAATTGTAAGACAAAGAGACATATAACGTATACCTATACATATATATATATATATTCAATTATATATATATGCAGATGGATAGATTTTATTATTAAGAATTTTTCGAGAAATTTTAAAATATTTTTCTTTTTCAAAATAATGTGTCGTAAGGATTTTAAGAGCACCGTTGTACCGATTCGGGTCATCTTGGATTAATTTTCTTCAGAAAACAAATCCTCATCATGTGAATGTAGGAATTTTTGAAAATTTTTCGTTTTGGCCAAGTTATTTAAGAAATGAGTGATAATAATTTTTTCAAATTTGGTAAATTGATCATAACTTATGACATAATTTTTTATTTTCAAAATTCCTACATTCACATGATGAGAATTTGTTTTCTGAAGAAAATGAATCTAAGATGACCTGAATCGGTACAACGGTGCTCTTAAAATCCTTACGACACATGATTTTGAAAAAGAAAAATATTTTGATGTGAAGTGAACTTTGGTTATGAAATAAATTGATTTCTGACTATGATAATTTCTCGAAAAGTCGCTGTACTGGTCCCCTTAAGTAAAAATACAGTAAAAAAAAAAATTGGCAACTGAGGGATGGAAATTTCGAGGGTCTGAATTCACATGGAGTAGGTACCTCCCCGCATGTTTATTTTATACATTTATGTGTCCTTTTTTTTTTTTTTTTTTTTCCTGCTCTTTCGTATGTAGTATATATATATATATATCTACGTCAAGAGGAATTCTGCGGTGTTGACAAAAATTTTATCGTTTTATACAAGCCTTATATATCTTCTATATATAATATAGTATATATGTGCGGGTGGTATAGTGGTCGGACTTTGAATTATTTAACAAGTGACTACTGTGTGAGGTAAGGTAAGGGTGCCGGGGGTATGGGCTGACTCGACTGCACCTTGCCAGTTTCTGGGGGGGGCCACACACACCAAACACACAGTAAGTCGGAAAACCCACCGCAAAATAAGGGTGGGGTGGAAACTGTGAGCGAAGACAAAGTGTGGTGGTCGTAACACCACAAACTCAAACCCCAATTCACGAGGGAGGCGCAAGAGGCGCAAGAGAGAAAATTTTTTCACATTCTTACTTATTATTTTTAGTCGACAAAATAATTGCTAATACGAAATCTTCTGATTGGGTTCTTGCGGTTATTATTTTCTATAGGTTTTCAACGATTACGATTTATTTATCCGTCGATTAGTCGACAGAAATCTTCAATCAAAATTTTTTACTTTTTCATTTTTCCAGGTACGTTAAGACCTTTTTTGGGTTTATAATTAAACCGAGTGAAGTCATATTCGTATAGGTAGTATAGAGCTTGGTATAAAGTTGCAGTGCAGCATAATATGAGGAGGAATAATAATAAAGCGACGACCTCGTTTCTTCGTCTTCTTTATCTTCTTCTTCTTCTTCTTCTTCTTCTTTTTCTTCTTCTTCTTCCACGTTTATAATATATATGTGCCAAGCTTAAGCAGCAAGAACTTTCATGATTAAAACCTTAATTTATAATTAAACGCATATAACATGCATACCTACATCATCTAGTATATCAGAAAGTAGCAGCAGCAGCAGCAGCAGCAGGAGCAGCAAAAGCAGGAGCAACTACGTCTACCGCACGAATAGTTTCGGGTAGTTTTACCACCCTCGATGAAGACGGCGAAAATAAGAAGTAGGTCGAAGTCAAAAAAGCGGACTTTTTGACTTCCAGGTGAAGCTTCGAAATTTTATTTAAACTTGCACATTTTTAGAAAATTTGACATTTCCATACCGTTAGGAATGTGAACAAAAATCGGGATGATCAAATTTCGCAATTTTTCATTTTCAAAAAGCCAGATACATAGGTTCAGTGCAAACATATCATGTAACATAGTATACACACACATAGGTACATGTGCTACCATACTCTGGATATCCTGAGTGCCTAGAAAGTGATTTTTTCTTTTTTCTTTTTTCCCTTTTGCCTTTTTTTTTTTTTTACTTCCACCCTTTTATCCCGTCAGAAGTGCAGGGTATAGGTATACGCCTTACGAAAAATCCTCTACCAAAGTCTCGCGTATATATATAGTCTGGTACGGCTGAGCTACAAAGAGACCAATTTAATCTTAATTTTATATTGTCCTACCACTTTGAGGCGACGCTATACACACACACACACACGTGTATATAATGTATATATACTCATGTAGATGTAAAATATATATATATATATATATATACACCTAGATACGAGATCCTTGCTATAGAGAAATAATAATAAGAAAAAGAAGAAGAAGAAGAAGAAGAAGAAGAAGAAGAAAATCCAGTGTAGCAAAAGTAATTGCACAATTAGCCGAAGGTATAATACCTGGCCGAAGAGCGATGCGAGACGAGAGGAGGAAGCTGTTTCGAGTTACTTCCGTATAAAAGAATAGCTGGTATCTATGCCAAGAATTACTTAGAAGAACAAAAAAAAAAAAAAAAAATTTCAATACAAATTTGTATTTTTGAAATCAATATATATATATATATACCTACGTGCTGCGGAATAAATCAAACCAAGTTTTGAATCAGAATTGTACAATATGATGCAACGGTTTGAAAGAGATGAAAAATCTGGAAATATATACTACCTATAGAAGAAAAATAGAAAGATATAGGGAGACTCGCGTGTATAAACAAGATAGAAGGCGAATAGAATCGCTGCTGAAGTCCAGGAGTAGTAAGCGTGATCGGAATACAGAAAATATTCGACAACGATGCATGTATACATGTATGGTATACAGATTCTATGAACTACATGCCTATGTATATATATATATATATATATATATATATATATAGGAGAAAAATCTAGGATCGATTTAGGTAATATTGAAAAAAAAAAAAAAAAAAAAAAAAAAAAAAAAAATCGGATATTCGACTGACCTGAATTCGACCAGCACTGTATACCAAATTTCTGGATCGTATTCTTTGGGAGTTATAAATAATTTTTTATAAAGTCAGGAAAAGTTGAAGTTTATTTTAGTGATCAAAGGCGGAAAAAAAAAAAAAAAATAAAAAAAAAAAATAATAAATATGTATATAATATATTCTATATATATAGGGCGTGAAAGGAATTTTTTTTCTTTTTTTAAGTTTTCGTTTTTTTAAATTCATTCATTTTTTATTTATTTATTTTTATTTTTTTAATAGCAAGATTTTACTGGCCCCACATGTTGGATGTATGCATGGTATGGTAGGTGAAAACTAGACGTATGTAGGTACTACCGGAGTAAAAGAAAAGCGAGTAAGGAGATGGCCTATTTTCGTTTTTATATTAGAGAATTCCGTCTTTTTTTTTTTTTTTTTTTTTTTTTTTCGAGTTCTTTTATTCGTTTTTTTTTTTTTTTTTTTTTTTTCGTGAAACCCATTCATAGAACGAGGAGGAGATTTAGTCTGTAGTCGGTACTCGGTGTATAAAGAGACGGACGAACGACTACGACGACTACGACGAATACGACGACAACGATGTTGAGACTTTAAATTATGCTGTAATTCTACGCTCTAGTATGTACGAGCGAGCGAGCGAGCGAGCGAACGAACGAACGAACGAACGTACGAGTAGAATAATTGTTGCCTCCGTACCTGTATGAGACATTCCAGTCAGAGTTTGAATGGAAAAAGAAGAAAAAAAAAAAGCATTAGGTTAAATACTGAATGTCACATTGGCACGAAACGTCCTATATAATTGAAAAACCCATAGCGTCCGAAGTTCGGAAATATTTGGTGCGTTTAATTCCAATAAGAAAAATATTTTAGTCTCATTGGCACGGAATGACTCATATAAATGGCGGATCCTATGTATAGGTAATGCCTTGCCAATGAGATGAAAAAAATTTTATAATCAGTTCCAGTAAATTCTTGAAATTGAAATGGTATAAAATTGTCGAGTATTTGATCAGAATGTACAAAGAAGTCGTTCATTGCTGTTCATTTCAAATGATTCAACTTCTTTCCGTTTTCTTTTCTTTCTTATTTGTTTTTTTTTTTTTTTTTTTTTTTTTTCTGCGAGGTTAAGGGAAAAGTAATACGCGCGATTCTAGAGCTGAGATCCTGTGGACGGATGCCGCAGCGATGCATCAAGGAGGCTCCTAAGCGTCGGCGACGGCGACGTCGCGTCGCGACGCTCAGGCAAATACTTGAGACGAGTATAATGAGCGAGGAAAGGATGGATGTTCTGGGTGAGAGCGAGAGCGAGACAGAGTGGCGTGTTAATATTATAGGAGATTTACGAGCACGACATGAAACGCTATAATATACGAACGACCATAGACTTTGTAAAGCAGCACGCTTCCTCGTACCTTCATATCTACGTACCAACTACCCACTTTACGTACACTCGTGATATTATCTTCTCACTCTCATTCACATTCTGAATTTCTTTTTTTTTTTTTTTGTTTATCATTTTTCTCTTCTTTTTATTCTACAGAAAAAAAAAAAAGAAAATAAATCAGTTAAATCACAATTCCAGTCTTCAGAAATTTCAGCTTCCATCTACACCGTTATTAATCCATTCAGTATTCGGTTCGAAATGCTAAACCGTTCGAGTTCCCGCCGACAGATGGCAGCTCTAGATAAATCCGAGTGCTTTCTCGCAGTAGAAATGACTCGAACGGTTTATCTCGTTGCATTAGTTGCGGGAATAAGTTATGAGATTAATAATCACCTATATTTTGAGTCTTGTGATTTGACGGCGAAACATGGAGTTTGGAATGTTTTAAATAGAGAAAAAGACCGATTATATTGGGGTGGCGGCGTGACGGACGCATGCGGAAAGAGATAAATGAATAATACTTTATTAGGAAAGAGTGAGATACAATGAAAGGGCCGGAACGGGAGAAAGAGGGATGATGGAAATACGTGTCAACAGGGGAGAACGAATCCGACAGAGAGAGATCCCCGTGTGACAAATAAATGTCGGGGGGGTTGGGTTTAGTTTCGGTGTAGTAAGTGAAAATTTCAAACGATAAATCATGGATTCCCAACAATCAAATTGTAACATACACACATGTATATATATATATAAATATATATCAAAATACTCTGCGTGTAAAACGCGACGACAGCGACCCTGCAACGATATAAACAACAAAAAAAAAAGAAATGTTCCATTATTATTTTCGCGAATATTTATTTATGTATGTGTCTGGTTTCCGTGTTTTAACTATAAAGTGGCAAGAGTATAAAGGCGTAGGAGCTGCGTCACACATTTGTTTGTAACTTTACCGCCCGCATCGCGTTTTCACAGTTGAATAATTTAGTTTGTCGCACAAGTTTGCAGCAGCAGCAGTAGCAGCAGCAGCAGCAGCAGCACAGAATAGACTATACACTGAGAGGGAGCGGTATGTAGGGATGAAATTTTCCTGCCGGATGTGTCTCGCGAGTCAACGACTCTAAAATGTCTTACATGTAAATTGGAGTGTTCCGTGAGCAGATAAATAAATACGTTTGAATACAGCGCCCCTGATACTCGTGTACATCTACTAAGTATATAATATATATATATATATTTACAACACAAATCGATTTCGCACACATACCTACTTACTAAGAGATTGGAAATTAAATGAGGAAGCAATTACGGGATAGGTATATCAATGAAGCGTGAACCCTGTACGTCCCCTGTTCTATGATGTCACGTGAACGTTACCAAATTTCGTCTGTACATTCGATGGTATAAATAACGCCGATTTTGTATGAGAAAAAACCTCGAGGGTCTATTAGTTTTTGAATTAGAACCGTTTCAAGTATCGACCAATGACGGTACGTCGTTTGACCGTTATTTTTAACCAACGGTGAGCCGCGATTGGTCAACTTAAACTCTCTGTCATTCGAGAACGGCTAGTCCCTCGAAATTTTCGCTCATACAAAATCGACTCAATTTTTATCAAAGAATATTCCAGTCTTTAAATGACGGCTGAATATTGACATTGGTGAATTGTATAATTGCTTTATTCGTATAAATTTCGAGGAAAGTTCGGGCTAATCGTACCTAGTGCCTGCCTTGGGTAAAATCGGTCGAAATTCAACCTCGAACAAATAAATACCTCTGTAACAATCTGTGCGGTAGTGGCGTCTGTTTAATTCGTTATGCAATCAAAGTCTTGCTTACTTTAGCTTCGAGGTAAGCTTCGACAAGTCCGACAACACGATGGCTTCTGCCGGACTTTCTGAGTACATATACAACCGGAGGAGATAGTTGGTTACTCGACGGATTATAGAAGCCTACTTAAATAGAATCTGTCCAGGTATTTGTAGACGGACTATATAGGTACTACAGCTATGTACACGTATTATATATAGAAATATTAGAGGTGCTCCTTAATTTCATCAGTTTCAAATTTCTATGCTTCCATGGTCAAGGACGTCGCACAATACATATATACAGGGTGTACATTCTCTGGGGGTCTGATATGGGAGGAGTTTCGACGTGCCGGAGTTCCGCCTTAATCTTCTATTCATACTCTTTCGCTTCAGAATAATAAGTGTGTGATTATTTATCAAGCAGATATCCTAATCTCAAAATTTATTTAGAAAACTCTTAGAAGAAGGCGGAGCTTCGGCACATCGAAACTCCTCCCAGATTAGATCCCGGAAAATTTACACCCTGTATATAGAAGAAAGAAAATGGCTAAAAATTGTAAAAAAAAAAAAAAAAAATAAGGAAAAAGTTTATTCTTCTCTCTGTTTGTCTTTATGTCATATGTTTTGGTTTTTTTTTTTTTTATCAACTTTTCCATCACGTTATTTTCACCCCTGTAGTTTGCCCAGTGATTCGATGAAAACGACCAAAGTTAAGTTGACCATTAACCGCGAGGAAAGGGAAGGAAAAGGGAGTTGAGGGAAGAGCGAAGAGGAGCGAAGGGCTCTGTTCGTGAGAAAGTATGGGTAGTTTACGTCCGTGTTTGGTCAGGCGATGTAGCTCGTTATGTACTTAGATACGTTGTAGTTTGTACATCGAATGCAAAGTGAAGAGAAGAGAAGAGAAGAGAAGTGAAGTGAAGTGAAGTGAAGTGAAGTGAAGTGAAGCAAATAGAAGAGAAGAGAAGGGAAGAGGAAGCGAGAGTTTAGTTTGCCTCCTGCCTCAGGTTAAGGTGTAATCGATACGGTTGTCCATGTCAGCTTGTGGAAAAGGGGGATAAAAGGGGTTGGAACTGAAGATTCAAGCGGCGTTTAGTTCTGGCTTAATGAAGCTTAACCCGAGGCTTAATCCGAGATTAAGTCTAACCGTCGTCTGGCTCTACCTCCACCTCAACCCCTTATTATACCTTTACGTCCATAAGTTTAAAGAATAGAATAGCGTGCATATCGTTGCTCGATATCGACTGGATATAATAATCTCATGGGATGTCATTCAATTTGAATAGCAAGTTTTTTTTGTTTTTTTTTTTTTTTCTTCCACTCCTAGAAATTTGAAAAGTTTTAAGGAATATCTGCAGTGGGAGTGGTGAAAAAAAAAAAAAAAAAAAAAATGAATGCTCATCTCTAGACTGAAAAGAGACACTGAATCGATTCATTCAATAATATTACGATTATTTCGTCGGGGATTCGAAATTTTCAAAAATCTATTAGTGGAGATAAAAATTTGGAAAAAAAATCACGAGGAATTCTTTCAGAAAGAAATATAGAAAAACAACATTCGAGGGGGCGTCAGGGTCAGAGAGACTGTCCAGGTTGGCATGTAACTTCCCATACATAGATATTATAGACACTTTGGAAAAAGTTTTTCATCCCCTATACCTACAAGAAGGAAGGTGAAAAAGTTTTGGGAAGATCCCGAATTTTTTCTTCTTTCTTCTTTCTTCTTTCTTCTTCCTTCTTCCTTCTTCTTCTTATTTTTATTTTATTCCCTTTAAAAATTCACTCCACGAAGGGGGTTGAATTCATCGGCTCCCCGGGTCCTTTTTCGTTCAGGTAGGCATAACCGTATCCCCTTACTTCCCTAAAAGTTTGTTGGATAGGTAGGAAAGGCAGGTAGGTAGGTAGGTAGGTACACACTTAATTCGTAATTGAAATTCCATCGTAAAATAAAGCGAAATAAAATGAAATAAAGTGAAATAAAATGAAATAAAATACCTGAATTAGAGGGAGTCAAGTTTCTTTCATAAACGCGAAACGAAATACCTAGAGAGAAATGAAAATTCACGAGATTTCGTGGCAATTAATATATTCTGAATTAAAAATATAACTAAACTCAAATATAAGAGCATGCCGGGTTACCCGCCTGCCTGCTTTCCCAAACCCTTCAAAAGTTTTCTCGATCTTTTCAAATCGAAATCCAAATGTTTATGTTTGAAAGTTTGACAAGGAACCGAGTTTATATTTCGAGTAAAACGACGTCCACCAGTTTGCTTCCCTTCTCTTCACTTCCCTTCCCATCCCTTTCCTTGACGACGACGACGACGACGACCACGGATCAGTTTATCAAGTTCTTCTTCTACTTCGCTTTCGGGGTTATCTGAGTGGAAAAATCACTAATTTCCTACCCTTAAGGGGCGCCCTGAGTTCTTCAGTTTATTTCACCCCCTCTTCGTCTCCTTTGAACTTGTTTCATATATGGCAAAAGGTATTCGGTTTTTTTTCAGTTTCGTAATGAATTGATGAGAAACGACGGAAAAACAAGGCCGTTCCATTTCCTCATTGGAAAAGTTCGAAAAGAAAAATGCAGTAAAAAGTAAAGTAAAGTAAAGAAAAAGAAAAAAAAATATATGAACAGAAAACGAGAGATGCATAAACGTAATAGAATAGAACGGAAGAAAAGAAGCACGCTGGGCTGGATAACGCGAGATGAAATATCGGAAGCCAGAAAATTCGAATTAGTTTGACAAGATTGAATTTTCATTTCACGTAGGAGAAGAAGAAATAGACTACACCTATAATACACACAGAATTAATATTACTGATCCTATAGTTGGAAAGAATCGAATAAAGAAGAACGAACCGTGCCACGTCCTTTGATTCCGCGTGAACAATATCTCGCTTCGAAAATTCATCAGCATAGTGCGCAACGTGCGACTAATTAAATGTATTTAATAAGCGATAAAATTTCAACGAAGTTTTATAGAATGGGATTAAAAAAAAAAAAAAAAAAATCGGAAATTGATAAGTGCATCAGGGAAAAGTCCAGTGCGAAAAAATCATCCCCATAATTTATCGCTGAATAATATGCGATAATAAAATGATAAATATGAACTAAATACATTATACACACTAGGGTGTGCCAAAAAAAAAAAAAAAAAAAAAAAAGAAAATTCAAACGCGCATGAAGATTCCGGTAGAGCATTTTAAACAGAATATCTCAGCCAAATATGAGCTCTTAATATTGATATTTAGAACTGCCTAACTCAGTTTTCCCATTTTTGATTTGAATAACATGTGGAAAAAAAAAAAAAAATCGGAAAATTTTTGAATTGTTTTTTTCTCGTAAGCGGCTTGATTTAGAAACTATCCGAAGACAGATTCTTATAGGAAATTTAACGCTCTATAAAAAAGTATTGAGATAAAATTTTCCTAACTCTCACCGATTAAGAGATATTCGCCTATAAACATTGAGTCCATAGCGTCATGGAGACATATGACTCTGGGTAAAACAATTTTCTTTTTCAACCGCGCATCAAAATTTCGGTAGAGCATCTCAAATAGAATATCTCAGCCAAATATGAGCTCTTAATAATGATATTTAGAACTGCTTATTTCAGTAACTAAAATTCGTAACTAAAATAGACACTTTTAAATATTAATATCAAGAGCTCATATTTGGCTGAGATATTGTATTTGAGATGCTCTACCATACCAGAATGTTGATGCGCGTTTGAATTTGTTTGTTTTTTTTTGGCACATCCTAATACACACATACACACAGTTATTTCGCTCTTTTACCAAATTTGTAAAAAAAAATGAAACACCTGGCTAGAAATTTCTCATTAGAAACTAATCAGGATTGAAAAACGTCCGTATAACTAGAAATAATAGGTGCAGACGCAAGGTCAAGACGATTCGATTAATTATTAAACCTGGGTCAAAAGGGGGTTCTGCTTTCTCTTCCATCCCCTCCCCTCCCCCCCTTTACCTTCTCAATGAACGTAATGAACCTTCACCCTGCAGAGGGCTAAGCCTTTCTCTCGTTCAGTAGTTCCAACCCTTTTCGAGAACTTCGGACCAGCCTCTCGCCTACTCTCTCTCTCTCTCTCTCTCTCTCTCTCTCTTTGCTTCGATATTATACCCTTACCTATATAGCGAGTGCGATACACCAACCACCTATGCATGCATGGATGTATAAATGTATGTATACCTACAGAATCTCCGTATAGAACTGCCCCCTACGTCGTATGTACTATACCATTGTTCTAAGTTTCATCTACCCATTGTCTACCCCCAAAGTTCTAACAACAGTTCGCATTGTTCTAGCCGTCTATCCAGACGGATGGCTCTAGACTCTCTCTACTCTCTCTCTCTCTCTTTCTCTCTACTCTCTTCCTCGAGAAATATAGGTCCAGGAGGTATTGGGCTTTCTTTTACCTCACACTTCGTTAAGAGCACTCGTATGCCTTTTGTCAATTTCCCTCCAGTCAGTCCGCAGTAAAATAGCAAAAATTGAAAAAAAAAAAAAAAAAAAAAAAAAAATTGAGAGGAAAAAAGCTCAAGCTCCGATGTCTTATGCGAAAAAGGTATCTTAAACCAGTTTTTCACAGATATCTCAAGAATCGTGCAGGATTATATCGATATAAAAGTAGATATCGAAAGCAAAGTGGATTAAATTTCCTACGCAAAAAAAAAAAAAAAATATTCGACACAATTTTTTTTATCTCATCTCGATTGCGCGCAGTTCGCGAAATTTTTGCAACTAATTTAATTTATCCATGCGATTGTAGGTACCGAATAATTTTTATAGATAATAATTTGATCAACTTCATTTTTGATATTCAGTTTTATTTCGATATCATATTAACGGTTATCGAGATATATAAATCGTTGTAGAAGTGAATTTTCAGCGAAGCATTTTCAATGATTAAAAATATTATATAATTATTTTTGATGATATCCTAATATTATGCGCTGCCGCCGCCGCCGCCGCCGCCGTTTCACACCAAATCTAATTCCACTTTCTGGCCAAAATGATGCTCACTACTCTCTACTCTTCCTCGCAGGACTAGATATCGAGAGAGAGATGGATAGATGGTTTTGTGGTGTTCGAAAGGGGTGAAACCAGGGTTTGGGGGCTTCGGGGGTTTTGAGGCCACGGATACCCGGATGCCGGATTATATCCGGACCAATTCTACTGAAATATATATTGGGGTTATAACGGTGAAGTTATTCCAGCGGTTTCAAATTCTCCAGTTTCTATCCCCATGTGATAATAATATGCTTTTTTCTGCATAGGTGAATAGAATAGAATAGCCTGCGCCCTATGCGCACTCGTTAAAATTTTACGCAAGTAAATCTACCTATACGATTGACAAAGGAAGAAAAATACCCTTAATTCAAGTATCTAAATGACGATTCATATTCCAACCCTTCCGCTAATTTTCGAATGATCGTTTTTTTCTTTCAGTTTTCGATTTCCTATAATTATTCGTTGTATTGACAGATCCAGTTGAACTGATTGATCGGTATTTATACAGGATCAATATATTCGAACCAACGTAATTTCAGATCTCGTTGATAAAAATTTTTCAATCAAATTTATACCTGGATAGTCAGATAGGTAGGTAGATAGTTAGGTACGTAGGTAGGTAGGTGCAACTACTATAGGTACGAATCAAATATCGAGCAATCTAAACTGATTGAAATTTCGAGTACCTCCTCTCCACGCGATTCCATTGCTTTAAAGGGTAGGTGCAGGGTAGGTATAATAATTGATACACGCAATTCTGGTAACTGTAACTAATAAATTGATACTATCGTGTATTGCATTACTCGAGGTAAGGTAAGGATTCGTACTCCATATATTGGGAAACACATACAAATACACCTTAGGTCTTCATGGGTTTTGATATTAATGACTTTAATTATATTTTGTGTAAATATTGTGGATTTGGATGTATAATTTCAATGAAAAATCGCATTTTGGGTCATTTTCATTAAATTAAATAATTTTCATCGATACCAATCATCTAAAATCAAGGATTATTAGTCCGGTCACAAAAGTGAATTACGAATCGATTCGAACTGGAGACTTGACATGACTCGTAATTCGTATCGAATAAAGGTTCGACGCCGAGGAGCTATGGGACGCAATGAACTAAAGTCGCGCGTTGGATTTCGGGCGAAGAAAAGGAGCAAAAAGAGAAAAAAATAAATAAAAAAAATTTCTTTCAAGATAAAATTGGAAAGGAAATATTTCTTGAAAATTAAATTAAATGTATGGAAATCAGAGACATTGAAGGCCACTTGCTCTAATGTACCCAATATTAGAATTGTGATAATTTCTACTGCACAAAAGTGCTGTCCCTCATATTTACTGCTCCAGAGTAAATTCTGGATAATTAGGAATCGCCAATTAATTAAATGATCATCGTTTGAAAATCGACTGAATATTTAAAGCATTAAATTTTGCCAAAAAATAGGGTCATTCAATTTAATTAGGCGATGACACGTATACCGTGACATTATCTGGATTCGAAACGCCAGGGATACCAACCCAAAAATCGTTGGCATCAATTTAGTAACTGACTAGATATTTCTAGTAAAATCACCATAGAAATCACTAGATTTTCGGTGATTTTACTTTAAGAAAATCTAGTAAGTTACTAAACTGCTGTTAACGAGTTTTGGGTTGGTATCCCTGGCGTTCCGCATCCAGAGAATTTCACGGTATACGTACCATGACTTCCATTCGTGGATATACTGCAGCTACTTCTAGCCCCAAAAAAAAAAAAAAGAAAAAAGAAAAAAAAAAAAACAGACATTGCATCAGAGTGCAGCGCAGTGGGTTAAAGTTTGTTAAATATTATATATACTATATAAGGTTAGGTAAGTAGGTATAAGTTTCGTATATTTCTTGTATAATATAACCTCGACGGTACATTATTTTCACTAGGTGCCCCACAGCGGTGGCGGCGGCGGCGGCGGCGGCGGCGGCGTCGGCGTCTACATGTCTGCAACGATCCGGACTTGAATTTATGTCCCAACTTTTACACCCTGGTGCAGAACCAAATATGAAAATCCGGATATTATATATCGCCTCGTAAGTCGGAGCCATCCTTTATCCAACGTAGGTATACGAACAAAATGTAAAAACGAAAAGGAAAATGAAACACTACTGTATATACTATAGTATATACCGATACCTACATATTATATATATGCATATGTACACTAGATATACCGTGACAATCTGTGGATGCGGAACGCCAGGGATACCAACCCAAAACTCGTTAGCAGCAGTTTAGTAAAATCACTCGAAATCACTAGACTTTTACTGAACATCACTAGATTTTCAGTCACTTTACTAAGAAAATCTAGTGTAAGTTACTAAACTGCATTGCTAACGATTTTTCGGTTGGTATCCCTGGCGTTCCACATCCACAAATTCTCACGGTATAATATTCTCTCTTCATTTTCAAATCGAATGACAAAATATACCACCAGATTTTCTAATCCAGGTTTTCGATTTTTTCCCCTTCCCGTACATTTTATCCATGAAAACTAATAATCGCGTATGTTATTTCACTAAACGAATCATCGGAGAATATTGGAAAATGAGGATCCTATATTACGAATGAAAAAAAAAAAAAAAATTGCAAAAAGCAGGAGAAAAAAAAAACTGATAAAACAGAACCAGACTAGTAGATATATACACACATACATATATATATATATCTATTATTTATACTCAAGTGAATGGAGAGAAACGGTTTTCTTCTCTTTTTTCACTCTTTTTTTTTTTTCATTTTATTTTTGCACATCCTCCCGGAGTCGATTTCTGCACTTAGAATGCCATTCTTTCACCAGTATAAACGGCGAAGCGTGGGAGTCAGTAGTCAGACTAAGGTATACATATATAGACAGCTATCGAGGGGTGATTTTCCAATTAGCAAAGTGGAAAGGCGGTGGTGGTAGCTGCAGCAGGAAACTTGAACATAGTACCTTTAGGTAGGTAGGTAGGTAGGTACGTCAGCCTCATTCCCTCATTGTTACGGTGTTGTACGTTTTCTTCCATTTCACTTTATTTTTCTTCATTTTTATTTCTCAGTTTTTCCTTCATTCTATTTTCTTCTTTCTTTTCTTCACCCACACACACACACACACACACACACACACAGCCACACTTAGTAGAAATAAATATAAATACACTACTACAAGAATCTTAGGAACAAGTGTGAACGTATGTATTGGTCTTTGATTCGGTCATATTCGAGTTTCGATACTCCCTGGGTCAGAATGTCTTCAAATATACAGTGTGAGTCTTCTCTGGTATCGAATGAGGGAGGGGCTTATCATCACAAACGCTTCGCCACTTTCTATTCATACTTATTATCGTCGTATGTATCGAGAGACTCCACTTTTATTCTCACGCACTGTCAAAACTGGTGATTTTAACAAGTGTGAATAGAAAGGGGCGGGGCGTTTGCGCTGATAAGCCCCTCCCTCATTCGATACCAGAGAAGACTCACCCTGTATATATATGAAAAATAAAATAAAAAAATAAAAAAAAAATTCAGTCAAAACTCCGGGATCCCATATCAATTCTAAGTACTGTCCCCCAAAGCCTTCGGACTTTCCCATTTGAATAAAACACGATTGTCGATTTTTAGTACTTAGGGTTTATTTTTTTTTTACTACCTATCGCATTATATCGCTTCTCTGAATCTGAAACTCGGCACCATTTTTACCAATAGTATTATGTATCCGTGAAAAAAATTCACAGAGTATCGAGTTCAAGATTTTTTTGAAACTGAGAGACTGCGATAGGAAAAATAGAAAAAAATAAAAAATAAATAAGTAATCGCATAATGTGAAAAATCGTGTCCTGCGGCCCATCGAAGCATTGAAATTCGAAAATGATTAAATGAAGGAGCACTCTAGTATATATATATATATATATATAATATATAATATATGTATATGTGCGCTCGTAGCTAAGAGTCTTTACCGGAAATAACATTTTTTTCCTGATCCTTTGTGATAAATTTTCAATTTCCGTAATATAACCATACAAACTAGGGAGTCCCTACAGCTGGGTTCTTGTGTTATACATACGCAGATATATACCTACTACTGTAACGTATATATGTAGATTTGTCACAACGAATTCAAAATGTTCGAAAAGAATTATTATAATTATTTATTATACCTACAGGTTAGTATATATCCTCATTTCGATGAATTTACAAATAAATGCTACACACCCCGCCCCCTGCACATAGAGAAAAATTTCTGCAAAATTTGAGCTCTTAATTTTAAAATTAACACTTGTCCAAAAATTTCGAAACTTTTTTTTTCTTTTTTTTTTTTTTCAAACTTCGATGACAAATTGATGAAATATTTTGACAAATTTGAAAATGTAAAATTTTCAATAACATTATAATGTACAATATTACAAGAATATTCGAAAAACTAGATAAAATAATGAAAAGGGTCCCGATGAGAATGAAATATTTTTTGAAATTTCACTTTTTCGACTTTTGGAATTTGAGAAGAGAGATAAAAAAAAAAAAAAAAAAAAAAAAAAAAAACGTTCAGAACTTCAAAATTGCGTTAGGTGAATGAAAAAAATTGATTTCCACGCCAGATAGTATAGTAGTATAGGTATAGAGTATAAGGTTGGTATAGAGTAGCTGTAGGCAACCTGCCAGGATGGTATAGCCGAGATTTTTAGTTTTCTGCGTCACGGCGATGATTGCCGAAAATTTTTATCCCTCAAACCCCGGATTTCTGCGTAGTCGATACGATGCAGCAGCAGCAGCAGTAGCACGACCACCACTACCACCACCATCAGCAGTAGTAGCTGGGATGCTGAGAGGAATTTGATAGATTTATTGGCCCTGTATGGATTTCAATATAAAAATATTATACAGATACCTGTACGCAGCGAATCCCAAAGGAGAGAAAGAGAGAGAAAGAGAGTGAGAGAGAGAGTGGAATAAAAAAAAAAATGAAAAAAAAAAAAAAAAACGAAATTCACCGACGACAGAATGACGGATGAATAACGGGATGCCTCTCTTCCCACGACGATATATATTCTCTCGTATATAGAAAAAAAAAAATGTGTGTGAGAAGGAGAGAGAGAGAATGCGAAGAAAATAGAAGGAAAAAATAAAAAATAAAAAAATAAAAAGTAAACGAAATAAAATGATAATATCGAATTAAACGACTATCAATTTTTGTCTTTCTTTCTTCTCGTATTCTTCCACTAAAATGATATTTGAGACAGAGAAAGAGAGAGAGAGAGAGAGAGAGAGAGAGAGAGTTTGAGTTTTTATTTTTTTCAATAAAAAAAAAAAATAAAATAAATAAATAGAAGGAAGAAATGAAGTTGAAATTTTCTTTTATTTTTCTCTTTTTAGGTATTATAATTATACATAATATTATAGCTAGCTGTATATTATATGGTATAATGAGTATAAAATGTTAGCTAATTATGCACAAGGTTTAATTAATTAACCTGCTTTTTTCAGAATTCAATTAATTATCCAATCACCATAATTCCTTTTACCTACTAGCTAGTGCTACTACTACTACTACTACCACTACTCTGCCTTCGCAAGGTAATTTAAGCTCTGGAAAAGACAAGCTAAATAATATTATATACCGCGAAGTTCTCTGTATGCGAAACGCTAGGGGTACCAACCCGAAATTTTTGCTATTTCCATAGGCGTAGGTCATACAGTAAACTGCAGCAGCAGTTTGGTAACTTACTAGATGTTTTTAGTAAGATCACTAGAAATCACTGGAAATCTAGTCACTAGATTTCTAGTCCAGAAAGCTAGTGACCAATGATCACTAGATTTCTAGTGATCTCTAGTGATTTTACTAGAAACATCTATTAAGTTACCAAACTGCTGCTGCAGTTTACTGTATGACCCACGCCTATGGAAATAGCAAAAATTTCGGTTTGGTACCCCTAGCGTTCCGCATACAGAGAACTTCGCGGTACATGTATATTTATAACATAATATATTAGAAAATATGAAAGACCGACTCCTCCTCTTACTTAGATCCTGATTTTAATTATATAATTCCCTTATCTTGTCGTTTTATATACACAAACACATACCTATAGTATATATGTATGATATATATAGTATATTATAGAATTAGAATCGAAAAAAAATTATATAAATTATATAATCTTTTTTTTTTTTTTTCTTTTTTTATTTATATTTTCTGTCTGGTTCGTTCGGTTTTTTTATTCGATGGAGAGAAAGACAGAGAGAGAGAGAGAGAAATTTTTAGGCATTTCATATATATATGAAAATTGTATATATATATATATATATATATATATATTTATATGTATATAGGGGTATAAGTGAAAAAGCATGAGATTTCAATTGAATCGACAGAAGGCAGTTGAGTGATTGATTGACAGCGTATAGGGGATGAAATGGGATGGTGTTGTGGAGTAGAGGAGTGCAGAGGTAGCTTTATATATATATATATATACGTTTGAAAAACGAGAAATAAAAAAGAAACCAAACGGGGAGAAAAAAAAAAGAAAAAATCCTAAATTTCACGGTGGGAATCACACATACAAAAAAAAAAAAAAAAAACAAAAAAAAAAAACAAACAAAAAAAAAATGAAACAAAAGAAACAAAAAATCAATGGCATAAAAAAAAATCGTAGCGTGAGCTTGAGCTTTTTCCCTTCAATTATGCAGACTGGTGTATACCTAATGCATTTTTCCTTTCATCCTCTTCTATCACGAGCTTTTGAAAAAGGATGACTCGTTCGAATAGTAGGAATATTTGTTTCAAATTGATAGAGAATAGGAGAAAATAGAAGAAAAAAAAAAAACAGAAAACAGAAAACAAATGGCTTTTCATTTTTTGACTATTCATTTTTGGGGGCAATTTATAAAACATTCGTATATATGTAGCCGTTAGAGTGAAAGAGGATATTCGTAGCTGTGAGAATCTGAAGTTATTCGTATGAAAAAAGAAAAAAAAAAAGAAAACTAACAGAATTTTTATTTATTTATTGCTTTCTATTTTACTTTTTGTTGCTTTCTCCTTATTTTAAATTCTATACATAATTTTTCTATCGTTTTCTGTAATTCGTTTCTGAACATATGGAAGTAAGTTATGGATTTTCGAGGTCGTGTTGGAAGGGTTCGGTAGGCAGGACAAGTGTTGCGTACGAAATTGTAACCCCTGTTAAAGTTCCTGTGAACACCACCCTCTTGCACCCTTAACCATCCAACATTCAGCCTCCAACGAGCCACTCGCTTTGATCTTAATTTCATAGAGCGAAAGGGTCAAGGGGATTTTAGAAATGAGAAAATATTACCCCATACAAGCCCGTTCTCTGCAACAGGCTCGTCAAAGCCTGGTTATGAAGTGCAACAAATTTAAGGTCTGTTTTCGGTCATATGGATTTGAAAATAATATGAAATTTGTTTTATTTCTTACCTTTTTTTTTTTTTTTTTTTTTTTCATTTTTCTTATTCATCCCTTGAGTTTTAAACGTTGGAGGACAATATTTAACATATAATTAGGGGTAGGTATCTACTTCACCCCGGAAATTTACCCGGGACTTTAGTATTTGGGCAGTAAATTTGTACACTGATACAAAACGATGAGTAGACACAGGATGTTGTATTTACACACCTTTAAACCGAAACTGTTACTGTCGAGTAAAGTAGGTAAACCTATTAACTACCCAGTAACTGTCGGTGATATATGTGATAGAAATCTACCCTCCTCGTTGGAACTGGCTAATATTCACCCAAGGCTTTGATCAAAACTCGTGTCAGGTGTCGCTCGAGCCACCGAGTAATATATGTAATGTTAGCACAGGTCTGATAAGCATAAGCAGTCCATATACCAAATTGGTAGGTAAATCGAAGGAGGCCCCCAACCCCCAGGCCGCAAACCCGGACCCCCAGCCCCCAGCCCCCAACCCCGAGCCCCCAGCCCCCAACCCTCGAGCGTCGAACCCCGCGCCCTTAAGCCTCGTGGAAATGGGTCAAACTTTCCGTTTTATCTCTATCGAGAAATATTAATAAAACCAGAGAATTTCATCCCCTGTGTAGACTGGACACCGTGGATAGCATCTGGCATGAATAAATTATCAGAAATCTACCCCCGCCGCGAATTAGGGGATCCTATGCAAATGTGAAAATGAATTTTTCATCTAATGTGTCGACTGCGTACATACCTACGTACCTACTTAGTCCTACTCACGGTCGTTATCGTCCAGCAATGAATTGGTTCCACGTACTATAATGCTAGTGCGCTATCAGTTCGATTACCTATAGCTATATGTATGTTTAGTTTTCGTGGAAACTGAACAGTGACCAGTAGATACCTTAAATACCATCTATAATAAGGGCGTTACTGTTTTCTGTCGCGAGAACCAGGGGGTCGAGATAAATGACCACTTTGAGGTAAAGAAAGAAGGCAAAAAAAAATGTTAAAAAAGAAACGCTGGTCCTTGGTCGAGTATAAAAATAACGATTTTGCACCCCTGTTTGCTTCGGAATACTCATGGCTCATGGGGCTTCTTCATAAATGGCATAACATCCACCGTCGTCGCAAAAAGATGTCTGAGGCAGCTTCGAGTGACCGAGAAATAGTCCGAGAGCTGAAAACCCGGACTTTTTTTTTTTTTTTTTCACTCACTTGATGCAGTAGCATTTTGTCCAGTTGTGTTTGAAGTCAAGTGACTCTGGCCTCTTCTTTATTTTTCCGCGAAAATGGAGCCGGACTGAAGTTCCGAATTTTAAAACTACCGACTCACAGTTTTTAGATACATATATTAGCATTTTATTTCACCGAAAGTCTAACGTATAGCTGATTCGAAAAACTTTCAAACGAAGAACACAATCAGGGGGTTGAAAAAAATAAAAAAATTCTTAAACTTAAAATTCAGTGTTCATCGCCGCGTTTCTTGCGGTTCTTTTTTCATTTTCGGATATAATTATCAGATTTATAAATTATTTCGGTACGGTGTACGGTGGTGGTGGGCGGAACCACAGGTGTAACGGTGATTAAAAATAAGGGTGGAAAAATATTCTTCGAAAAACCAATTTCTTTAAAGTTTTAATAAATAAATAAAATTCGGGGTGTAATTATGTCCGTGCGGCTATATTAAGAATATTGCGAAAATATGCCCGTAGAATTCTTCTTACGGTTTTCGCTTCTGCTTTTGCTTTTGCTTCTGCTTCTGCTTCTGCTTCTGCTTCTTTCCTCCTTCGACCCCCTTTGCGCTCTTTGCTCCGAGTTGGAACTGTTTAAACTTTTCTATAGGTAGGTATAACTGACTTCTAACTGAGGTGATTACACCCTTGGCCTTTGGGGGCGAGAGGGCTAAGAGCCAAGAGCCAAGAGCCAAGAGCCGAGAACCAAGAGGCAAGAGCCAGGAGAAGTGGTATACACGGTAGTCGCGGCGCGGAATAAAGCGGGCTGCTTTTCTCTCTTAAATATTACAATACAGAAGCTCGCGGGTCTGAGTGGGTGGTGCCGCATACTATAGAGAGGATAGAGAGAAGGAGAGATAGAAAGAGAGAGAGAGAGAGAGAGAGAGAAAAAGAGAGAGACAGAGAGAGAGAGAGAGAGTGACGACGAAGCGAGGCGAAGCAGAGATTTTACTCCGGAAGTTTAAAACCGAGTCGAATAGTCGAATAAAGGGCTAAAAACCGAGGTTGAAACCGGAAGTTTAAGGGACGGAAGTAGCACTCAATGTATAAAAAGAAAGGACGCAATCAAAATTTTCACATTTTATTTTATTTTCATCCATATTAAGGCGGGGGTACCGTGTCAATTACAAAGAAAAGAAAAGAAAATTAGTCTCTCATTGTCGCCGAATGACCTATCTAAGTGAATACGGTGTGTAAAACAGACAAATAAATATAGTAGACAGAAAATGCGATGAACAAAATTTTTTCGCTCTCATTGGCACGGAATGCATTATACAACGTTATGATTTTGTATAAGGCATTCACTGCCAATGAGAGTGAAATTTTTTTTTTCATAGTTTTAATCGTTTCGGGATGTCATGTGTGGATGGCAGAGGCACTTGTCATATATGGGTAATTTCGATCCAATGACAGATTGAATGTGAATTTTGTCTTTATCCGACGTGAGTTAGTAGCAGTTTAAAAATAAGTCAAAAAAATAATGATAAATTGTTTTCTACACAGAAGCCGAAGAATGAGAATGAAAATGAAATGAAATTTGTGGAATCCGTTGCAGTGACAAACGTATCTAACGATAAAAGGAAAAAAGTGAAAAAAAAAAAAAAAAAAACGAAACGAAAAAAAAAAAAAAGACCGAGCGAGAGAGGAACGGAGAGATCAAAGGTTCTAGAGTACAGTATGAGGAGACGGGATGCGATGCCGGAGGTAAAGCTCAAGCGACTTGGCTCCTCCTTGGGAGAATGATTTTTCGAGCTCGTCGAGTCGAGTCAAGCGAATATTTCGATGCAAAGGATTGTGGGAATCTGTGGCGCGCGGTCGTAACCAGCTGGCTGACTGGCTGCAGGCAGGCTGGCTGGAAGGAAGAAGTCAAGGAGACCCGACTCGGCTCGTCTGGCTCCTTCAAGCTCTTTCTGCGCACTGTATATATATATATCCGGGACTTGGCGTATAGGTAGCTGGCTTCCGGAAAACGAGATAAATTTTCAATAGAAACAGCAATTTTTTTTTTTTTTTTTTTTCTCTCTCATTCATATTCACATTATATTTTATTTCTAATTTTTTTCTTCCCCCCCCCCCCCCCCCCCCCCCCCCCCGAATTTTCCTTAGAAATTCTAAAAAAAAAAAAATAAAAAAAAAATAAAAAATATATGTAAATAAATAACAACGTCCGAGCAGGACTATCGAGTCCTTCTTATAGGGCATAAAATCAACTCTCTGTTATAGCTATACGCGACTAACGAGTAATAATAATCGATTTTCGATGTAACACCGTTCGCGACCCCGTTCGCGACCCCGTTGAACATATTATTACACTCAGGTTTCTTGCTGCGTTTCTAGCTGCGAAACTATCCATTCGGTACTAGCTGGTGAAATGGGTGTAATACAGCACAGCTATTCACTCGATTCGACAATTATTAACGATTATTTGGGAGCATATATATTATATATATGAAGGATTCTTTCTCAAGTGGGCCACCAATTTTCGCCGTGGTCTCGAATTAATTTGATTATTTCCTCCAATGATTACCCTACTTTTTAGGAGTTTTGCTGAATTTTTGCAGATTTTTAGCACTGAGATATACGAAATATTAGGATAATCTGTTTATTTTACGTATTTATAAATTACTGATAATGAAAGAAAAATCAAAATACATGAAAGTTATGTTTTTTCATCAGCTTTCCAGTAAAAATATTTTCAATTTTTATAGAATGACAGTTAGGGCTAAGAATGCCAAAAAACCCAGAAAAAATAGGAAAAAAGGTGGTTTTAAGTTTTCGGGCCGCTTTGATTTGGATGAAAAAATTCGAGAAAGACTCTCTCATTGCTCAGAGTTTACTGTGTAAATTTTATTATGGGACCGCCACTCCTTCCTATGAAGAAAACATCCGAAGATAGCCCAATGATTGTTTTTGTTCGTATGACAACTTGGAACGCTTTAGGAAGGATGGCGGTCCCATAATAAGATTTACACAGTAAACTCTGAGTAATGAGAGAGTCTTTCTCGAATTTTTTCATCAAAATCAAAGCGGCCCGAAAACTTGAAACCACCTTTTTTCGCATTTTTTCTGGGTTTTTTTGGCATTTTTAGCCCTAACTGTCATTCTATTAAAATTTTAAATATTTTTACTGGAAAGCTGATGAAAAAACATAACTTTCATGTATTTTGATTTTTCTTTCATCATCAGTAATTTATAAATACGTAAAATAAATAGATTATCCAGATATTTCATATATATATACGCTCCTGCCAGTGCTAAAAATCTGCAAAAAATCAGCAAAACTCCTGAAAAGGAGGGTAATCATTGGAGGAAGTAACGAAATTAATTCGAGACCACGACGAAAATGGGTGGCCCACTTGAGAAAGAATCTTCCATATATATATATATATATTATATTAGGGTGTGTCACAAAAAAAAAAAAAAAATTCAAACGCACATGAAGCTACCGGTAGAGCATTTTAAACAGAATATCTCAGCCAAATATGAGCTCTTAATATTGATATTTAGAACTGCCTAACTCAGTTTTTCCATTTTTGATTTGAATAACATGTGAAAAAAAAAAAAAAAAAAAAAAAAAAAAATCGGAAAATTTTTTAATTGTTTTTTTCTCGTAAGCGGGGCTTGATTTAGAAACTATCTGAAGACAGATTCTTATAGGAAATTTAACGCTCTATAAAAAAGTACTGAGATAAAATTTTCCTAACTCTCACCGATTAAGAGATATTCGCCTATAAACATTGAGTCCATAGCGTCATGGAGACATACGACTCTGGGAAAAACAATTTTTTTTTTTTCAACCGCGCATCAAAATTTCGGTAGAGCATCTCAAATAGAATATCTCAGCCAAATATGAGCTCTTAATAATTATGATATTTAGAACTGCCTATTTCAGTAAATAAAATTCGTAACTAAAATTAGTTACTAAAATAGGCAGTTCTAAATATCAATATTAAGTGCTCATATTTGGCTGAGATATTCTATTTGAGATGTTATACCAGAATGTTGATGTGCGTTTGAATTTGTTTTTTTTTTTTTTTTGGCACACCCTAATATATACAGAAGATCGGTATAGGATTTCTAAAAGTGTGAATATGAAGATATGCGGTGATTTTTTTTGTTTTTGAGAAAGAATTTATAAAAGAGAAAGAAGAGGAAGAAGAAGAAGAAGAAGAAGAAGAAAAAGAAAATTAGAAACGAGAGTCTTTTGGTGTGACAAAAAATCTTATGCATTATTCTGTACATTAAAAAAAAGTAAAAGAAAAACTTGTCGAAAAACTAGACGTATAAGGTATATATATATATATATATAGGTATAATACTAGGCGAGAAATCAGCACGTGTAATCGCTTTGCGCCACGACACGACACGACTGGGCTAAGAGAGTGCCTCATTAGTGAGCCTCCAGCCTTCGCTGGACGTGAATATTCTCCTAGTTTCAAGAAAGAAGAAAAACTGTTTAATATGAATTGCAACTTGTGTGTTAGGGTATATATATATATATACCTACCCATATACGGAAAATTGGCATGGTATAGTTAGCGTTGGCCGGTAAAATGAAAAAAAAAAAAAAAAAAAAAAAAAAAGAAGAAAAATCTAGAATTGAGCAAATACTGTTTTCATCGCGTTTTATTAAATAAAACCCATGTGTGTAATAATTAACGAAAATGGTATATCACGAAATTAAAAAAAATTCCAAAATTCCGAAATTTCCAGAACTCGAAATTCGCGAAAGAAAAAAAGAAGAAAAATTATTCACGATTAGTAGTCCAGGATTTTTCGACATTCGCTCCGCAAAAAATCCTGATAATTGATTTTTCGATTGCATTATGTCAAAGAGTGTCCCCTAAGTATGAAACCAAGTTTGTGTCGTCCGAAACCGCGAGCGTTAGCCGCTATCTTGAAAAACGCCTTTTTGCAAATATCTCGGAAACGGTGAGTTTTACGTTAAAAATTGTGAGGAAATTTTTTGTAGAGGATAAAGTTCCCTATATTTTTTATTTGAATCTTTTTTCTCTATTGTTAATATTTGCCGAGATATATTCGATCGAACAAACCAATTTTTACATTTTTTTTCGTATTTCCACAAATTATCGAGATATTTTCCAAAAACAAAAATTTGTTTTTTTTTTAATCGACTATATCTCGGCAAATATTAACAATAGAGAAAAAAGTTTCGAATAAAAAATATAGGGAATTTTATTCGCTACAAAAAAGGTCCTCACAATTTTTAACGTAAAACTCACTGTTTCCGAGATATTTGCAAAAAGGCGTTTTTCAAGATAGCGGCTAACGCTCGCGGTTTCGGACGACACAAACTTGGTTTTACACTTAGGGGACACCCTCTGACATAATCCAATCGAAAAATCAATTATCAGGATTTTTTACGGAGCGAACCCATTTTCGGTGCTAAAATTCTTGGACTATAGAACTGATAAATGAATTGAAAATTTTCAGATTTGTAACCAGCTGTCGCAGTTTTTTTTTTTTTTTTGTTTTTTTTTTTTCATTATCTGAATTCGGAAGTGAATTTCTATATTCAGATAAAAAAAAAAAAAAGGAAAAATAAAAATTCAAAATAAAAGTAGGCTTGAATTGGATTGGTATTATAATCGATCATGCTATAATACCGAAAGAATGGTATATATATATATATATATATATACCATTAGATAGATAATAGGTAAAAGCTATATATGAAGGAGCTTATCTCGTATAGTAGCTTCGATGTATGTGAGATTAAAATCGTGGGTTTATATATCTAGGTGATGGTGGTGGGGAGTGGCGCTTAGACGGGATTCGATTTGGCAATTTATATGGCAGTTTAAAAGCCCCGGTAGTAGAAACTGGGGAGCCGCACGGTGTCAGGTAAATTGCATTATTTCTCAGGCAATTCTATACCATGCGGTATATAGGTAGGTATAGATGCAGGATAGATACATATAGCTAAGAAAATCGTGAACCATGAGCTCGAAGTAGAAGCGAATAAGAATAAAAACGCAAAGAAGAAAGAAGCAAAAAAGAAAAAAAGAAAAAGAATAAAAACGAAGAAGGAGCTAAATTTTGTAGGCCGGCTCGTAAAACGTTTATTGCGTCTCTTCGCACGCTATGTTCTAGCTACGACCCCTTCGCTCATATAACTTCATACAATATATATAAATATATATGTACCCATGTATGGAATACCTAGATAGAAAGGTTTTCTCAAATTTTTTTCTGTTTTTTTTGTTTTTTTTTTTTTTTCGGTTCTCTTTTAATCTTCGGTTGCCCTCGCGAACCTAAAGTTGGGATCTACTACTTCTCGCTAAGAGAGGTCTTAATTGAGATTGGCTCCGAGCTCCTCTTCTTATACCACCCTACACGACGCCTTCGCCATCAATCATCCATAATACGACATTTCTAAGCCTTGAGGCAAGGAAGGCGTCGCGTCGTCGTACCCGTATAGTATATATAGTTTGTGGAAGGAAATCTTATCCCTACTTTACGGTGTAGAGGTTTCGAGGCTGATATCTCCGTTGAAAAAAAGAAAGAAAAAAAAAAGTCGATTTTTACTAAGATTGTTTAGAAGATCGAGCCACGCTTTTTTGTTCTTCACAAAATTTTGAAGAGAAAAGAAAAAAAAAAAAAAAAAAAAAAAATTAAAAAAAATTAATTTTTTTTTTTCAGCGGAAAAGATTCACGGCTGTAAGATAAGCTCGTGGTAATTTTTCGACAATTTTTTCACCGTAAATAAAAAAGTTATTCAAAAAATGGATAAATTATTAATTCAAAATACGGTGAAATTAGGTTAGGATCGTTATTCTCGATGATTCAAGTGATTAGATAGTATAATTCTTGGCTTATATTGAATTTTGAGTACTCTGCATGACGAGGCACCGGTGTAGAACCTCGGTTTGCTAAAATCGAGGTTGTATAGTGCGGGTGGAGGTAACGGTACCTATACATGTGTATATATGCGGCTTGGTACCGCGGCGCGGCGCGGGGCGACGTAAAGATGGTAGATTGGTTGAGTTATGGTTTGAATTAACCGCAGCTTCATGCCAGAATTTATAGGGGACGTTAAAAATCTAATGTATTACCTATAGGCCGACCCGGACCCCGAACGCCCGCCTACGCTGTTCACATCGCATTACGATCACTGCAAGCCAGTTGTATGGGTATATAGGGGTGCCGCAGGGGTTCGTTCGAGTGTGAACAAGAATTTTTTTCTTTTTTTTGTTCCCCCCCCCCCCCCCCCCCCCCCCCCCTTTTTCTTTCTGCTCGAGAAATAGTAGGTAGGTATACGTGTTTACGAAAAAATTTCATGTAAATGTGAACCGATTTGAAAATATGAAGAAAATGAAGATTTTTTTTTCCTCTTATTCAACAATATTTATAGCTTCAGGTTTGAAATCGAGATAAATATGACGTTGAAGAATAACGGAATAAAATATTCGATTGAAAATAATATAAAGAAGATAAGAATATCGTGAACAAATAAAAGTAGAAGAAGAAGAAGAAGAAGAAGAAGATATAGGAAGATTAAGATTAAGAAAAATTTGAATAAAATGTTAAAGGAAATATGAGAGAAATGCTTTCAGGTAAAGTGTCTTAAAACAGAGGGGAATAAATCCACGACTGCATATATAAATCGGAATCAATAATATTCTAGTACCTACTATCGTTAATTTATTATTCAACATTCCGTCTCTTTTTCTATTATTTTTTTTTTTTTTTATTTTTCTTTCTTTCTTTTGTTATGTATGGTGTGGTGTGTGTATATTTAATATACATTAAATAATTCATCGATAGATTGAAGCGTTTCTCATTTCTGATGTATACTATACAATGTACACTAAACGTAATGGATTCTGATCCGGACGAGTTGGACAATTCTAGAAACAGCCAATCGGCGCTCTGGATTTTTTTAATCCAGAGCGCCGATTGGCTGTTTCTAGAATTGTCCAACTCGTCCGGATCAGAATCCATTACGTTTAGTGTACATAGATATTTATGTGTATATAGCAGCTATATACACCTAAATACATAAATTTATAGTTCGAACATACTCGAAATTACGATTTTTATTATCTAGAGGTAAAATCAAAAATCGTGTTAAGTCTAGACGACTTCGTAATCGCCCTTGCTCTCGCGTCCTTGTTTTCGTAATTACACAGCGTATGTACGCAGAATCTCGAAAAGTTAGCCAAAAATAATCACACGCGTAGGTATAGCCACGGTCGTGTTATCGCTTGGATTTATCTAACAAGATACGTAATGAGAGATTTTTTTTTTTTTTTTTTTTTTTGTCTCTTGTTTTTTTTTATCTTCTACTCGTCCAGACAGACAGAGTAGAAAGACAAAAAAAAAGAAAAAGAAACGAAGAAACGAAAAAAAAAATAGCCACAAAAGAAATTCTCTTATCAATGCGACGAGCCATAATTTCGACAGAAATTCTTCGCTCTTTAGAAATTTAGAAAATCAGGACCAGGTTGATGTCCCGAATTTCTGAATGAATTATTTTTTTGTCCTCAGATCTTGAAAAATTGACCAAAATTTTTAAATTGTTACACTCCCGGAATTTTAATGTTCTTTTGATCTGTTTCTCCGGATACTAGGGTCCCGGAAATTCCAATAGTCTCCGAAATTGGGAAAGGGACATTTTCTGACCGAAACCAATACTGATGATCTTCTCCTCGTCTTTATGATCGAATTTTAACAAATTTGACTCAGATTTCGAGTCTGGTCGAAATTTATATACCTAGTCTGATATTGACTTGAGTTTAACTATATTCTCCATCCTCTTCTGATGCCTTTGGTTCCTATCTCAGGAGCAGTGAGTCAGGAGTGCGTCTTCCTTCCGTAGATACGCGGTAATTCTACCTATTCGACACAATTTTCCCGTCATTCTATCACAACCGAGCCCTTTACACCCCTACCTACACCCCAATTTCCACGGTTTATTTCGTCCGCCACGGCTTTATCTTATAGGCTTCCGCGTTTATGTGTCCACGCGGTTTATACGCGCCAGGGAATTAACCCTCGTACAGATATACCGATAAAGGGTGACGCAGGTTTGTTATTATACGTCATAATTTTGAGGGTAGATTCCTTGTGAAATTCTAAGACTAAATTTCCTTTACCGAAAATTCGTGGGTCCAATAGTTTCCGAGCTACGAATGATCTTAGTTAACCGATCACAGCGCTCATAGTCGACTCAGACTAGGCTGACTACAAGCATGAGTTGAGCGTACACGCCCAGTCTATACGCGAACTACACGCTCCGCGATTGGTAAACTGGGATCTTACCTAGCTCGGAAACTATAGGTCCCTCGAATTTTCTGTAAAGGAAATTTAGTCTTAGATTTTCTCTGTTAATCTACCCTTAAAAATATGGACCACTCTAAATGAAACACTCTGTACGAATATGAGTACGAAAGAAACAGAAATTTTTCAAATCGTTTCCTCATTTATTCATTTATTTATTTGTTTATATTATTGTGAAAAAAAAAATTGTATACAGTAATAAATGAATAAATGAATAACAAAATAAGGGATGTCTCTGACACGTCGGCGTCGGCGTCTCCAGGTCGGCGTGAACCTTTTAATATTCTGAAACCGTACCTGTTGTAGGGGTTAAAGTATATATATATATATATATATATATATATATATATATAGTAAAATAGGGTTCGTTCGGTTGGTTGGTTATCGGAGAAAATTTCAGGACGACAAACGAGCATTGTAAATATTTCAGACGTGTATATAATATATATATATATGGATTGCCACATATCTACAGGTATTCAACGATTTTTTTTATCCGATTGGTGAAATAAAATGACGTTTTTTTTTTTTTTTTTTTTTTTTTTTTTTCTCTCCGCTCTTCAGCCCTTAAATTCCGAGGCACAGAATATAAAAAGCGATGAATCCTCCAGTCATATAAATAATTTCAAAAAAAAAATTACGGATGATGTAAACAAATGTGATGAAAAAATAAAAATGAAAAAAAATAAATAAATAAAAAATCGACGTGAAAGAAAAAGAAGAAAAAAAAAAAACGGCAAAATTTACGTTTTCGTTTTATCGTCGCAGCCCCCTGTAGCTTCATACGTTAATCAACTGCGTTTACAAATTAGAGAAAGAATTTCGCCGATCATGAACTCAGAATACCTGAAATACCTGTGTCCCTTTGGCGTGCGGTATGTAATAATTAGTAAAGATATACAAAGCCCTAGCTCTTCTCTCTTTATATCTTGCTCTTTATCTCTTTCTCTCTCTTTCCGTTTCATCATCGCATATATTTATACACGTATAGTAGATATATATATATCTTTCCTTGTTGGTGTAATTGGGGTATAGCGCTGCTTGGCTCTGCAGGCTCACGCAATTGCGATACTGATATATGGGGCATTCCGCGTCACTTCAGCCATTGGAGAAATTTTTATTTTCATTTTTTTTTTTCCAAAATTCTCACAAAATTACAAAAAAAAAAAAAAAATCGTGCTAGACGATACGAACAAGTTCACAAAATTTCAATTTTTTTTTTTTTTTTTCCCCCATTTTTCATTCAAACAGTGATAATATCGTAACGAAAATGTTAAAAAAACGAAAATCTGCTGTTAATCAAGATCTAACAGTGTAAAATTCAGTTTGACTTAACCGAGTTATTCTAACTCGATTTATTTTCATTTTGTCAGGATTTTATATTCGATTTTTTATTTCTTTTTTTTTCTCTTGGTACGTTCGAGTGACGCGGAATGCCCTATATAAATATATATATACAATGTGTGATTTGTATGTGAGGTATATACGCGCGAGTGTATTTGTTCGTTTAACCGCGCCAAAGCACCCTGGTTATATAGACAGTGTGTAACTACTATACCACGCGAGTTACCTGCTTAATTGCTCCTCGGATTTATATCTATCTCACTTTTAATGACCGAGGTATTCCGCTATAAACCTTTCTCCCAGAACTACACGGACTTACATATTATCTGATCGAATCTTACTCGTATCGAAATCCTTTCAATTCATTTTTATTTCACGGTTTTTTTTATATAGAAACGTTTTAGAAACTTATTACATGATTCGAAAATGTATTTTTTTTTTTTGCTTTTAGTTTCCCAAAAAAAGTTCCCAAGTCGACACCTTGTATCGTTGATTAGAAATAATCAAAAAACGGTTCCGAAATTTACGTTTTTTTTTTTGGTCTCTCCTTCGATTCAAAGATTACGAAAAATAATTACAGATAATCGGGCGAGGTGTTTGTTGACTAAAAACACGATCCAAAAATTTCCATACCGATATTTTGTCTCGTTGATTAGAAATGATTAAAAAAAAAAAACGCCATCGAAATACAATTTTCTCGAATTTTAATTTCTTACTATTTTCCAAGAATCTTCATTCTAATAAAACGAACCGTAAAAAATCGAGAGAAAAGTAATTTTTATTACAACTGCAAAGAGCTGAGCTGATAGTGAAAACCAAAGCGTGCGGTTTATAGTTTCCGTACAGTAGAAGAGGTCACAGAGTAGGTATACGATTCGCCGCCACGGCTTGAAGAGTCTTAAAGTAGTAAAGCCAATGCGTGGTCAGCCGTCGAGAAACACTGTGCACCTAGCTGCAAGTCAAGCTGCTTGGAGAGTTGAAACGAGCTTTTGAATTTTAACGCGATTAAAAAAGGCGTATATCTCTATCTCCTATCTTTAAGCAAGCGTAAAAGCTTGCTTCCGAAGAAGGATTATCCGCGGGTATTCATTTTGAAAAAAATAATAAAAAAAAGAAAGAAAGAAAGAAAGAAAGAAAAAAAAAAAAAAATGTAGAAAAAATCAAGCTTTTCTCATTTCATTTTCAAATCCCTCGTTCATTCATTAATATTTCATACATGTATAGGTATAACTGCGTGTCGAAAGCCTAGTAGCTCGAAAGTTAGTCCACTCGGTTTAATCAGTTATTAATTATCCGAATCTACAGATATATAGAAAGTACATAGAGCTATTATGTATAGGGATGCGGGAGTTTGCCACATGAATTCTCTCACGGGGCTTTAAATTAATAATATATTGCCTGGTACCTTTCTCTGTCGTTGACAATTTGTTAAATTGTAATTCATCGACGAACGATGGATAGAGTGTAGACCGTGATTAAGCCAGAACTCAACCACATTTTCAGCATCGATTCCTTGTCAAATTTTAAGACTAAATTTCCTTTATCAAAAATTTGTGAGACAAATACTTTCCGAGATACGGAAGATCTTAGTTGACCGATCACGGAACTTACAGACTACTCAGACTAGGCTGACTATGAGCGTGAGTTGAGCGGAGCGGAGCGCGCCTAGTCTATGCGACTCATACGCTCCGCGATTGGTTAACTAAGATCTTTCGTATCTCGGAAACTATAGGTCCCTCGAATTTTTGGTAAAGGAAATTTAGTCTTAGATTTCCGTAAGGAATCTTGTACCCTAAAAATTTGGCACTTTCAATCTGAATCAGGCTATATAGATTCAAATTTCTGATATAGAAAATCTGATAAGACAATAATTATAGTCTTTTTTTTTTTTTTTTTTTTTTTTCATGGGAATTAACTGGCATAAGTTAATTTCTCGCTATTCAAGTTTCACGAGGTCATTTAATTATTAAAAGGATTTCATTTGAAAAACGTTAGGTTAGTTTCAGGCGGTGGTTCACGGTAAGCCGCGATGTTAATCCAAATTGGAACAATTTCCGAGCTTATTTCCCCACTTTGTAATTACCTGGGTATAGGTGGGTTCGTGGTGGTTCGTTCGGTACGGTGCTACTCTGCTTTTGCAGCCGCACGACGAAAGCCTATAATTATTTTATTAAACATATTTCCGACCCGTCAGACTGAACGCTCTTTTAATGAATATACACTTATTAACATCCGGTATAACCCGGCCGAACGAAAAATGCAAATTATCATATTATTTTTAACGAACTAATAAAAATAGTTCAACAATTCACCTAGATGAGTATATGTACCGGACTTTCCAAATTCCTTGTTCAACTTTATGTCTTATTGGTGATCGCAATGATTGATTTATTCCCTTCTTAAGCGATTAATAATAAATCCAATAAAATTTACCCCAATCGCTTTCGGATTTTAAGACTAATTAAATTATCATGATCAAAATTTCAAATAAATATTGTTATTTTATGGCGAAAATATTAAAGAAAGAGAAAAAAATATACCTAAACTATGACGTACCTAGAGATTCCATCAACTTCTAGAAATTACTTACACGTTTATTTACACTGCGAATATATATATATATATATACGAAAGGTAAACTAAAGTTAGTTTTCATTAACTCAAAAGCTGTAATTACTTCTGGATTGAAGAAGAAGAAGAAGAAGAAGAAGAAGTAGATGAAGATGAAGATGAAGATGAAGATGGTGAAGAAGTGTAGAAGTATCTCCTCAGCACGTTACGCATAACTTATAACTTTGAATCAAAAAAAAAAAAAAAAAAAAAATACCTAGTCTCACCTCCCAGTTTCTTAAAATCTGCAGTACCTAGTTGTGCAGGTATAATACCAAAGTCAGATTTTGGCAAAAGATATTATTTTTCCCTTGCAGTCGTCGTTCCCGTTGCTTTTTATTTTTATTTTTTTTTTTTAACTTTTTTTTGTTTCCCATATTATGTAATTTACAATCAGAGGAAATAAAAAGTGAATCGATCATTCGAGCCTCTTTTCTCTTTCATTGATACCTAATTAATTATCGCTATGCCAGGCTATTAATTTTTAATTTAAACACATACTAAGTTATTTCTTTCTGTAATTTCTTTTCCTTTTTTTTTTCTCTTTTTTTTTTTTTTTTTTTTTCTGTTTTCTTTCCAAAACTTATATCATAATCGAAGATAAACTCACGTGTAAATCGGTACTCCATCGTCATTTTTGTACCACAAAACCATATGTAGTTTATCGTGTCTCGGAGGCGTTATGTCGCATGATAATTCGACGTTCTGTCCTTCTACACTCGTCACATCCACCAAAGGAACTGAAACATACAAAAGTTGATAAAAAAAAAAATTATTAATATTGTCAGGTTTTAATTTTTTGTTTTTTTTTTTTTTCATCATTTTGATTTTCTTAAAAAAATCTTTGTCTCTCTCTCTCTCTCTCTCTCTCTCTTTTCTCGCGTATTATATAGGTACCTATTTAAAGAGATGAAATAAAAATATAATCATAATAATTATAATCGTGTCATTTTTTTTTTTTTTTTTTTTTTTTTCAATAACGACGATATGCATCCTTGATATTTTTTAGCCCTCACCACACGAACGTCCGTTCCCCTCGCATTTCATAAAGAATATATATATTATATTATATTATACGACGACTTGATTTGCAATTCAAAATCGTTACTTCAATAAGTTTTGAAGAAATTTAATTTTTTTTTTTTTTTTTTGAATTATTATTTCAAATTAAACGAAGGAAAAAAAAAAAAAAAAAAAAAACAATGGTAACAAGTAAAAAAAAAAAAAAAAAAAAAATTAAACGAACGTTTCCTCGGTTCGTTTTTTTATTTATTTTTTTTCTTTCTTTCTTTCGTTCTTTCTCTCGCTCTCTCTCCTCCCTCTTACCGCCCCCGTTAGATCTGTAGAGAATAAAGAAGCTCTAATTTTTTCCTTTTTTTTCTGTTCCCCCTGTCTCTTTATTTTTTTTTTTCTCTCTTTCTCCTCGTCGTCGACTTCTTCTTCTCCTTCTTCTTCGATCACTTTAATTATCTCGATTGTTTTTCCACGAGCTTTTCATTATCTTTTTACTCCCCCGCCCCTGCCCCCCCCGTGCCCTTCGCTCTTGCCTTTCTTTCTATATCTGTCTTCTTCTTTTGTACGATTTACTCTTAGTTAAATATAGTTCTGCTTCTGTACATTTTTTTTTTTTTTTTTTTTGAATTTTTTTTTTCTCCAACCGCAATACCAACCGACAGACGTCTATATTATAATATTCATATATAATATACGTTCTCGAAAGTGCAGCTGTATAATAAAAAATATTATATATATATATATATATATAATTCAATGTGTATAAAAGAAATTGAAATAATTGATGCATTTATAATGGATTTCGACTGCTCGGAGAAAAACAACAAAAAAAAAAAAAAAAAAATCCATGAAATGAACGAACGAATGAATTCGCGTTTTTTTTTTTTTTTTTTTCTCTTTCTTTCTCCCTTTTCCTTTCGTTTCCTTTTTTCTTCATTACATACGAGAGGCGATAGTAAACTAAAGCTAAATAAAAGGGAACTGCAGCAGCATAAAAGGGGAACGAAGAACAGAAGTGAATAATAATAATAATAATAATAATAATAATAATAATAATAATAAAGGAATGGAAAAAAAAAAGATTATAGGTAGACCTATGTACCTATACGTAACCTACTACCTAATATCAGAAATGTACTAAAAATGGTATACATCGACCATCGTTAAAAGATTGAATAGGTACACCTAGAGCCCTCTTTCCAATATATATACGAAAAAAAAAAAAAAAAAAAAAAAAAAAAAAAAGAAACGAAAAACGAAAAATGAAAAATACACTTTGTATTATAGAAATATCTAAAGAGCTTTGATATAATATCGAGAATTTATTCATAATACATATTATATGAATATGAATATACAGCCAAAAAAAAAAAAAGTATTTTTTTTTAATTTTTTTTTTTCTCTCAATATGATGTAGCTGTATTATCACCATGATACAGCGAGGTATGCATTGATGGTATGTAATGCATGATTATTCATATATATATTAAACTGCAGTCGAATAGAAAGAAGAGAGAATGAAAAGAAAAACGAAGAAAAAAATTTGTGAAAATTTGTCTATCGATTGAAAATTTTCATTATGGGTTTACGTTTAGTTAGTTTCGAATAGGTACATAGTACATTATACCGAAAAACAGATTTTATATCATATCTCGGTAACCATCCATGATATCGAGATATAGGCTTATACAAAAAATAAAGTTAATAAAATTGTCTGTGAAAAACGTAGAGTACATTTTTTCCGTATCTTTATTGATTTCGTTGTTATTTCAAGCTGAATATTCATACGACGAAAGAATTGAATTTTTGAAGGGTACGCGATAATTATTATTCTAGATTTTTTCCTGTGGAAAATTAAATTCACTTGACTTTTTTTTTTTTTTTCTTTTTTTTTTTTTTTGGTTCGTATCGAATGTTCATCCCGTTAAATATTCGAGAATTCTGGAGATAAAATTAAAAAAAAATAAATAACACTGAATGTTATTTTTATATTTATTCGAAGATAGCTATACGCGCATAGATCTATAGACGGTGTGGATAAATCACAGAAAACAAAAAAAAAAAAATACATTTCTACCCTCATTCTGTAAGGCAGTGACTGTGTAGTAAAGAGAAGAAGAAAAAAAAAAAAAAAAAAATAAAAAAAATAAAAAAAGGAAGAACTTCAATAACTTTGGTAAAGATCGCGTGGAATATCGGGTATGGGGGTAAAGGCGAGAGAGGGTACGTTGGAAAGGGAGAGAGGAAAAAAAAAAAAAAAGAAAAAAAAAAAAAGAGCAAGTAATGTAGTCTGAGAAGGTACGTAGAGGGAAGTAGGGACTCGCTGCTCTGCTCTGCAGCGAGCGAGGGATTCAAAAAATACTCAAAAGGACTCAAAAGGACTCGAAGGAATCGTGGGGGTTATGGGCGAAACGACTTTGGGGTAGTAGGGGCCGTTAGGCCGTTCAGGAAGTCCAATTTCTTCGCAAATTCCGGTTGGCAATTCAAAAGAACGAGGTTCGATTCTGAACTGAACTCCTGCTATACGGCGATTCTAAATCGCGGAGATACGGCTCCAACGGACCGTCTAAATGTACTACCTACCAAAAGAAGAAGATGAAGAAGAAGATGAAGAAGAATAAGAAGAAGAAGGAGAAGAAGAAGAAGAGGAAGAAAAAGAAGACGAAAATCCTACATGACCGTCTTGATAAAAAAAACCCTGCAGGAAATCGAACTGCACGCTTCAAAAGATGACGAAGAAAATAAAGAAAATCGTTAAAATAAAACCTAATATATACATATAAATATAAATAATATGGATGAAATAAGGTTCCGTCAAAGATTGGAATAGACTGTAAAATCGATCCTGCAGCTGCACATTTTTCCAAACTCTAAATTCGGTTGAAATTGAACGTTGTGGGTACAGAATTTTCCACAAGAAAAAAAAAAAAAAAAAAATCTGTAGATCTTTCGTAAGTTTTCTTTGACCATCGAAGTTAGGAAAAATTAAAAATACTATAAGAAAAATGTACAATTATTACTTTATTAAAAAAAAAAAAAAAAAAAAAAAAACGTTACCCAAAAGTTCCAGAATTTTTTTTTAGTAACACCGTATGAAAAGTTCTTACTTTGTGTACCAAAAATTGTATGCAAAATATAGTGGATTCCTGGTGATTTTACAAAGTGTGCGGGAATTTTGATTCCCGCACATATTTATCCATTCAAAGTGTGCGGGAATGTTGATTCCCGCACATTTATCCATTCAAAGTGTGCGGGAATGTTGATTCCTGCACATTTATCCATTCAAAGTGTGCGGGAATGTTGATTCCTGCACATTTATCCATTCAAAGTGTGCGGGAATGTTGATTCCTGCACATTTATCCATTCACAGTGTGCGGGAATGTTGATTCCCGCACATTTATCCATTCAAAGTGTGCGGGAATGTTGATTCCCGCACATTTATCCATTCAAAGTGTGCGGGAATGTTGATTCCCGCACATTTATCCATTCAAAGTGTGCGGGAATGTTGATTCCCGCACATTTATCCATTCAAAGTGTGCAGGAATAATTTCCGCACTAGTATCATAATATACTATTTTCAACATTACATTGAATTCTAGGACTTGAGTCGAATCGTTTCGTATATACCTACGGGGTTTTGTTTAAACTATATTTCTCTTAATTTTTTTCTTGTTTTTTTTTTTTTTTTTCTTTTTTTTTTTATAAACGAGGACCCGACGCGAGTAAGAGCTGGGTTTAACGTTTGGAATAAAAATTAGCATACACTCAGTATTTATTGCGCAGCCCTGCGGAGCATATAAATAATATTTAACCGTCGCTCTTTATCATATAAACGCCCTTACCCCCCCCCCCCCCCCCCCTGCACCAGCCCTAATGGTGCTCATTTGAATCCCTGTTTTTCCGCGGTCTAATGGGCTTAGTAAACTCAAAACACGCCGTACTCTTTCACCGTTTACCCAACCCCCCCCCCCCCCCCCCCCCCCCCCATCAGAAAACGAGCTGAGAGAAACAGAGAAGAAGAAGAAGAAGAAGAAGAAAATAAAAGGGGATGAAAAACGTCATTTATAAACCCTCAACCCTTAAATAAAAGCTTATGATATTCACAGCCGAAACTCTCCCTGCAGCATTCATAAAAATACATTAATTTATTTATTTTTTTTCATGGGGGTTGGTTTCTGGGATTAGGGGTGGGGGGTTAAATAGTTCCCTATGGGAAACACTTAACAAAGTTTAAGAGCAGTAGTTAGCGGTGCGAGGAGCACTTAACTACCCCTAAACAACGAACGGGTGTGTTACCTGTCGCGTGGTAATAGGACCGAGTGCCAGAATACCAGAGAGTTGCCACGACCGACCATGGTACCTGTATATATACACATTCATATAGGTAGGTAGAGGTATGTATATGGAATGGGTGGACAGTGGTAGCTACTGGCCACTGGCCACTCTCAAGCTAATTCATTCCACCTACGTAGTAGGTACCTCTATATATATATATATTCCACTGCAACTCTGTGTTGCGTCGTTTTGTGTTGTGCTCTGTCCTGTTGTTCCATTTTATTGTATATATGTATTTATCTACCCTATATATATATACGTGCGTGTATAGGAATTACAAAGTTGCGTTAGTGGTTGGTTGGTAAAACCAGTGCCACACTCTACACACACACATATATATATATATATATATATATATATATATATATATATATATATATATATATATACAGAAATGTGTATATACACACGAAATAGCTATATAGCCGAGCGTTGATTAAACTCAAACGATGCATTTACTGCGGGCTAAAAGCCACCCCATTCTAATTTTTTTGGTTTTTTTGTTTCAATTTTTGTTTTTTTGTTTTTTTTTTTTGTTTGGATGGCTTTTTTTTTTTTTGTTTTTTTTTTTTTTTTTATGTATACATAGTGACTATTGGTTAGCAAAAATAAGAATAAAAGAAAATAACACCGACTCGCGGTATACCGTTTCATGCATTTTGATGTTGTTATACCGATGCTGTACATATATACCCACATACACTACATACTATACACACAATTGTATGGGATCTTTTTTTTACTAACTCTTCCTCCCTTTTTTTCTCTTTTTTTTTTTACGGGGGTCTTCGTTTTTTTTTTTTTTTTTTTTTTTCATTCCTTATTTTCGGAAAGAGGGGGGCAAATCGGGCATCGCTACACGGAGAGAAAAGAATAGTAATATTCACAATGTAACATAGTAACCATTACTATGTTACATGGTAACGTAGATTTTCAAACATTACATTTGCTTAGTTACCATGTAGCATAGTAAATATTACCAGAAAAATAGTAATGAATCCTATTTGACATAGTATCATTTACGATTTTATGAGAAATAAGTCTGGTTACTATGTTGGAATGGTAAATATTACTATTCTCTTCTCTCCGTGTATATATACACAATTCGGGATACTGCAGGGTAGTCTTTTCCAAAGGGTGGTGGTGTTTTTTTTTTTTTTTTTTTTTTTTTTTTTTTTTTTTTTTGTCTTTTATCTATAGATATACGAAAATTTTTAACACATGTGACATTTTCGTCAAATTATGGATTCGGTGAATTGTTTTTTTTTTTTTTGTTTTTTTTTTGCCCCTTCTCTTGGGACGATTTTGAAACCGTAAGCACGTCACTTCCTTTCTTGTACAATTTAAAATCTTAGTTTTAGGCATGTAAACTTATCAAATAGTTTTATAAAAAATCATGTTTTCAAGTCTTTTTGCAAAAAGCAACATCGTAGAATCGGAGTTTTTCTAAAAAGAACAAAAAAAAAAAAAAAAAACCAAAATTTCAACCAGAATATTTGATAAAGCCTATTATTATAAAATCCGATTTTTGTCCCAAATCTCCGAAGTAGTTTTCGCGATAAAACTGCACAGCCGCGGGCGGCTCTTATATCGCATATGGGCTATTCCGCGTCAACCGGATCAGTCATCTCTCAGATATTTTTTTAATTTTGCATGTCGATTGTCCTCGGGAAGTTAGATTTTTGTGCCAAAGGATTTTTCAATTAGTGCAAAATTCGTTGAGTTATTTGCATAAACAAATTCGAGCAAGGTTTTTTTCAAAAATTCATAACTCCGCCAAAAATGACACTAGACTCGATTTTTTTTTTTTGGTTTACGCGGAAAGAGTCATAGAATGTATAAAAAAATAAGTACTTCGAAAAAAGTTTGTTCATCCATTGTTTATTTAACAATTAAGTTTTCAAAGATTTTTAAAACAGTGAGCAACACGACCAAAAATTTTTTTTTTAATTCTGACATGTTCCTTGAACTATACTACAACCTGTGAATTAATTCCAGAGATGTGTTTTTCTTCGTTTTCGAGTAAAAAATCATTGAAGCTGTCGATGCGCATGAAATTGCGGCGCGCCGAGTCTCTATACGTAATGGCGGGCGGCCGGTTGCCGTCCACCGCTACTCCACGGTGGCGTCGCAGCGTTAGTTTAGAGTCATTTTCACGATAGGACATGATTGAAAAATCTGAAAAAAATACTGTACCCTCGCAAGGCCTGCTCGAAGCGATAAGTGAAGTTTCAAGAATGTGTTTTTCACCGTTTATCTATTACAGAGATTCAAAATAACGGTTACATACCATGAGAGTGCACATAAATAATAATAATTACAAAATTTGCAAAAATTACATAAAACTGTAGAATGTAGGGTTTACTCTTCCTCTGATGAGGCATTTACCCGTAAATCTATGCGCTAAGATAGCCATGTAAGTTATGACGAAAACTTTTGCTCACATTTCTAAGTTTAATGCCCAGTTTGATCAAAGATTAATAGATTGTATCCATAGAATAAGCGATTCATTTGTATAAAATATATAATTGTAAGTGCGTTTATTTCGCAGCTTCCACATATCTTCGGCGGTGATTATAAGTACTAAAATAAGTAGCAAGTTTTGTAATTATTATTATTTATGTGCACTCTCATGGTATGTAACCGTTATTTTGAATCTCTGTAATAGATAAACGGTGAAAAACACATTCTTGAAACTTCACTTATCGCTTCGAGCAGGCCTTGCGAGGGTACAGTATTTTTTTCAGATTTTTCAATCATGTCCTATCGTGAAAATGACTCTAAACTAACGCTGCGACGCCACCGTGGAGTAGCGGTGGACGGCAACCGGCCGCCCGCCATTACGTATAGAGACTCGGCGCGCCGCAATTTCATGCGCATCGACAGCTTCAATGATTTTTTACTCGAAAACGAAGAAAAACACATCTCTGGAATTAATTCACCGGTTGTAGTATAGTTCAAGGAACATGTCAGAATTAAAAAAAAATTTTTTGGTCGTGTTGCTCACTGTTTTAAAAATCTTTGAAAACTTAATTGTTAAATAAACAATGGATGAACAAACTTTTTTCGAAGTACTTATTTTTTTATACATTCTATGACTCTTTCCGCGTAAACCAAAAAAAAAAAATCGAGTCTAGTGTCATTTTTGGCGGAGTTATGAATTTTTGAAAAAAACCTTGCTCGAATTTGTTTATGCAAATAACTCAACGAATTTTGCACTAATTGAAAAATCCTTTGGCACAAAAATCTAACTTCCCGAGGACAATCGACATGCAAAATTAAAAAAATATCTGAGAGATGACTGATCCGGTTGACGCGGAATAGCCCATATATACATACCATATTCGAAATCTTTCATATTCAGAAGAGGGTTGTTAAATCGTTGAAACGCATCGACTACTACCTCGTATAGTAAGAATTGACTCGATAATAAAACGAAAGCTGAAAAAAAAGGAAGAACAAAACCAAAATAAAAAAAAAAAAAAAAATTCTCAAGAGCTTGAAGATTGAATTTTTAATTCGAAAATTATATGAGCCATAAAAATCGACGAGAAAAATTCGAGTTTTACGTACGGAAAACAGGCAAACTCGGGTGATACATCCCCTCGTAAAAAAATGAATAAGAATAAGAAGAAGAGGACGAGGGATGAGGATGAGGATGAGGATCAGGATGAGGATGAGGAGTACAATGTGACACATTCATGCCAGAGTTCATCGAGGTAAAAGTTACGGTCGTGCGGGTGTACCTAGTTTAACGGACGATATCCTCGGCCGACCTCGTTCTCGGTTTATTCCGTATTTACATATATTTGGGTCGACAACCTGAGACGTGATCAAAAGCTCTGAAACTTTCATAAAGACGTCTTTATGGAGGACTGTAGGAGCGAGTGGAAGAGTAGAGGGTATAGGTGGTAGTAACGTAACGTAACATTCCAGCTCGCTGCCCACGGCGACACTTTATTTCCACGGTAATGCTCATCGTCTTCTTTTCCTTATTCTCATACTTTTCCACAGTATTGTCGTCATCTATAAATTTTATAACAATTTTTGCCATAACGATCACATCAACCTCGTCCTACTATTCTCAGATTCGTCAAATATATTCCAAGTCAAAAATAAAAGCTTCAATTATTATCCATGTGGCATAAAGACTATCTAGGATCCGCAGGAATAAATAAGACATCAGCTGTTATAATTATATTTATTAATGAAATTTGACACAATTTAACAAACGAGACTAGGAAGATCGTTTGGATTCGATTTTCAGCCAAACCCCACAGTCGATGGATACGTTGAAGCTAGAAAGGCTCAGTGTAAGTGGATCAACGGTTTTCCTGCATGGGGACATGTCGAAATTGGCCATAAGCTCAAAGACCAAAAGCTTAGCTGTCATTAGAGCGAAACGATTGCCGATACAAAATCTCGGTCCACTGCCAAACGGCATGAAAGTGTCAGGAACAATCTGCGCCTTGTTTTCGGGCAAAAATCTGTCCGGAAAAAATTCTTCGGGGTTTTCGAAGTACTTGGGGTCTCTGTGAATGGGGGAGATAGGTAACCATAGGCTGACTCCTGGTTCAACAACAAAAGGTTTGAGTCCCGGTTCGGCAGGTGGAAGTTCGAACCTTTCTTTGCAAAGCCGGTCGGTTATGGTAGCTGGAGGATCGAGTCTTAAGGTTTCGTTCATGATGGCATCCAGGTACTGCATCCCATGCAGAGCCTCGTATGTAACGTCACCGTCGCACTGTTCCATCGCCTGTTCTACTTCGGCCTGCAGTTTCTCGCGAACATCAGGATTTTTCGCTATACGATCAACAGCAAAAGACGTGAGGAAAGAAACGGTGTCGAATCCACCGAAGTAGAATATGAAGGCATGTGCGGTCATCTCGTCATCGGTCAATTTCAGATGCTCGCTTTTATTCCTTGCCTGCATCATCAGCTGAAGCATGTCCGGACGGAATATGCCCTTCGCCTCTCTGGCCGCGATTGTGGTCTTTATCACATTTTTGTAAAACTCTGATATCTTAGAGCTGAACAATTTGATGTCAAACAGCTTTGAGAGAAGGGGAAATGCCCTGTTTATGAACAGCTTCAGAGATCTAGCGCCCGAGAAGTTTGTCGCCTCTTTTCCCATAAGAAAAAAATCGTTCTCTGGATCCTTGAGGGAATCGACGCTGATTCCAAAAGCTGATGTCACTATCACATCGTTTGTGTATCTCGTGATAAAGTCCCTCATCTCAAACTCCGAGGCTCCAGTCACGCGCTCCTTCATATACCGGACCGAATTCGAGGAGCACTCTTTGACCAGTTTGAAAAGTACCTTCATCTTGCTCGAGGTGAAAGTGGGGCTCAAAAGCGCCCGCATATCTCGCCACCGTTGACCTTTAAGTCCGAAAAGGTTTTCCCTGAACAGTTGATCGGGCACCTCGTCGCTGAGCATTTTGTGGTCCGGAAAATGGTCGAAGTTTTTAACAGTCACGGACTTTATGAGTTCCGGATCTCTGACGATGACAACGGGGTGCATGAAGTCCAAAAACCCGACGTACTTAGCATCTGGGTTGAGATTGTAGGCCAGTGAGATGGTCTCGGTGAATGTCCTCTTCCTGAAGAGATTGGATGCCATGTTGCCGAGCAGAGGTACCGCCGGGATGAAGGGGACTCCCCTTTTTTTGAAGTAATTCAAATTCCGAAAAGCGTACTGGTAAATGCCCAGTGCGACTAATACCACCGTCAACACGACTGTCCATGGTTCAGACATTTCTAAGTTACCGAATGATCTGAGCTTACTGAAAGCCAGAGATAGACTGTTCGAACTCTGGCCGATAATATATTCAACAAGCAAACAATTTTTTTTCTCTGATTTGTTATCTGAAATTGACGTCAATTACTAGCATGATGCGCATATTTTTACACCGGGAATCTAATCCCGATAAATTTCATCGTCTACTTCATTTGCGCGAATTTATTACTTCGGTATGTAGACTAGGTTGAAAACCTATTCTGACACAGATGTAGAGCGTCTAGAAATGCACTTAAGAGATTGCTACTGTCATCCAAGAGATGTAATTAAAGAGCACTATCTCACCGCACTGCACCAGGTTGTTTTTACTGGGGTAGGTAGGTGTATAATGTGATCACCGGTAGTTATCGATATCACAAACCCGTGGTTTTCGAAAATGCTACTACTTTCCCGGAAGTTCACATAGGCGATTAAAAAAATTTCAAAATTCCGAAAGCTAAATACCCGAAATTTGAAGTTCGCGCATGTTAATCATTTGTTCAATGTTTAATAACTCGGGCTGTACTGATCGTATCGAAACCAATAAGGGGTCAAATTGATCGTCTTAAGATGCACTTTATGGAGAAAATAAAAGGTCTTATAATCCTGCCAATTATTCATTAGATCGTGAAGTCCTGAGAAATAGACGAAAATTTTAGCTAGCTGGAGTTAATCGACGATAACGACACATCGTGGGAACCTTGGACCTTGCCCCTCCAGACATTTCTGTGATAGTGAATCGCCTGGTCTGTGTATCTGACCTCGACGAGTGATAGGGTCAGTAGTAATGATACGTGAGTGAGACTTGATTACGTGCAACCGAGAAAATGTTGTGTTATGTCAATGGCTTTTGATCGTTCGCTGCGATAAACTGCGGGGCGTTGAATAAAGGTCGAAGACGAGCTTTGAGCGTGAATGTTTACAATGTTTATGATAAACATCGGTACAATGGTTAAAAAGACAGGAAAAATGTGATGTTTCGTCGTGTTGTTGCAAGGTGAGTAGGAAACTTTACTCTCTCACTTTTTCTCCTTGTTAGGTATAAACTTATGAACTCGACTATATATAGTACTGCTGCTCTAGATGGTGGTGGTGGTGGTGGTGCTGCAGGGATGTAAGATTAATTAAAACATTTTACGAACAATGGTGCACAGTTTCGCCCGGCGTTGAGAGAAAGAGAGAGAGAGAGAATTGCTACAGAGCTTTAGAGCCGCCATTCTACCCCATATTTTCAATTGGCTCGTAAAACTAAGTTCAGTCTCGAAGAGGGAACTGGTAGGTAGGTAGGTAGGTAGGTATTCTGGGTGGCTTGGATGGGTGCAACGTAAGCCAGTTTGACGTTGGCTCGTCAAAAACTTTTCACACGACTTGCTACTCTACGCTTCTTACTTTTCGTACCTTAACTGCACCGAGTAAATTTTATAGAGAATTCACTATATCACTTAGCTAGAACAGCTACGAATAGAGGAAATATAGGAAAGAATAAACTGTATGAAACTATTACGATTATATCTATATATAGGGAACCGCGTGAATTATTTAGAGATTATCGTTATTGTCAATAAGATAAAGTTTATGAAAAAGTTTCGCTGTATTTTCAGACTGAATATTTAGTAATCTGAGGTGATTATACGCGGGTACAACGATGGAATGAAATTTCAATAGGCGTTTGGAATATAATAAACGTTGAAATACAGCGAAATTGACTTCATTTTATTTTTTACATTTTTATCTCGATATAATTAACGGTGTTCGAGATATCGTGAAAAAAAAAAAAGAAAAAAAAAAAAAAAAAATTGATCCGGTGTAGGTACCTTGAAAAATTATATTCTGTTCTCTTTTCTTTTCTTTTCTTTTCGTTTCTTTTCCTTTCTTTTACTTTCGGGCTGTTAATTAGCTAAAAGGAGGGAAGGATACAAGAAGCCCATTTCATCGCGTCGAAGAACCTCAATTTCTGAGCCTTAGGGGATGAGATATTTTAAGCCCTAAATACACCAGGGGTTAAACCACTTCGTGAAATTTTACACAAGGGATTTCAAGATCTCAAGATTCCAAGATTTCAAGATTACAACATTTCATGGAACTACGAGATTTCTCTTTTAAAGTTTTACTCATTTTCCAAGGGGATAAGAAAGTTTCGACAACGCGCGATTTTCCATAAATTTTATATATATATATATTATATTTGAAATTTCAAATGAATTTCTTCACATTCAGATTATCCCATAACATTTCACAAATATATTATATATATATATATATCTACCGTATAATATGTAGCTTCAGCTATACGGTTTTGTTATACCATGCGGCTCTGTTATATCAAAACTAGACTTTGAGATAGAGTGAGCGGTTAACCTTCCTGAAAATACGTATACCAACCGCGCTGAACCATTGAAATTGAGCAAAGCGTTGAACTTGCCTCGCCTCGTTAGACGCTTGCTTAGTTAGTTTAAACAGGCCTACCTAGTTGCGTTTACATTCTACTCCCATTGTCGAACCACACTCGCCTTTATGCTTTACGCTTTCGTACCCACATAATAACTTCAGAATAACACTATATTTGCAGTCATTCAATATATGAACAGCCGAAGTTCAATCAAGGCAAGAATGTTGTTCATTCATTAACTTTTCAACATTATTCTTAATCGTTGGAATTCATATCCATCGTAGTTGAAAAATTATTCCAAAATTGTTTGAACTCGTTTCTTGAACTTTTTATTTATCTCTTATTTCCTCAATCGTTCAGATCTGTGCTTAAAATTGTTTAATTTTAACGTTGATAATTATTGTTGAAGATGTCTCAGATCGTTGAATTTATTCCCCACAGTGGTGAAAATTTTCTCCTTAATCGTTGAACTTCTTTCTTGAATCTTTGAAATTTGTCCTTAATTCTTAAATTCAACTATTGCTCGTGATGAAATCTGTATTCAATCGTCAAATTTTTGTTCCTTTCAGTTGAAATTTGTCCTTAATTGATGCAATTCTTTCCTTAATCATCGAAATCTGTCCTCGATCATCGAATCTAGCCACTAATCGTTATGAAATCTGTCTTCAACCGTAAAAAAATTTTGCTTCAGATCGTTGAAATGTTGTTCTTAATTGTTGAACTTCTTTCCTCAACCGTTGAAATTATTCCTCAATCGTTGAATGAATTTTTTTTAGTCGTGAAAATGTTGTAATTGATGTTGAATTTTTTTCCTCAACCGTTGAAATGTTGTCCTTAATTGTTGAACTTCTTTCCTCAACCGTTGAAATTATTCCTTAATCGTTGAATGAATTTTTTTTAGTCGTGAAAATGTTGTAATTGATGTTGAATTTTTTTTCCTCAACCGTTGAAATGTTGTCCTTAATTGTTGAACTTCTTTGCTCAACCGTTGAAATTATTCCTTAATCGTTGAAATGAATTTTTTTAGTCGTGAAAATGTTGTTCTTAATTGTTGAACTTCTTTCCTCAACCGTTGAAATTATTCCTTAATCGTTGAATTTTTCTAGTCGTGAAAATGTTGTAATTGATTGTTGAATTTCTTTCCTCAACCGTTGAAATATATTCCTTAATTGTTGAATTCAGCCATTATTCGTTATGTAATCTGTCTTTGATCGTGGGGAATTTTATTCCTTGATCGTTTGAAATTCTTTTCTTAATCGTTGAATTTATTTTTCAACCGTTGAATATCATCGAAGACAAAAAAGAAGAAGAAAAAAAAAAAAAAAAATGTACGTATGTATGTGCATTTCTTATACGCAACTGGGGGTATTATAAAAATGTCTGTTGAGCTCAAGTTTGTTGAACTAGGTGAGAGATTTGAGGAGAGTTGAGTAGCCCAAGAGCAGCAGTAGTAGCAGCAGCAGCAACAAGGGTTTCGCTGGCTGGTTGGATATACTCTCGTCGAGAGATAGAGAGAGAGAGAGAAGAGAGAAGAGAGAGAAGGGAGAGTATATACCTATTTAGGTATTTAGATATACCTAGGTCGAGGAGGATGAGGAGAGGGACAAGTGTATTGTGTTCTCTTGGCGCGACAGTGAGTTACGGAAAGCGGAACCAAGGACATACCCACTTCCGGTTGTAATACAGTTCCTGTACAATGGGTCACAATGGGGCAAGGGTGCCTCCAGGAGAGGTTTCCACCTTTACTCCCACCCCGACCCCATAATCTCTCCTCTTCATCCCAGACCCGAGGGAATCTCGCTAAATCTAAAGCTAGATATCGCCACCCCCGTAGTACGTATAAATTAATTTTCGTGGAATTATCTTTTCTTTCAATGTGGAAAAGAACGGGACGGTACAAAATCCGTGATTTGCCAGAAAAAATTTCATCATGTTGAAAAATCCTCAACTCAAAAAGTCCAAATGGCTCGAATCATCATTTTGGAAAAAAAGACACTCGAGACCAGTTTTTCAATGATATCTCGATAACCATCAACGATATCGAGACAAAAGTGAAAACCCGAAATGAAGTCAATAAAATTTTCTATAAAAAATATAAAATACATTTTTCCTGTATCCAGATTGGTTTCGCTGTAATTTAACGTTGAATATTATAACGTTTATTTCGTTCTGCAAAAATTATTGAAAATCTTGAAATATTTCAACCTCAAAATGCAACGAAACCAATGAAGATACGTGAAAATTGTATTGTATCTTTTCGACGGGAAATTTGATCAACTTCATTTTCACTATAGACTTTTATATTGATATCGTTGATGTTTCTCGAGATATAGTCGAAAAACTAATTTCGAATGTATTCTTAATTTTTCTTTATTCTTTTTGCATTGAGTTGATGAGTTTTAGTATATATATATATATATATATATATAATTTAAAATCAATCCACAATTAGGCATATATCTCGGCGAAATAATAGCTCTACTTTTCATCGTTTATTTATCATTATTCTTCACCTCGCTTCGCTTCGACTGGACGAATAACGCCTACTGGCCAGGCTTCGATAATGTTCGTAAACTTTGAATTAAATTTAAAACAGTGTTTATTACAGAGAAGAAAGAGACGACAAAATTAGAAAGAGTGAAAGAAACACAGAAAGGAAGAAAGTAAGGAATAAAGAGAGAGAGAGAGAGAGAAAACTCTAAATGAAATTAATTACTAAGGAAGAAGAAAAGGAGTTTCTGGTGTGCTAAACTGTGCGAGAACGAAGTTTTAAACAACAATTACAAACTCTCGGATAACTAATCCACGAAGAATGGTGAATTTATATTTCCTCGCACCCCTCGATATTATTGTCATTATCATGATTAATATTAATATTAATATTAATATTATTATTATTATTATTATTTCCTATGTAAACAGTTTTAGCTTTTTGGTAATCGTTTGATAATTTATAATTTATTTCTAACAATTTTTTTATTTTTATTTTTTTATCTTCATTACTAGTATTACTACAATTACCATATAATGAGGTGTAGAGAATAATTTTTTTTTTTTTTTTTTTTTTTTAATTGTTTTTAATTGTTTTTAATATTCTACCTGCGGCAAAAAATGTGAATTCCAAAGAGAATAATTAGAGTAAGTATAATACAGCCGTAGTTAAGTCCGATGACCTGTTTTATACTGGTACCAAGGGAAACGTCAGATTAACGTCAGCTTATAAAAAAAGAGAGAAAAGAAAAGAAAAAAGAGAAAAAAAATAAAATAAAAAAAAACGAAAAAAAAAAAAAAAAAAAGAAAAAGGAAAGGAAATGATGGGCGATTCGTGCGGCCCAGTTCAAGTTCTAATTCATTAATGGGGTACACAACCACCACTATACTCTTTACCGTGGTGTAACGAGCAACAAGGAAAAAAAAAAAAAAAAAAAAAACAGGAAAATTTTCACACCCTTATCTCGTAATTTATAAACGAGCCAGGTGAAAGCTCACGATTCTCTCTATCTCTCTCTCTCTCTCTCTCTCTCTATTTCGGTATATATACTTCGGTGTAATTATTTAATTAGCAAAGTCGTGTAAAAGTCGAATAAAAATTTTCCCTTCTTTTTTTTTTTCTTCTTCTTTCTTTCTTGTATTATTTGTATTATATTTTGATTTTTTGTATATTTTTGGTAATCGTTTTCATATATCGTTTCACACACGCGACTATACGATTTTCTAAAAGTTTCAATTATAGATACCAGGATATTATATATGTCTTAGTGCGCAAGTAAAAAAAAAAAAAAAGGAACTGATAATTTTTTTTTGTCAGGAAATTTTCAAGTCCTGTTCATTTCTTTATGTATGTATTTTTATTTATTTATTTATTTATTTTTCTCCTCCATCTTCTTCCTTCCGTCTCGCTGTTTCGCTAACTTTTTATTTATTCGTCCGTGAACGTAATCCGTTGGCGTGCATTCCGGCGTAACTAATTTCGTGGGGTTGAGAGGTAGAAAGGTAGAAGGTATAAAGTAGCATATATACCCCACCTACCTATACCTAACTACCAGTTCGCGATGTATAGTGGTTGGTAGATACAGCTTAATGAAATGCGTGCGTTTCGATACGGACTGTACTAATTAAAACCATGAATAATTGGCTATCTGGTACTCAAACTAATTGATTCCATTAAACCAGATAACATCGTGATTAATACCGAACTGACCGGACTGATATTAATAGAAAGTTATTCCGAAATATGAATATTTCAAAGGGATCCTTCAGCCACTCATCTACTACTACCATCATTTCATTAATATATCCTCTTCCGTCTGTATTCGATCATTGAATATACATAAATAAATTTTCACTCGAAAACTATAACTCAACTTTATCAATTTGTTATTATAAATAAAGTTTTTATACCTTTCAGACTATATCATAGATCGTATCGACGACCGATACGAATAACAGCACATTTCAAATTCCGGGTGAAAAAGAGCACGTTTCAAATTCCGGGTGGAAAAGAGCACATTTCAGATTGAGAATGAAAAATAGCACGTTTCAGATTCAATCGAAAACTAGCACAATTCAGGCGAAGCGAATATTACTCATTAGTAAGTGTCAGGTAGGTTTATTATGAAATTGGAAATGCACAATTATGCACAAAAACTCGATTCAATTTTATCATTGAATGATTAATTCAATCTTATAATAAACCTACCTGACACTTGCTGATCAGTAATATTCGGTTCAACCTGAATTGTGCTAGTTTTCGAGTGAATCTGAAACATGCTATTTTTCATTCTCAATTTGAAACGTGTTCTTTTCCATCCGGAATCTGAAACATGCTCTTTTCCACTCGGAATCTGAAATGTGCTCTTTTCCACCCGGAATTTGAAATGTGCTGTTATTCTTCATAATCAATCTCTAAGGGTTGGTTTATGGATATACTAGAGTCTGCGCTCTTTATGTCTCTAATCTATCGCTCTTTATCTTGCATTCTTGATATTATGCATTTAAGGGGGTATCCCCACCTTTAAATGAGTTAACATTCTAAGAAAGAGATTGATATTTTACAGCGAATTTGAGAGTCTGATCAAATCCAAAAAAATCAAGAAGTTTAGGGAGAGTTTGACCCTCATTATCCATACTTAACATTGAATATTATTTTGAGTCTATTAGTAGTTACGCTGAATATAGAAAAATACAAAATTACTCGGTTGTCGCAAAGAATCAGTAGTACCGTTGGATCGATTTTGGAATTTTTGGTCTTCAATTGTTCAGAAGAGATGCCTCTATCATATGAACATAGAACTTTTTGATATGACTATTTTTGGTTGAGATAATAGAAAAAATAGAGAAAAAAAATTGAAGAATTAGAAAAATCTCAGTAAAAACTAAGCGAGTCAGGCAATTTTCGCGATATCAAAAAGTTCTATGTTCATATGATAGAGGCATCTCTTCTCAACAATTGAGGACCAAAAATTCCAGAATCGATCCAACGGTACTACTGATTCTTTGCGACAACCGAGTAATTTTGTATTTATCTATATTCAGCGTAACTACTATTAGACTCAAAGTAATATCCAATGTTAAGTATGGATAATGAGGGTCAAAACCTCCCTCAACTTCATGATTTTTTTGGATTTGATCAGACTCTCAAATTCGCTGTAATATATCAATCTCTTTCTCAGAATGTTGACCTATTTAAAGGTGGGGATACCCCCTTAATATAGAGAATTTTTATTCTAAGAACTATGAAAACGGTATAAGAAATTTGTTTCCCCTCCATACCCTGCTCCAAGGGTCGTTTAGCAGCGTGAGAAAAGTAAAGAAGAGAGAGAGAGAGAGAGAAAGAGGAAAAAAAAAATGGTAACGAATGAGGGTGATATATATTTTGAGTTACGTGGTAAAATTTAACGAGTAGATATCTGCACCGAAAGCCGAGATAATCGACTAAATTTATCAACATTTAGAACACGATCCCTTTTAATCCTGCGCCCATTATTCTTCATGTAAAAACAAATTTTTTTTATTTATTTTTTTTATTTTTTTCTACCTGTATAACTATAGAGTATATATATACCGGTATACAGCTACTACAAATCTCCAGAATCTGAGGCACATTAATTTGATTAATTTTACTCCTGCATGGATGAAGAATACAATATTTACCATTTAGTTTGATAAAATATTGTTTTCACAAAACATCTGGATGTAATGTTGAAAAAAAAAAAAAAAAAAAAAGAAATGAAACGAAATTTTGTCACCAAAGACGCAGAATCGTTGCTCTAGTTCATCGCCCTATACTACTACCGTTTCATATAGGTAAACGAAATTAAGGGTTGATTAATCGCTTAGGTTTTATCGAGATTCTAAATCTAGAATAAACAATGGGTGTAGGGTGAAGCCCGGTATATCGCAGACACGATTAAAGATGCGATCGGTAGTCGACTGGGGTGAATTTCACTAGTCTAAAATATGGGGGATGGGTGTGTAAGGGTGGGATAGGTATTCCTTCGAGCCTGTTAACTAAGGTCAAAGTGAAATATTGGACTAGCACTACAACAAGCCCCGTGTTCTCTCAGCTAGTTTGTATTCGTATGTAAACGGATATATTTACACACCAGGGTGAATTATCATTCGACCACCACCACTTCCTTGCCAAGAATCGTAAACAAGGGCAGCCATTCCGTATATATTTATATATATATCTATATATCTATCAACCGAATCCATACCCTTAATACGCAGCCCCATAGACTCACAACGAATGAATATTTGTTCAGGATGTTCAGAACAGATTCGATATCAATTCTTCATTATTATATGCCTCATCAGTTTTTCTTATTTAATAAAAAAAAAATAAAGACACGATTCTGATACGGATAGGAAAAATTGGAGAAGAAAAAAAAAAAAAAAAAATTTGTTCAATTCAAGGAACGAGGGAGAATGTTCGGATGCGGACGCGGGTCCGCAACCCTCTCTATTAAAAATCCATAACCGTTCGTCAAATATTGGACTTGTGTTATTAACCGAATTCAACATTGCTGCAGTATCCGGATCTTTTCACTCTCGAGTTTAATCAATCGTGGTATAGAGGATTTCCGCAGATTTCATTCCCTCCTGCGTGCCCTCCGACCTCCGCCCTTCGTCTCTTCTCACTCCCTCGCCATCCCCTTCATCATCAACCCGCCACAGAACCAAATCCAAAGCCGAGAGGAAAGTGTCAACCCTGTCAACCCTACTCACTTCCAAAACTCTCTCTTTCTTTATCTATCCTTATTGCTCTCTCTCTCTCTCTCTCTCTCTCTATCACTATCTCGGAAAACTTGACCATCCTGTTGTTGTTGTTGTTGTTGCTGTTGTTGTTGTTGTTGTTGAACAGTCAAACTATATGATTCCCCGTTCAACTGTTCGCATTTCTGTCCGAACTTATAAATCCTCCTAACTCAGAGTCGGGTTTTTCCTCTTTCAATTCCTCTTCTTTTCATATATGTATATGTTGCCCAGTTGGTGAGGTAGTCACTCAGTGCTAGGAATAGGAAACTTCAAACTCCTGTGCTATAATGTCATAGTGAATTCTAACAGCGAACCTCCATTAGGAGGACAAAACGTTCGGGATTGAAGTGAAGGCAAAACCACCGCCGTTCTGAAATCTAGAACTGTAAATGATCGGTGGACTGATGGCTTGTCATTTATCCGTTTCATATTCAACACTGGGAACTTTTGGATATAACAAGAAACCATAATTTCAACCAATTTTCACCTCATCGGGACCCTCGGGACCCTGAAATCCGAAAGAAAGACTACTAAAGGTTTCTAAGAAACTCCCCAAGATTGATGACAAAATTTGATATTTATAAGATTTCACATCTACAAAGTGATTGCCCACGAAAATATGAGACTAAAGTTATTTTACCGGAAATTCGAGGGACCGATAGTTTCCGAGATACGAAAGATCTTAGTTGGCCAATCGCGGAGCGTATGAGTCGCATACAGACTAGGCGCCGCTCAACTCACGCTCATAGTCAGCCCAGTCTGAGTAGTCTATAAGTTCCGTGATCGGTCAACTGAGATCTTCCGTATCTCGGAAAGTATTTGTCTCACGAATTTTTGATAAAGGAAATTTAGTCTTAGAATTTGACAAGGAATCAGTTGAACCTGAACTACCTTGTATATATAATCTTGTAAAATTCCAACTAACGTTTTGCTTGAATATAAAACCGATATTTGGACTATGGTGATGAAAATTGAGGTAAAGAATACGGTTTTTATTGTTATTCTCTTCTTCGTCTCCTATTTTATTTTATTTTTATTTTTTGCCTGAAAAAAAATTGGATCGGGAATCCCTTTGGCGAATTGTTCATGTAATCTGTGAAAGGAGATTGAACGGTATATTGTGCGTGTGTGTATATGGGAAGGATTTACGGGGTCTGTAATTTGTTTCGTTTAAAGATTCAAAACCCTTTGATACAAAAAAAAAGAAAAGAAAAGAAAAGAAAAGAAAAGAAAGGAAAAATACCAAAAATACCAAAAACAGGGGGGAACAAAAAAAAAAAAAAAGAGGGAAATTGCTATCCTTCGCCATAGCACGTGTTGAATTTGTAATAAAACGAGGAAATTCTCCCTGAGTCGAGAGGTTCAAACAAACCGGCAATCTGGAACCGGTAAAGTTCCCATCTCAACTTTCGCCGCCCGGACTTATCCGAGTGAAAAATTACTCAAACAACTTTTGCCATGGTTCGCGCTCCATTAAGTGGAGCTCAACAAGTGCCGCAGTAGTAGCAGCAGCAGCAGCAGCAGCAGCAGCAGCAGCAACAGAGGAGGACGACCATACTATACTACTACTACTGCGATTACTATGACGAAAAACTACTAAAAAATAAGGAGAATTTTTTTTTTCCTTTCTTCTTCTTCTTTTTTTTTTTACTTTACAAAAGTGAAATAAAATTCAAAAATTTGATGAACAAATTTTTGTTCCACGTCATTCAGATCTTGCTGTTTGCTCGTACTGTTTGTTTGTTAAAGAGACGGACAGACCTGCAGAGTACAGGTACGGTTGGCCGTTTTGTAAAGCTAAAGTAGCTTCGCTCGGGGCGAACCTTTTGATCTATTTCTTTCCTCTCTGTCTCTCTCTCTCTCTCCCTTTCCTCTGTTCGTGTCAAAAGCCCAAAAGCCCGTTTTGGTAAGCGACCTTCCACGTCCGTCCTGAGCAGTGAGCGATTCTATCAAAAAAATTTGTAGAAAATAAAAAAAAGATGAGGAGGAAAAGAAGAGAAGAAGAAGAAAAAAAAAAAAAAATTAAAAAAAAAAAAAAAAAAAAACAGGAAGATGAATGAAAAAATAAACTTTTTGCTCTCCGCATACCCTCAGGCCTTATATCCTACCCACCTACGTTTATACCGGCATTTTCTTTGTCATATCTAAACCTTGCCCTCCTCTTACCTTTACGTACGTAGGTACGTACGTACCTATACTACTCCATACAACCGCCGCGCTGGAAAGATTTTTTTATTGGAAATTCTTTCTTCTCATACGACTATTTTTTTTTTTTTTTTTTTTTTTTTTTTTCTACCGATAGATAAGAGGAATTGAGAAAAAAAAAAAAAAAAAAAAAAAAAGGAGATAGAGAAAAAAAAAAAGTACTTTGACTAAAGTTGAGACTGTTATTAATTTTTTTTTTTATCCCGAATTCAACGAGGCTAAACAAATTTCGGATAAAAATTAATCGGGTGTAATGTAACGTATAGAAACGGCTTTATTTTTATTATTTTTTTTTTTTTTTTTTTTTTTTTTTTGGAAACACGTGATTTGTAATTAAACTGGGGGTCGAAAGTTGTTAATCAAATTTGGATTTTCGTGAAAAAAAAAAAAAAAAAAAAAAAAAAAAAAACGATTAAGTTTAATCAGATTTTGACATGTGAATTTCAGATCCTTTTCTACATTTTGATTTTTTCTTAATTTCGACACAATTCCTAAGATAATTGGTCAAACTTTTCGAAAATATCGTCGATCCATTTTTTTTTTTTTTTTTTTTTTTTTTCTAAAACGTAGAACGTTTCCGCGTTAAAACGACAAAAAAGAAATTTTTCGATCGCCGACAAATACTACTTTTCTCATCGCCGACGGGTTTGGCGCGCAGCAGCATTCGGTCAATTGTGATTTGCCAATTCCAATTTGAACGGTACACGAGTCAAGTGCAGTGCTTCTATATCTCCACACCAAAACCTCCCATCTACCTGTCTATGGGCAAATAGGGAATCGCCAGGTCGTACTATCTGGCGAATGTACTCCGCTCGTAATTGCATATTCACTCGCGAAATAGGGGGAAATTGACTGGCTGGCCTGTGACCCCTCGTAGGCTATGGCCTACCCTAAACCGTCCCTCCGCTCGTTGCGGGATTCCACATGCCTCATACGTTACCCTGACTATCGCAGAGACCATGAGATAAATTCTTTTAATTTTTCCAAAGATTTATAGAAAGAATGTTAAAAAGTTATCGACTATATTTCTACCCGAAATTTTAAGAAATAAAAAAAAAAAAAAAACTAGAAAGGTTCGGCAATAAATTCTCTGTCCATTTTTTATGGCAAATTTTTTGAAATCGGTTCAATTTTTCTCATTATTCTTCGCTTTACGTTGATTCCAAAAATCGAATTTCACGGTATGATGGGCTGAGTATACGCACGTGGTATCACAGTGCATTTAAACCAATGCTAAATTGCAGCTTGGAAATAGGTAGATACGTGCAGGCGTCGGTCTGGTGGGATTTGGCCCTAAATCGTTTAGATTGAGCCGTTCAGTTCTGCAGCGCAATCGGAGGTTTAAACTTGACGGTGAAATCTATTAGTAAGTTGTAAAGCACTAGATCGGTAAAGCCAGTTGATTAGTAGCAAGGTGTTTCTCCGTTCGAGATTCCGGTCTCATTCCCCAACAACAACTTCCTTTCAAAATACACGGAGAGAAGAGAATAGTAATATTTACCATTCCAACATAGTAACCAGACTTATTTCTCATAAAATCGTAAATGATACTATGTCAAATAGGATTCATTACTATTTTTCTGGTAATATTTACTATGCTACATGGTAACTAAGCAAATGTAATGTTTGAAAATCTACGTTACCATGTAACATAGTAATGGTTACTATGTTACATTGTGAATATCACTATTCTTTTCTCTCCGTGTAGAAAAATTCCGGCTATAATCAGACGATCTTATAACGCTCCAGCATCGCGGTTATTAATATTAATTAATCAATACCACAAAAAATTATTCGTCGGGAGATCCAATTAAGATTAACTAATCAGGCCCTGAACTACCAGCCCTAATAAAACCTGAACAATAATTCTTGACGGAATACTACTAATTCCTGATTAGGCCTCGATCAGGGTGAGATAGGGACATGTTATTATGGAAACTATATTTAATCCCGATCAGGGCGTTGACAGGGTCTTCAGGCCTTCCACAATAAATTTCTACACGGGTTGATCATTTTTGGAAATCTTCTGAATTTCATATCAGAGATTCGTCGATGTCGCAAGGTAATGAAAATTGGAGATAAGAGATTAAAGGAGAAAAGGAGGTCCAACCCATCTGGCAATTTTATCTAATAAAAAATATAACGAGTTGGGTGTTCAAAAAGTCTTTTATTCATCCCGGAATGTATTTCTTAGTATTTTGTTCTTTTTGTTCACCCCCCCTAGTGCAGCGTTACGATTTTGGTAACGAGTTCTGGCAGGTAATGGGGGTTTGATTACCGGCGCACGGATGGCGTTTAATGTTTAATAATTTTCTCTCTCTAAAACAGAGCGGGCTTCATAGTTTTATTAAAACCGAAGAGTATATACGGGGTTGTGTATATATATAAGGTGGACTGGGGAAACGAGCTGCCAGCTGCCATTTTCTCTGACGATTAATGTACCCCGAACAGCACTCCTACAGTCGAGGTATAAAAATCCTGTAAAATATAACCAACAATAAGAGGCCAGTCCCTGCAGTAGCTGTAGTAGTACCTAGGACGAAAATTTATTGAACTTCTAGTCGACTATAAGCTAAACCAGCTACTGGACGGTTTCTCTGTTCGATATCGACCGACTGCAGACCTGGAAAATATAAGACGTTTTTCATAACGTGAAGAAAATGCGATGTCGAGTGCGGCTCGAATCAATACCAGACATCAGGATCAACCTCGGATAGAAGAAGAAGAAGATGAAGATGAAGAAGAAGAAGAAGAAGATGAAGATGAAGAAGAAGAAGAACATTCTTTTAGATACACACACCAATTGCAACCTTTGTAATCCACAGTCTACTCTCGAATTCTTATCCTTCTTCTTCTTCTTCTTCTTCTTCTTTTTCTCTCTTCATTCGTTGACGTGTGAGGTACATAACTTAGCTCGAATAGAGTGAAGTGGTAGGACGAGGATCAGGTATTGAAAAATTGTCAAGCTTCTGTGTAAACGGGAGTAGTGAGTCCCTCGGGAGTGTGAGAATGCCGCTCTGGTGCGAGAGAAAGTGGTGAATTGTGATCCGACGCGAGTGGAGGATCAGTAGGGTGAAAAAAAAAGGGAAGACAAGAAATGGGAAGGGAAGGAAAGCATTCGTTGGTTCGAAAATTCTGCTTCGAGCAAATACCTGGATAAGGAGGAAATTCATTAATACGGTTTAAGCGCAGGGGTTTAGGAATTCGAGGTATAGGGTTTAGGGGATGAATTGTATCCGTAGTTTAAACTATCGCCAAAACTTGAGGGACTGCAGTGTTTACTAGAATCAGCCTCAAAGAGCCCGTTAGCCATTCGTTTATAATTCATATACAGTCCATTCTTCAAGAATGTCATGAAACTTTAGCTCGCCGGTCACTCGCATAGAGATGGTGGCTCTAGGGTACGCGAGTTTAGAAACTGCTTGCAGTTTCGCGAACTTTTTCATCTCCCTGTCGCTCCTCGGAGCGTTAATACGATCCGGAGATCGGTTAGGACGCGGGATTACGTTCGGGACTTCGTAGTCGTCGGGGATAAGTTATGTCAAAAGTCGATCGCAACGGGACCAAGTTGAACTTTCGGATTCGATTGCGAGACGATTTAGAATTTTCAGAAACGTTCGTATCTATATAGAACACGAGACCCCGAAGGTCGAAGAATCCAAAAATTTCAGTCTGTGTGTCAAAAAAATATTTCATTAGAATTTTGTGAATTTTTTTAAACGCTGAATGAATACGTGCACGAATTTCAAGTTGCGGAATTTTAAAATTCCGGTGTTCATCGTTAGAAAAGATTAGATTTTCGAAAAACTAACTTTTCTGAAAACTAAACTGGGGTGAGTCGGTGATATTCAAATTCTTAATTCTACGGGACTACAATCCGGCCCCATCGCAAGGACAATGCGCTCTAGTTTCCCCGATATGAATAATACAAGGTACGGAGTTATCTGCTTCGAATTATCACCGAAGAATAACAAATTGGAGACACGGTATCCACATAAATTATAATAACCCGTTAAAGAACCTACATTTTATATGCAATTGGGTCATACTCACTCGATACACAGAATTTGCGATAGTTTGAAATACGAATGTGCATAGCTAAGTATATGGTAACTACTTAACACCTGAATCAACATTTCTGTCAACTATAAAGTAGGGTGTTGGGGTATAAATTGGATTTACACAACGCGCTGTCGTTGGACATTGTCGAAGAATATAGTTAGTCGACGAATAAATTTTCATTTTCTTTCTATATTTATTGATCATTCATATTGTCGTGTGATGAATTTTATAAACAATTTGCCGTTCGCCTGCAATGCCGATCTGCCGGGTCCAAGTTTGTCAGAAATGTGCACAGCCTCGACGTACGTCGTCTTCATGGCTCTTCTTGACACTATGGTACGTTCGAATAATAAAATATCAGGCAGATGCGAGCGTGTGATACCGATCGATGACCCCGACGAAGAGTATGACTTCGTGGTAATTGGCGGTAAGTCGAGTCGCAATATGAAAGATGAAATTCAATTGGGAATAGGAAACTGGCAATAACTGTCAGTTCGTGAATGAATGTCTCTTTTGGTACAGGTGGAGGCGCAGGGGCAGTTGCGGCTGGAAGACTGAGTGAGAATCCTGACTGGAAAGTACTTCTCCTAGAAGCTGGTCCCGACGAGCCTGCAGGTGCTGAAATTCCGAGTTTCAGTCATTTGCTGATAGGTAAGTGAACCGAAGATCTAATTGGCGTGTAAATAATCGATGCTGTATTTTTTTTTTTTTTTTGCACAGGGACGAAAGTCGACTGGAATTTCAAAACGACAAACGAGAGTCACGCATGTCTTTCAAAGAACGGTTCCTGCTCTTGGCATACGGCGAAAATGCTCGGTGGCAGCACATCGCATAACGGGATGGCATACATACGGGGCATTCCATTGGACTACGACAAGTGGGCTGCACTGGGAAACGAAGGGTGGACGTGGGATGAAGTTAAGCCATTTTATCTAATGTCAGAAGACAACTTGGAGATAGAAAGAGTCGGAAGATTTTATCACAGTACGGGTGGACCGCTTCCGGTAGAAAGATTTCGGCACATTCCTTCATTCGGAGATTCTGTATTCGCTGCAACCATCGAAGCGGGTTACCCCGTACTTGGGGAACACAATGCTGACCGGGTAACAGGATTTGCGTTGTCTCAAACGACCAGCAAAGACGGAGTAAGAGTTAGCACAGCTGCAGCCTTTCTGAGACCCGTCAGAAATCGCAAGAACCTCCACGTATCGCTGGACTCTTTGGCTACCAGGGTGATAATCAAGAACGATCGGGCAGTCGGCGTAGAATATTACCAGGTAATAGTCATCCTGTTTAATCAATAGGATCGATCATGAATCCTTTAAACTTTACAGAACGGCAAGCTGAAGACAGTCCGTGTGTCACGGGAAGCCGTGATATCTGCTGGAAACAAAATGTCCCCCCATATCCTCCTCCACTCTGGTGTTGGGCCCAAGAAGCATTTGAAATCGGTCGGAGTCAAGGTGGTCAAAGATTTGCCTGGGGTTGGTGAGAACCTTCATGACCACGCGTCCTTCAGCCTTAGCTTCACCATCAACGAAACAGACTCTTATGACAACAATTGGGCTGTAGCAACAGAGTACTTCACCTTCCAAACTGGCCCCTTGACGTCCACTGGACTGGTCCAGATCACGGGTAGGATATCGTCCAACAAGACAACGCCCGACTTTCCGGATATCCAAATGTACTTCATAGGGTATAACGCGGGTTGTGCACCAGGTAAAGTGAGCGCTCGTAGTAGCACCGGACGACGGACTGTGATCATACATGTAATGAACCTTCACCCGAAGAGCAGAGGTGAGAAGATCGAGCGGAGCGGAATTTCTGAGGACGAAGATAGCGGGGATCATGGAAATTCTGGGCTTTGGTTTTTCAGGGAGGATCAGCCTGGCTTCGAATGACCCTTTCGAGTATCCAGTCATCTGGGGAAACTATCTGAGCGAGGCTGACGACGTTGACGTTCTGGTTCAGGCCATAGAAGCGGCGCTGGCATTGGCTGATACTCAGGCCTTCAAGGCCCACGATTTTACTTTGTCTCACAAACCCCTCGAGGCTTGCTCTCGTCACATTTTCCGAACCGCCGAGTACTGGGCCTGCGCAATTAGGCAAGGTGACGTCTCCGAATATCACGATGCTGGATCATGTAAGATGGGACCTTCGTCAGATCCCATGGCAGTCGTTGATCATCGGCTACGAGTCCACGGGATAAAGGGACTCCGTGTTGCTGATACTTCCATCATGCCTCAGGTAAGTACCCAGTTCTTTTTTTTTTTTTTATTATCATCGTTCATGTTAAATGAATAGCCAATACCCTAGATCTGGATATTTTCCACAGGTTATTTCTGGCAATACTGCAGCACCGGCTATAATGATTGGAGAAAGAGTGGCAGACTTTATTAAGAAAGATTCTGAACGCGGGTCTGAAGCCTCTGCCTGCCACTGTTTCGGATGATCCAGAAGAAGTATATCATTTCACGACTGTATCGTATTATAAATAAAACCAAATTCTGCTACACAGTATCGTTTATTTTCCTACCTACAGCTCGAGTTGCACCTAACTCTAGTGAATCGCAAAAAAGTTAAACAATACAAATTTGCGTTTCAATAACAACTGTTGAGTACCAATATGGACATTGGAAGTAGTCCGATAGGTGGGTATGGGGTATAAATAAATGGGTTTGGCCAAGAGCAGTATCGCTTCACAAAACGGAACAAATTGATAACAAGATGTTGAAGATAGATAGTCACTCGCGAATAGCAGTTTGAAATGTTTATCCATTTCTGAATATGTATATGTGAGTTATATTCTTCCTCTATGCTCTCCAGAGATGGCGTGCAACTTTTAGCACGCCGGTCACCTGCAGCTATGGACTTCTTGCTTTGAGTTTAACAAACGTTTGCAGTGGCTCAAAGTTTTTGCTCTTCATGTTGTTTCTGGATACGTTGGTTCGGACTAAAAAAAAAAGATGTCCGAAGACAACGGCGTGATCGAAAGAGTCGGATGATCCTATATCACTCGATAGGTGGATAATTGACTTCATGAAGAAATATTGGAGTCGGAAATGCATCTGAAAAATAGTTCATTGAATAAAATTGAATAAATTCTGCATCGTGCTATCGTCAATGCGTTTCGTAGCCTGGAATAGATTATTGATATCTGACCGTGAAGGAAACTCGAAATAGTAGGAGTCAGCCTTGGGTAAAAGTGCATTAATGCAAATACATTACAAATTAAGTCCGCTATCTATACCACCGTCGACTAACAATGTTCTAATCAATTTCCGCGAATACAGCGTCCTTGTCAATTATTGCGCAATACTGAATAATATGGACTAGGGAACCTTATCGAACCCGTTAGTCGTCGTCTAGTTCTAGTTTTATTACCACGTAAGTAAAAGTACGTTGAATTTTTATGTTTTCATTCAATTAACTTCAGAATTTAATAATTGCTATCGATCTAGACTAGAGTTATTATTTTCTCACAGCTCAACCGTATAAAGCCGTATGCTCAGAGTGAGAGGAATTCAAAAAAATATTATGATATGTGTGAGCAAACTGCTAGGAAAATCTGGTAGATTGTGTCTAGGTCAAAATTTATGAATAATTACCAATAGTTCTGTAAAAAAATATCCAATTTATGTAGCAATATTACTTTTTTAGCTCTTCAACAGAGATATAATGCATTACAACCCTATTGTACCAAGAACCTGCGACGCTGGTCCTCTTGGTCCGAGTTTAGCAGATCTTTGCAACTCTTCGAAGTTTGTCGTCTTCATGACTTTACTGAACGAATTGATACGTTCTAATGAGAAAATATCTGGCAGATGTGATCGCGTTAAGTCGATTGAGACACCGGACGAAGTCTATGACTTCGTGATAGTCGGTGGTAAGTCGAATCGCGAGATGAACAGAAAGCGAAATTCAATTGGAATAGAAAACTGGACATAACTGTCCATGTCCTTGAATGAATGATCAAACGATCAAGCCATGAATATCTTCTCGGAAGTCGACAAATGTCTCTTTTCGCACAGGTGGAGGTGCAGGGGCAGTGGTGGCTGGAAGACTGAGCGAAAATCCTGACTGGAAAGTCCTGGTCTTGGAAGCTGGTCCTGACGAGCCAATAGGTGGAGGGATTCCGCTGTTCGTCGAGAAACTAGTAGGTAGGTAAAAAACGCCTTTGGTTTTCGAACGGAGCGATATGGTTCATCTTCTACAGGATCAGCGGAAATCGACTGGAATTATAAATCGACAAATGAGAGTCATGCCTGTCAATCAACGAACGGCTCCTGCTCATTATCAGCTGGAAAAATGCTCGGCGGAGGCACGTCTCATTATGGAATGACGTATATACGGGGTAATCCAACGGACTACAACAACTGGGCTGATCAAGGTAACGACGGCTGGACATGGAGTGAAGTTGAGCCGTTTTTTATAAAAGCTGAAGACAATGGTGAAATCGAGAGAGTTGGTCGAAAACATCACGGGACTGGCGGACCGATTTCGGTTGAAAGATTTCCGTACGTACCTCATTTTGGGATTTCGATCCTTAAAGCAGCTGAAGAGGCGGGTTACACTGTCAGCGATGATCTGAACGGTGAACAGTTCACGGGTTTTACATTAGTGCAAACGACTAGCAAAAATGGAGTTCGACGTAGCAGCGCTTCGGCGTATCTACGGCCGGTCAGAAACCGCAAGAATCTTCACATATCCCTGAAATCTCATGCTACCAAGGTGATAATTGAAGATGACAAGGCAGTCGGTGTCGAATACTATCAGGTACCAATGTCGAATTTCTCGATCTTACGCATCAACGATGAACCACCAACCCTGAAAAAATTCTTTACAGAATGGCGAGTTGAAGACGGTCCGTGCATCACGTGAAGTCGTACTTTCGGCAGGCACCATAATGTCACCCCAGATCCTACTCCTCTCTGGAATCGGGCCCAAGGAGCACCTGGAATCAGTCGGAATTGCGGTGGTCAAGGATTTGCCTGGCGTTGGGGAGAATCTTCATGACCACGTTGCCTTTTCAATTGACTTCACTATCAACGAGTTAGATACATACGATAATGACTGGGGAGCTGCTACCCAGTATCTCAACAACCAAACTGGACCCTTGGCCAGCAATGGATTAGCCCAGTTGATGGGTACATTAAAGTCCAAAGCAGCAAGCCCCGACTATCCGGATCTTCAGTTATACTTTAATGGCTACAACGCGGTTTGCGCACCAGGAGAAATTGGCGCACTTCAAAGTTCGGAAAAACGCACTGTGAAAATACGTGCAGTGAATCTTCACCCAAAGAGCAAAGGTAGGATCGGCGTTTTTACTCGAGTCAGAAAGTGCAACGATGAATGGGATTTCGTGTTTCAGGGAGAATCAGTCTGGCTTCAAACGATGGTTTGGAGAACCCAGTGATCTGGTTCAACTATTTGAACGATCCTAAGGACGTTCATGGTCTTGTTGAAGCCATAGAATTGGCACTGGCAATGGCTGATACACAGGCCATGAAAAATCATGGCCTTACCCTGTCCACTAAACCCATCGAAGTCTGTTCCAATTACACTTTCCCTAGCACCGAGTACTGGCATTGTGCCGTCCGGCAAAATGCTGAAGCAGAACTTCACCAGGCTGGCTCTTGCAAGATGGGACCTTCTTCAGACCCCATGGCAGTCGTAGATCATCAGCTACGAGTTCATTCAATAAAGGGACTCCGTATTGCTGATAATTCCATCATGCCTCAGGTAACTTCGGGAAATGCTGGAGGACCGGCTATGATGATTGGAGAGCGAGCTGCTGATTTTATCATGAAAGAATTGGCCTAATCGAGGTCTGGTTGAATTGTATTCGCAATGAAATTCAGGCATTTGCCATATGTGGCACACATTGACTAAATATATCTTGCAATAATATGAATTTTGCATTTTGCCGTATAGTTTATACCCATATTACCATCCTATTTATAAAGATACGGAAAAAGTGTATCTCACCTTTTTCATAGGAAATTGAATAGCCTACATTTTTGATATCCACTTTTATCTCGATATCATTAACGGTTCTCGAGATATCGTTGAAGAACTTGCTTAATGCACTGTTTCCCAAGCACCGAACTTTGAGTTTAGGATTTTTAGATCCTCACTGTTTATTATATCTGTTTTTCGATATTTGACTGAAAACCTGCTATACGTTCATCTCGTATTTGCCGTAAGACCAGGTAAAAAAAACTTGACTTAAATCAGGTCGTGCTATTTCTATAAATGCAGGGTAATAATTTATTCCTAAAGTTATTAATAATTCCTGTCTCATCTGGCACTAATTGCTTATTGGTTTAGAAATTGCAAATATATGTAATGTCTCGTCAAAACAGAAGACCGAATTAAATTAAGTTAGGAATATAAAATTTGATTTACCAAGGATTTGTTGTAGAAAAAGGAAAAAAAAATTCCGATTTTTAAATTTATGTCAAAACTCCAACGATATTCATTCACAATATAGAAACAAATATAGTATAACAATTCGATTCAGAATGTGGTAAAATATTTGAGGATTAAAATTGTGAGTAGATAATGTGCAGTGATACGATCGCAGAGCCAGCGTTATGAATACCATTATACCATATTGTTAAAACAGATATAGTTTTTGGATTGATGTAGGTAGGTAGGTAGGTAGGTAGGTATGAAATCGCGTTTTACACGCACAACAATGCAGAAATTTTGGAATATTTGACAAAGTTAAACAAAATAATACAACAATGATAATAATTAGTGTACCATCACAGTTGCTACACACTCTTGATTGCTGGCCCGCAACTACCATAGTTCGATACGAAATTAATACAAATTATTGTGTATTCAAGTGTGACCTATAATTAATCGGGCATTTATTTCGGTTCTGAAAACACCGGTGTCCTGCGTTTGCGGAAGTCAACTTTCAATGTTATCCGCTCATCACTGATCGCCTAAAGATTTGCCGAATAGAGGATGAGGCCTATCATTGAGGTCAATGTCTTACAAACCAACACCGAGACTTTCAAGCAAGTTTATATAGAAACCCAAGCTGTCTATAGAAACTATGAGTCAATGTTCATGTCTCAATGTCTCTTCTCGACGAATTGATAGCGAGTTGAGTCAATTGCGACTCCGGATGCTCCGGATGAAGAGTATGACTTCGTGATTGTCGGTGGTAAGTCGAGTCGCGAGATTAAAGCAAAATTCATTTAGAAGATGGAATTGGAAATGACTGTCTGTCCGTTAATGAATGACCAGAAAAGCCAAGACGATGTTCTCTGAAGTGGACGAATGTCGATTTTGGTATAGGTGCAGGAGGTGCAGGAGCAGTGGTGGTGGCTTGAAGACTGGATGAGAATACTGAGTGGAAAGTCACCTAGTCTTAGAGACTGCAGGTGACGATTAGTTCAATATCTTCTCTTCTATGAATCTTCAATATTGTCTTCACCCGAAAAGTAATGGTACGATGATTCAGATGATCGCCTTGTGCTTGAAAAGGGTTCGAAGTAGCCTTTCAGCAGTGAAAATGACTAAAGTACCTCGATTTAGAATAAAAAGTAAAAATTTGTAGGAGGATTGAAATGTTCAATGGATAATGTGCATTGATATTGAGAGTTATGGACGTGTGGTGGGATGGTTATAATATTAACGGGATATCGTTTTTGAAATTGTGCCTCGGGAATCGTGTTTTCCATGCAACAGTGCAGGAAAACGTTAATATTTACCAAAGGTAAATAAAATTATAATAATTAGTGAAGCGAGCGAGCGAGCGAGCGAGCGAGCTACCGCGGTTTCGATTTTCCTGATTGCTGCTAGTACATATACGAGGCCCGTAACTTCGGCCTCGATACAAAATTAATACAAATCGTTGTGTATTCAGGTGACGCCTATGATTATTGTTACATCATTAATTTCATTTCTGATCGTAGTGTTGTCGTATTTTGTTTACCGAAGAAAATAAAAAAAAATAAAAAAAAAAAAAAACTATCTATGTAATTCTGGAATGCTCGAATAACCGCACTAAAAGTTTCAGGTTCGAAAATTAAACAATATATTCAAAAATAGTTTATAAATGGATAATGATAAAACTTATCGGCGAACAATGGTATCGCAATCATAGAAGGTATAATAAATACGTCGATCAAAGTAACCTGATATCATTTTTGGTTTTCGCTAGCCTCTGGCATTGTGTTTCCTGCTAACAATAACATCAAAATGTGATAATATTTAACTAAGCCGCACGAAATAATAACAATAATAATAATAATAATAATTAGTTAGCCATCATGGTTGCTGTGCTTTTAATTGCTGACCTACAACTTCACTGTCGATATTACGAAATCAATAGAAATCGTTATGTGTAACCAACTGTGACAGCAATAATTATTAATCGGGCAACTATTTCGGTTGCATAGAAACATCAGGATGCTTTGTTTGCAGAAACCAACTCGCAATGGTATTATACGCTGATCACTAACTGCCCAAAGATTTGCCAAATCGAGGATCAGTTTTACCATACCGATGTAACTTCGAAGCATATTTTTATTTCCCTGTCTTTTAGGCAATTATATTATGTGGTAATAACTCGAGGGTGACTTTGCAGCTCTTATGCCTTTCCGGGACAAGCCTGGTAGACATTAGTTCAGTATGAAAGTATACAGTGATCGATTCACGACATAATAATTGGGTTACGGTTTCGGGCGAGACGGTGAACGAATATTTGCCAACGAGTATTATTACACAACGCGAAATATTTTCGAGCTTTTATATTTGCCTAGCCAATTATTGTTCCAGGTCATGTCCTTAATGTGAGAAAATTGAAGAGAGATTGGACGCGGTAGTCTCTACCTCGAAGAATTCGAAACATAGGAAAATGTCTAACTGCTACTTGACACAAAACGTGGCATCAGAATCGAAGTCCATTCTCTTTAGAATTTCAGTTTGAATTATACTCAAGCCTCACTTTGAGAGGATTACAGATATTTGTTAAATAATCGTCTCAAAGTGATGAAAAAATGTCCTGCTGGATGACAGAAATCACCGTTACTTATATGGATTGGGATAATTGGCTCTTTCTGTCCTGCGCTTAAATTCGCAACTCATCATCGTTATCATTGAATATTTTCCACCTGAAACCCGAAATGGGGTGATTTATGATTGCCATTATCTTTAAGTACGATGATATCACAATTATTGCGTATTGTTGACGACTATAGCACGGATTCTCTTCTCGGGGCAAGACTGCAGGGAGGTTGAGAGTAAAAAGTCAACAGCAATCCATATATTACAAGAAAATTAGGTTAATGGTTTGGTTTGGAGCACCGGGACTATGTAGAAGTATTTGCGAACGAGTCGGTATTAATAAACATATAGCCGAAGGTTTCGACAGTTTTATTTGCATATAGCCCGATGAGTAGTAGGTCACAAGCTGGATTTCGAGAGTGAAATTTCATATCATATTAGGATCACATTAAATTATATTACTTCTCGATAGTCGCGAGATGAGAGCTAAATTTAATTATAACAGAAAACTGGAAACAACTATGTCTGTCCATGAATGAATGAATTACCAAATATAAGTCACGACGATGTACCCTGAAGTGGACGAATGCTTTCTTAGTACAAGTGGTGGTGCAGAGGCAGCAGTTGCTGGAAAACTGAGTGAGAGTCCTGACTGGAAGGTTCTGCTTCTTGAGGCTGGTCACGACAAACCGTCAGCCACAGAAGTTCTGATGTTCTTCGGCTCACTCATAGGTAAATGTGAAAATTTTATGAAAAGAAAGTTCGTTCTTTCATTAAAATTACAGGAATGAATATTCAATGGTCTATTTTCTTAGTGGAACGAAAGTTGACTGGAATTTCAGAACGACGAATGAGATCCTTGCCTGTCTGGCCACTAACGATGCCTGCTCCTCATCTTCGGGAAAACTTCTCGTGGATTGATGAGCTGAATTGAAAGATTACCGTATACCTTCCTCTCATCGGGAATTCATGTATGTGAGGTTGATTTCTTCGCATATATTGGCTCGTTTAGGTAATTTCAAAGTCCTATTGTTGACCAGTATGCCACTCAGTGGGCCAAGTCATACAGATATTAGGTATACAAACTTTCCAGTGGTCAACGTATATATCAGCAAAATTGAGTTCACAATTCGAGGCATGATGGTGAACTAATATTTGTGAACCAGTTTTGCTATATTTCACAAAACGTTTTGTTAGCTTTATTTGTGTCACCGATATCTATTAGGTCAACTGCTTGATTCGAGAAGAATGGGATAACTTATTTAAACGTTAGAATAAATGATCTAAAATGTATAATATATCGCAGTTAGAGAAATGACACTGGGATTTCATCCCTTTGACTCCGAAAGACTATTTCTGATCCTTTGTCTCTTCGGCAGGTACCTATACTTGTGAAGTTACTTTTCTTGGGCTGAGTATGGAAAACATTAGTTCCAGACTATTTCTCTTACCTGATACACGTATTGCAACAAGATTGGGTTGACGGTTTGGAGAGGTACAGTGAACGAGTAATTACGAATGAGCATTATCATATTTCGTAGAGTGTGCAAGTAGTATTATTTGCGTAGCTGATATTAGTAGGTCATATAGTCGACTAGGACTATTTACATAAAATACATGTCAAAGTCACTGTAGCGTTTCAACAGCTGGAAAAAAAACTGCTTAACTGTGATGGTCCCGAGGTATAAAAGACGCTCCCACGATCCATTGCCATAGAAAGGAGTACAAGTGAAAGTGTAGCACAAATTAAAGTAACCTGTCAGTCGCGTGTAAGTATTATTAATGAAAATTAACGAATTCGCTAGCTGCCTAATTGATTGCGGAATTTAATTCTTCATCTCTATAGCAAGGATGACGTACAGCTGCACCTCTTCGATGACCTGCAACGCTACTCTCCCGGGTCCGAGCCTGGCAGAAATGTGTGGAGCCTCGGCGTTCGTCGTCTTTATGTCTCTCCTCGACGAATTGATACGTTCTAATGATAAAATATCTGGCAGATGCGAGCGAGTTGAGCCGATCGAGACGCCGGACGAAGAGTATGACTTTGTGATTGTCGGCGGTAAGTTGAGTCACGAAATGAACGCGAAATTCAATTGAAACAGGAAACTGGACATAACTGTGCGTCCATGAATGAATGATCTAATGAGCTGCTCTGAAGTATACGAATGTCTCTTTTGGTATAGGTGGAGGCGCAGGGTCAGTCGTGGCTGGAAGACTGAGTGAGAATCCTGACTGGAAAGTCCTGGTCTTAGAGGCTGGTCATGACGAGCCTGCAGGTGCTCAAATTCCACTGTTCACCCCATACCTCATGGGTGGGTAACACATTGAATCATTCAGTGAGCTCCGATCTCTCAATCTAATTTCAACGATCAATCAATGGTCTATTTCTTACAGGAACGGAAGTCGACTGGAATTATACTACGTCAAACGAAAGCTATGCCTGTCTTTCGACTAATGGTTCCTGCGAAACAAGCTCAGGAAAAATGCTCGGAGGAGGCACGTCGTTCGGTGGAATGAAATACCTCCGGGGCAACCCGACGGACTACAACAATTGGGCTGACCTAGGAAACGAGGGCTGGACATGGGAGGAAGTTCTGCCGTTTTATCTATCGGCAGAAAATAATGGCGAAATCGAGAGAGTCGGAAGAAGATATCACGCAACTGGTGGACCGCTTTCGGTCGAAAGATTTCCTTACTCACCTCCCTTCGGAAAAGCAATCCTTGCCGCATGCGACGAGGTGGGTTACGGCATCAGCGAGGATCTTACTGGCGAACAGTTCACCGGTTCTACAGAAATTCAAACCGTGACAAAAAATGGAGTCAGACAGAGCAGCGCCTCGGCGTATTTGCGCCCGGTCAGACATCGCAACAATCTTCACATATCCTTGAATTCTCTTGTTACCAGGGTGATAATTGAAAATGACAGGGCAGTCGGCGTCGAGTACTCCAAGGTAATTATGCCACCTTATCTCACGATGATCCATAGCGTCGAAAGCGAAAGGTTAGCTGATCATAATACTCGATATAATGACCATTTCGAACGAATTCTTGACAGAACGGCGGATCAAAGACGGTCCGTGCATCCAAGGAAGTCATAGTATCGGCAGGGGCTATAAGGTCACCTCACCTCTTGCTGCTTTCCGGGATCGGACCCAAGGAGCACCTGGATTCCTTCGGCATCAATATGGTCAAAGATCTGCGTGGGGTTGGAGAGAATTTTCATAACCACGTAGGCCACAAACTCGACTTCACCATCGACGAGGCTGATAAATACGACAACGACTGGGCCATCGCTACAGAGTACCTCGTCAACCAGACTGGACCCTTGTCTGGTCTTGGATTAATCTCGATCATATCTATATTACAGTCTAAAACAGCGAGTCCTGATTATCCGGATCTACAATTAGCCTGTATTGGCTATACAGAGAGTTGTGCACCAGGTGAAGTCGGCGTTCTTCGTAGTGCGGGAAAACGCACTGTGTCTATAACCACGATGAACCTTCGTCCGAAGAGCAAGGGTAAGTCGATGTATTGAATGAAAGTTCTTTTACGAGCGACGTAAAACGAGAAAATAGTTGAGTTACATATTATCTTTCGCTGTTCTAGGAAGAATCAGTCTGGCGTCGAATGATCCTGTCGAATACCCTGTGATCTGGGGAAACTATCTGAGCGATTCTACTGACCTCGATCGTGTGCTTCAAGCCATAAGGAAAGCCTTGGCATTGATTGATACGAACACTATGCGTGCCCTTAATTTTACCCTGTCCAATGCACCTAACGAGGCCTGCTCAGCATACAAATATTTCAGTGACGACTACTGGAAATGTGCAACGAAACAGAAACCCCATCTAGCCCATCACTTTGCCGGTTCTTGCAAAATGGGGCCTGCTTCAGATCCTATGGCAGTCGTTGATCCCAGGCTACGAGTCTATGGAATAAAGGGACTCCGTGTTACTGATGCTTCCATCATGCCCCAGGTAAGTTATGAGTTAATTTACAGAGACCGGGTTAAAGTCGATTTGAGGAAACTTCTAAACGGAGAACACCATAGATTACAAATTCCGAAAGCTGAAGATCCGAAAAGCCAAGCCTAGAAAACTTCAAATACGCGCATGAATTCATTCAGTGTTCAATAACTCGGGCTATATTGATCGCATCGAAACAATTAATCGCCTCGAGACGTAAGTTTTAGAAAAAAAAAAAGTTTTTAAATTCTACCAATCATTATTACGATATCATGAAGTCATCGATCGAAGTAGATCAAATGAATCTCGTTCAGAATGAACTACACTCCTAACAAAAATTAGCGGGCCACCCAATTTTTGCTTCGAAAAATGTTCGATTTCAAAGTCTCCTAATTCGGCGAAAAATTGACTTAGCGAGTCGTTTGTAAAAGCATTTCAAAGCTTAAAGCTTCATCTTTCAGATGCTCACTTTCGAATGCGTTTATGTTTTTCTTGTCTTGAGCTATGGTCCCTTGAACCATCTCGTGCCAAATTTGTGTATTGATGTTCCAACTTCAAAACAACGCACGGGGTCGGTCAGTATCGGAATTCTGATTTCAAGACAGTCATTTTGAAGCTTGGAATGTCCTCTTTAAAACCCTTTTTTTTAAATTGCCCTACGATTTTTTTTCATGGAGTTATGCGTTGCTGAAGCAAAAATGGTCTTTCAATTTTTGATCGCATGCCCTGGGCGAACGAGTCCTCGTACCGAGGTTCCCAAATATGGCTTTTGAAGCTCAAATCTTCATTTTTCTGAAATCTCATTGCAATTTTTATTCGGTGACGTTTCCAAGCCATGATCACCATCCAAACGAGACCCTCCAAACCGCAAAATGGAAATTCGAACTTTGACCTCAGGTAGCACGCGCAAAAATAGCGACACAGGTGGCCCAAGGTTAGAACTTCAACTTTGAAGTCTTTCCTTCGAAACCATATCTTGGAATTCGCTCTACGATTTTTTTTCGTAAAGTTATTCGATTTTTAACACATACGGACGATTTAAACAGTACCTCCGGCATTAGCATCACTCAAAGTGGTGGAATAATCACGAGATCGGTACGACCATGCATGGAAATTGCACCACACACCAAAAATTGAAAGACCATTTTTGCTTCAGCAACGCATAACTCCATGAAAAAAAATCGTAGAGCAATCTCAAAAAAAGGGTTTTGAAGAGGACATTACAAGCTTCAAAATGACTGTCTTGAAATCAAAATTCCGATACTGACCGACCCCGTGCGTTGTTTTGAAGTTGGAACATCAATACACAAATTTGGCACGAGATGGTTCAAGGGACCATAACTCAAGACAAAAAAGAACATAAACGCAATCGAAAGTGAGCATCTGAAAGATGAAGCCTTAAGCTTTGAAATGCTTTTACAAACGACGCGCTAAGTCAATTTTTTGCCGAATTACGAGACTTTGAAATCGAACATTTTTCGAAGCAAAAATTGGGTGGCCCGCTAATGTTCGTTAGGAGTGTATTTCTTGAGAAACAGATTGAAATTTTGTAATTTTTGGACTTTCGGAGTTTTAGTGTTCTAAACTCGAACGTTTTTAACAATTCGATACCGTCTCTAACGATCCAATTTACATAGAAAAGTACATCGTTCCATCGTCTCTACGAAATACTAAGTAAAATCGTCTCAACTTTTTCCACAGCTGACTTCCGGCAACTCAAATGGACCGGTCCTGATGATTGGAGAACGGGCAGCAGACTTTATCAAGACAGATTGGACTCGGAAGTTTGAGAAGCAGACTCACAGTCACGTTAGATCGTCAAAATGCTACTAGACAGGAAAAGATCAGATTCCTGGATCCATACCTTAGCATGGTATTTGAAATCAATTCTCGATCATTTTTGGAAATGGTAAATGAATTGAAAGGATGTCATTTCACATCTCTTCTTGCCTCACAAGCACGCGCTGTGAAACATTACTTCAAGATTTTGTAAGACATAATGTAAATGAAATATCTTACCTCTCATTATCGTATAAAAAAGAATAAATTCCGCATTATACTGTCGTTAATTTTTGAGCCTATTCTTTCGTCAAGTCCAAAGATCCTCGAATCATCATGTTTGGATAGTTTTATTTCTGCAGCTAATACTTATGAGGTCATGTGCTCGATTAGAGATCCCTCTGATGGCGTAATGGAACTAGATGATGCCATGTGGAAGTGATTACGAAAGTTACATTTTGGAATCGTACAGATGTTTTAACAGCTGGAAAATACCTAAACAAGTGTGGGGCGTTCCGAGTATAAAGTACGATCGCACGATCACCGTTGTCGTAGAAGTATACAGCGAAGAGGCTAGTGCAGAACGTGTTTATCACAAATTGGAATTCGAATTTTTCGTAGTCCGAGGCGATTGAGATTTTCAAGTAAGTTGAAGTTATAAAAGTTGGTGAATTCGCTAGTAGCTTAATCAATAGCACAATGTCATTTCTCGTCTCTTTAGCAAGAATGACGTACAGCTGCACTTCGTCGTTGACCTGCAACGCTACTCTCCCAGGTCCGAGCCTGGCAGAAATGTGCGGAGCCTCAGCATTCGTCGTCTTCATGTCTCTCCTCGACGAATTGATACGTTCTAGTGAGAAAATATCTGGCAGATGCGAGCGAGTTGAGTCGATCGAGACTCCGGACGAAGAGTATGACTTCGTTGTTGTCGGCGGTAAGTCAGGTCACGAGATGAAAACGAAATTCAATTACAACAGGAAACTAGACGTGACTGTCTGTCCATGAATGAATAATCGAATAAGCTGCAACGATATGCTCTGAAGTAGACGAATGCCTCCTTTGGTACAGGTGGAGGCGCAGGGGCAGTTGTGGCCGGAAGACTGAGTGAGAATCCTGACTGGAAAATCCTGGTCTTAGAGGCTGGTCACGACGAGCCTGCAGGCGCTGAAATTCCAATATTCACCCCAAGACTTCTGGGTGGGTAACACATCGAATCATTCAGTGAGCTCCGTTCTCTCAATTGAATTTTAACGATCAATCAATGGTCTATTTCTCACAGGGACGGAAGTTGACTGGAATTATACTTCGTCAAACGAAAGTTATGCCTGTCTTTCGACTAAAGGTTCCTGCGCAACAAGCTCAGGAAAAATGCTCGGGGGAGGCACGTCGTGCGGTGGGATGGTATACCTCCGGGGCAACCCGACGGACTACAACAATTGGGCTGACCTAGGAAACGAGGGCTGGACCTGGAAGGAAGTTGAGCCGTTCTATCTATCGGCAGAAAACAATGGCGAAATCGAGAGAGTTGGAAGAAGATATCACGCAACTGGTGGACCGCTTTCGGTCGAAAGATTTCCCTACCTACCTCCTTTCGGAAAAGCAATTCTTGCCGCATCTGACGAGGTGGGTTACGGCATCAGCGAGGATCTTAATGGCGAACAGTTCACTGGTTGTGCAGAAATTCAAACTCTAACAAAAAATGGAGTCAGAGAGAGCAGCGCCTCGGCGTATTTGCGCCCGGTCAGAAATCGCAAGAATCTTCACATATCCTTGAATTCTCTTGTTACCAGAGTGATAATTGAGAAAGACAGGGCAGTCGGCGTCGAATACTCCAAGGTAATTATGTCACCTTATCTCACGATGATAAATCGCATCGAAAGCGAAAGATTAGCTGATCATAATACTCGATATGATGACCATTTCGAACGAATTCTTGATAGAACGGCGGATCAAAGACGGTCCGTGCATCCAAGGAAGTCATAGTCTCGGCAGGGGCTATAAGGTCACCTCACCTCCTGCTGCTTTCCGGGATCGGACCCGAGGAACACCTGGATTCCTTCGGCATCAATATGGTCAAAGATCTGCGTGGGGTTGGGGAGAATTTTCATAACCACGTAGGCTATAAACTTGACTTCACCATGGATGAGGCTGACGAATACGACAACGACTGGGCCATCGCCACAGAGTACCTCGTTAACCAGACTGGACCCTTGTCTGGTTTTGGATTAATCTCGATGGTAGCTATATTAGAGTCTGAAACAGCGAGCCCCGACTATCCAGATCTACAATTAGCCTGTCTTGGCTATGCAGAGAGTTGTGCACCAGGTGAAGTCTGCGTTCTTCGTAGTGCGGGAAAACGCACTATGTATATAACCGCGATCAACCTTCGTCCGAAGAGCAAGGGTAAGTCGATGTAATGAATGAAAGTTATTTTACGAGCGACGTGAAACGAGGAAATAGTCAAGTTACATAATATTATCTTTCGCTGTTCTAGGTAGAATCAGCCTGGCGTCGAAGGATCCTGTCGAATACCCTGTGATTTGGGGAAACTATCTGAGTGATTCTACTGACCTCGATCGTGTGCTTCAAGCCATAAGGAAAGCCTTGGCATTGATTGACACGAACACTATGCGTGCCCACAATTTCACCCTGTCTAATGCACCTATTGAGGCCTGCTCCAAATACAAATTTCTCAGCGATGACTACTGGAAATGTGCAACGAAACAGAACCCCTACCTTGACCATCACTTTGCTGGTTCCTGTAAAATGGGGCCTTCTTCAGATCCTATGGCAGTCGTTGATTCCAGGCTACGAGTCTACGGAATAAAGGGACTCCGTGTTGCTGATTCTTCCATCATGCCCCAGGTAAGTTATGAGTCAATTTTCGGGGGCCGGGTGAAAGTTTCGAATTTCAAAATTACCGACTCACAGTTTTTAGAAACGGTATTTTCCCGAAAATCTACATAGTCTATTTAAGGAAACTTCGAAACGAAGTTCCATCCACTCTACGAAATACTAAGTAAAATTGTCCCAACTTTTTCCACAGCTGACTTCCGGCAACATATTAGCACCGGTCCTGATGATTGGAGAACGGGCAGCAGACTTTATCAAGACAGATTGGGCTCGGAAGTTTGGGAAGCAGACTCACATTCACGTTAGATCGTCGAAATGCTACTTGAAAAGAAAAGATCAGATTCCTGAATCCATACCTTCCCATTGTAATTGAAATCAATCAGACCGTATCGTAGCTCGATCATTTTTGGAAATGGTGAATGGATTGAAAGGATGTAATTTCACATCTCTTCTTGCCACACAAGCACTCCGCGCTGCGAAATATTACTTGAAGATTTTGTAAGACATAATGTAAATGAAATATCTTATCTCTCATTATCGTATAAAAAAGAATAAATTCCGCATCGTACTGTCGTTAAGTTTTAAACATATATTTTCGTCAAGTCCAAAGATCCTCGAATTGTCATGTTGGGATAGTTTTATTTGTGCAGCTAATACTTATGAGGTCATGTGCTCGATTAGAGATCCCTCTGATGGCGTAATGGAACTAGATGATGCCATGTGGAAGTGATTACGAAAATTACATTTCGGAATCGTACAGATGTTTTAACAGCTGGAAAGTACCTAGTTAAGTGTAGGGCGTTCCGAGTATAAATTGCGATCGCACGATCTATTGTCGTAGAAGTATATAGCGAAGAGGCTAGTGCAGGAGGTGTTTATCGTAAATCGAAATTCGAATTTTCGTCGTCCAAGGCGATTGAGATTTTCAAGTGAGTTGAAGTAATAAAAGTTGGCTAATTCGCTAGTAGCTAATCAATGGCAAAATTCAATTCCTCATGTCTTCAGCAAGAATGACGTACAGCTGCACCTCGTCGTTGACCTGCAACGCTACCCTCCCGGGTCCGAGCCTGGCAGAAATGTGTGAAGCCTCGGCGTTCGTCGTCTTTATGTCTCTCCTCGACGAATTGATACGTACTAATGAGAAAATATCTGGCAGATGCGAACGAGTTGAGTCGATCGAGACGCCGGACGAAGAGTATGACTTTGTGATTGTCGGCGGTAAGTCGAGTCACGAGATGAACGCGAAATTCAATTGAAACAGGAAACTGGACATAACTGTGCGTCCATGAATGAATGATCTAATGAGCTGCTCTGAAGTACACGAATGTCTCTTTTGGTATAGGTGGAGGCGCAGGGTCAGTCGTGGCTGGAAGACTGAGTGAAAATCCTGACTGGAAAGTCCTGGTCTTAGAGGCTGGTCATGACGAGCCTGCAGGCGCTGAAATTCCACTGTTCGCCGTAGGACTTTTAGGTTGGTGGAGGATCGTGTATGCATCAAGACATTTGATAAAGTTAGTTCACTCACATGAATTCCAGTAATGAATCGCAATGGTTTACTTCTCACAGGAACGGAAGTCGACTGGAATTACACAACGACCAACGAGAAGTACGCCTGTCTTGGAACTAACGGTTCCTGCTCAGCATCCTCGGGAAAAATGCTCGGGGGAAGTACTTCGCACAGCGGAATGGTATACCTACGGGGCGTCCCAAAGGACTACAACAACTGGGGCTGACCTAGGAAACGAAGACTGGACATGGGAGAAGGTTAAGCCATTTTATCTAATGTCAGAAGACAACGGCGAGATAGAAAGAGTCGGACGATTCTATCACGCAACGGGTGGACCACTTCCAGTTGAAAGATTTCCGTACCTTCCTTCATTTGGGTATTCGATCCTCGCCGCATCAGGCGAACTGGGTTACGGTATCAGCGATGATGTGAACGGTGAAGAGTTCGTAGGTTTTGCAATAGCACAAGCCACGACCAAAAATGGAGTCAGATTTAGCAGTTCTTCGGCATATATGCGGCCGGTAAAAAATCGCAAGAATCTTCACATATCCCTAAACTCTCACGTCACGAGGATAATAATCAAAAACAAGAAGGCAGTCGGCGTCGAGTGATACCAGGTAATGTAATACGTCGTTTAAAATCGTAAGAAAAACGGATGATAAGCGAACCATTCCGCATGAATTATTTACAGAACGACGAGCTCGAGACGGTCCATGTATCCAAGGAAGTCGTAGTTTTAGCTGGCGCCATAATGTGACCCCAGATCCTGCTTCTCTCCGGAATTGGACCCAAGGCACATTTGAAATCAGTTGGGGTTAAGGTGGTCAATGATTGTCCTGGCGTTGGTGAAAATTTCCATAACCACGTAGGCTACAATCTCAGCTTCACTGTCAGCGAGGTAGACAAATACGACAACGACTGGGCGATCGCTACCGAGTATCTCGTCAATCAGACAGGCCCCTTGTCTGGCTTAGGAATAAGTTCGATCTTGGGTATTTTTGAGACCGAATCAACGAGCCCAGACTTTCCAGATATAAAATTAGCCGTTTATGGCTATTCGCAGAGTTGTGCACCAGGTGAAATCGGCGCACTACGCAGCACGGGAAAACGCAACGTGTACATACCCGCGATATACCTTCATCCGAAAAGCAGGGGTACGTCGATATATTGAATGAAGGTTTTTTTTTTATACCAGCGACGAAAGACGAGCTAATAATAATAATTAAAGTACGTACGCGTTCGTGTTCAAGGAAAGATCAGCCTGGCTTCAAACGACCCTTTCGAATACCCTGTGATCAGTGGCAACTACCTGGCCGATTCTAGGGACGTCGACGGTGTAGTCGAGGCCGTAAAAAAGGCTCTGGCATTGACTGACACGGAAGCGTTGCGCGCCCATAATTTCACATTGTCTGAAACTCCTGTCGATGCTTGTTCCAACTGCACGTTCCTGAGTGACGATTATTGGACATGTGTCATTCGCCATAATACCTACCTAGAACACCACTTTGCTGGTACCTGCAAAATGGGACCATCTTCAGACCCCATGGCAGTCGTTGATCCTAGGCTTCGAGTCCACGGGATAAAGGGACTCCGTGTTGCTGATGCTTCCATCATGCCTCAGGCAGGTTCCAAGTCGATTTACATGAGAATGTTTTATCGTTGCATACGTGGACGTTGAAATTTTTGTATCTTTCCCTACAGCTAACATCGGGCAACATTGCAGCACCGGTTATGATGATTGGAGAACGAGCTGCGGACTTCATCAAGAAATATTGGGCAAGGAAAACTAGGGAAAAGACTTCCTTTCGTAAAAGTTCGGCGAAGTGTTACCTGATAGGAAATGTGGCAGAGTAATATGTAGTTTTCGAATCTTTTGCGTACATCAAGAATCTTCAATCTTCAGAAGCTCAGAACGTTTTTTTGAAAGTGGCAAATAGCAAATTCCACTTCTAGTAACGATGTTAATCTGGTGAATAAAGAAGTAAAGAAAGAGAAACTTGCGATGTTTGTTGTTTTGTTATCCTTTTTGTTTGTGCCAGCGAAACAAAGCGACAAAATGACACTGGGATTTCGTCCCTTCAACTCCGGAAGACTATTTCTGATCCTTTGTCTCTTTGGCAGGGACTTGTAAAGTTACTCTACTTGGGCCAAGTGTGGAAAACATTAGTTATAGACTATTTCTAGTACCTGATACACGTATTGAAATAAAATTGGGTTGAAGGTTTGGAGAGAGGTACATAGTGAACGAGTGATTACGAACGAATATTATCATACTTCATAGAGTGTGTAGATATAGTACTATTTGCGTGGCCGATATCAGTGAGGTCATATAGTTGACTAGGACTATTTACATGGAATACATTTCACAGTCACTGTAGTGTTTCAACAGCTGGAAAAAACCTGCTATACTGTTAATGGTCTCGAGGTATAAAATACGTTCCTACGATCCATTGCCATATGAAAGAGTGCAAGTAAAAGTGTAGCACAAGTTAAAGTAATCTGCCAGTCGCGTGTGAGTATTAGTAATAAAAATTAACGAATTTTCTAGCTGCCTAATTAATTGCGGAATTTAATTCTTCATCTCTATAGCAAGTATGACGTACAGCTATACCTCTTCGTTGACCTGTAACGCTACTCTCCCAGGTCCGAGCCTGGCAGAAATGTGTGGAGCCTCGGCGTTCGTCGTCTTTATGTCTCTCCTCGACGAATTGATACGTTCTAATGAGAAAATATCTGGCAGATGCGAGCGAGTTGAGTCGATCGAGACTCCGGACGAAGAGTATGACTTTGTGGTTGTCGGCGGTAAGTCGAGTCACGAGATGAAAGCGAAATTCAATTGAAACAAGAAACTGGACATAACTGTGCGTCCATGAATAAATGATCAAATGAACCACGACGATCTGCTCTGAAGTATACAAATGTCCCTTTTGGTATAGGTGGAGGCGCAGGGGCAGTCGTGGCTGGAAGACTGAGTGAGAATCCTGACTGGAAAGTCCTAGTCTTAGAGGCTGGTCATGACGAGCCTGTAGGCGCTGAAATTCCACTGTTCGCCCCAAACCTCGTGGGTGGGTAATACCTACATCGAACCATTCAATAAGCTTCGTTCTCTCAATTGAATTCCAGCGATGAATCAATAGTCTATTTCTCACAGGGACGGAAGTCGACTGGAATTATACATCATCAAACGAAAGCTACGCCTGTCTTTCGACTAATGGTTTCTGCGAAACAAGCTCGGGAAAAATTCTCGGGGGAGGCACGTCACGCAATGGGATGTTATACCTCCGGGGCAACCCGACGGACTACAACAATTGGGCTGACCTAGGAAACGAGGGCTGGACCTGGGAGGAAGTTGAGCCGTTTTATCTATCGGCAGAAAACAATGGCGAAATCGAGAGAGTCGGAAGAAGATATCACGCAACTGGTGGACCGCTTTCGGTCGAAAGATTTCCTTACCTACCTCCCTTCGGAAAAGCAATCCTCGCCGCATCCGACGAGGTGGGTTACGACATCAGCGAGGATCTTAATGGCGAACAGTTCATCGGTTGTGCAGAAATTCAAACCCTAACAAAAAATGGAGTCAGACAGAGCAGCGCCTCGGCGTATTTGCGCCCAGTTAGAAATCGCAAGAATCTTCACATATCCTTGAATTCTCTTGTTACCAGAGTGATAATTGAGAACGACAGGGCAGTCGGCATCGAATACTCCAAGGTAATTATGTCACCTTATCTCGTGATGATCCAAAGCGGCGAAAGGTAAAGATTAGCTGATCATGATACTCGATATGATAACCATTTCGAACGAATTCTTGACAGAACGGCAGATCAAAGACGGTCCGTGCATCCAAGGAAGTCATAGTTTCGGCAGGGGCTATAAGGTCACCTCACCTCCTGCTCCTTTCCGGGATCGGACCCAAGGAGCACCTGGATTCCTTCGGCATCAATATGGTCAAAGATCTCCGTGGGGTTGGGGAGAATTTTCATAACCACGTAGGCTACAAACTCGATTTCACCATCGACGAGGCTGATAAATACGACAACGACTGGGCCATCGCTACAGAGTACCTTGTCAACCAGACTGGACCCTTGTCTGGTCTTGGATTAATCGCGATGGTAGCTATATTAGAGTCTGAAACAGCGAGCCCCGGCTATCCGGATCTACAATTAGCCTGTCTTGGTTATGCAGAGAGTTGTGCACCAGGTGAAGTCGGCGCTCTTCGTAGTGCGGGAAAACGCACTATGTCTATAACCACGATGAACATTCATCCGGCAAGCAAGGGTAGGTCGATGTATTGAATCAAAGTTCTTTTACGAGCGACATAAAACAAGGAGATAGTTAAGTTAGATATTATATTTCGCTGTTCCAGGAAGAATCAGCCTGGCGTCGAAGGATCCTGTCGAATACCCTGTGATCTGGGGAAACTATCTGAGTGATTCTACTGACCTCGACCGTGTGCTTGCAGCCATAAGGAAAGCCTTGGCATTGATTGATACGAACACTATGCGTGCCCACAATTTTACCCTGTCTAATGCACCTATCAAAGCTTGCTCCAGGTACAAATTTCTTAGCGACGACTACTGGAAATGTGCAACGAAACAGAAACCCTATATTCAACATCACTTTGCTGGTTCCTGCAAAATGGGACCTCCTTCAGATCCTATGGCAGTCGTTGATTCCAGGCTACGAGTCTACGGAATAAAGGGACTCCGTGTTACCGATGCTTCCATAATGCCCCAGGTGAGTTGAGAGTCAATTTTCAGGGGCCGCCTCAAAATTTCGAATTTCAACATGACCGACTTACAGTTTTTAGAAAAAAAAAAAAAAGTTCACCAATTGTTTACGACTATTTTTTGAGAAATAGGTCAAAATTTTGTGATTCTTTGACTTTCGGAGTTGTAGTGTTCTAACGTCGAATGTTTCTAAGAATTCGATATCGTTTTTAACGATTCAATTTACATAGAAAAGTACATCGTTCCATCGACTCTACGAAATACTAAGTAAAATTTTCTCAACTTTTTCCACAGCTGACTTCCGGCAACATAGCAGCACCGGTCTTGATGATTGGAGAACGGGCAGCAGACTTTATCAAGACAGATTGGGCTCGGAAGTCTGCGAAGGAGACTCACAATCATGAGAGTTCGTCGAAATGCTACTTGACAGTAAAAGATCAGATTCCTGAATCCATACCTTCGCATGGTAATTGAAATCAATCAAATCGTATCGTAGCTCGATCATTTTTGGAAATGGTAAATGAATTGAAAGGATGTAATTTCACAGCTTTTCTTGCCTCACAAGAACTCGCTGTGAAACATTACTTCGAGATTTTGTAAGACATAATGTAAATGAAATATCTTACCTCTCATTATCGTATAAAAAAGAATAAATTCCGCATCGTACTGTCGTTAATTTTCAAACCCATTCTTTCGTCACGTCCAAAGATCCTCGAATCGTCATGTTTGGACAGTTTTATTTGTGCAGCCGATACTTATGAGGTCATGTGCTCGATTAGAGATACCTTTGATGGCGTAATGGGACTAAATGATGCGATGTGAAATTGAGTACGAAAATTATATTGCGGAATCGTACCGATGCTTTAACAGCTGGAAAATACCTAGTCGAGGGTGGGGAGTTCCAAATATAAAGCGCGATCGCACGATCTCTTGTTACATAAGTATATAACGAAGAGGCTAGTGCAGGACGTGCTTATCGCAAATTGAAATTCGAATTTTTCGTAGTCCGAGGCGATTGAGATTTTCAAGTGAGTTGAAGTAATGACAGTTGGCGAATTCGCTAGTAGCTAATCAATGGCAAAATTCAATTTCTCATGTCTTCAGCAAGAATGACGTACAGCTGCACCTCGTCGTTGACCTGCAACGCTACCCTCCCGGGTCCGAGTCTGGCGGAATTGTGTGGAGCCTCAGCGTTCGTCGTCTTCATGTCTCTCCTCGATGAATTGATAAGTTCTAATGAGAAAATATCTGGCAGATGCGAGCGAATTGAGTCGATCGAGACTCCGGACGAAGAGTATGACTTCGTGGTTGTCGGCGGTAAATCGAGTCGCGAAATGAAATCGAAATTGAATTGGAACAGAAGACTGCAAAATAACTGGCAGTCCGTTAATAAATGACCCAATAAGCCACGACGATTTGTTCTGAAGTAGACGAATGTCTCTTTCGGTACAGGTGGAGCCGCAGGTGCAGTAGTAGCTGGAAGACTGAGTGAGAATCCTGACTGGAAAGTCCTGCTCCTGGAGGCTGGTCACGACGAACCTCTAGGCGCAAAGATTCCGCTTTTCGTCAACTATCTCGTGGGTCTGTAGATGTGAAAACTCTTGAAGATGATAGTTACGTTCTTCCCAAAAAAAAAAAGTAAATCAAGGAGCAAATCATTGGTTCATTTCTCACAGGAACGACAGTCGCCTGGAATTATACAACGACAAACGAAAGCTACTCTTGTCTTTCGACTAAAGGTGCCTGTGCATCGTCGATGGGAAAAATGCTCGGAGGAAGCACGTCACATAACAACATGTTATATATACGAGGTAATCCAACGGACTACAATAATTGGGCTGACCTAGGAAACGAGGGCTGGACATGGGATGAAGTCAAGCAATTTTATTTACTGGGTGAAGACAACGGTGAGATCGAGAGAGTCGGACGCTTACATCATGCAACTGGTGGACCGCTTTCAGTCGAAAGATTTCCACACCGACCCCCCATAGGAAATTCGATACTCGCTGCATCTGTCGAAGTGGGTTATGGCATAAGTGAGGATCTAAATGGTGAACAGCTCACAGGTTTTTCAGAAGCTCAAACAACAACGAGAAACGGAGTCAGACACAGCAGCGCTTCCGCATATCTACGTCCGGTTAAAAACCGCAAAAATCTCCAAGTATCCCTGAATTCTTATGCTACAAGGGTGATAATTGAGGATAATGAGGCAGTCGGCGTCGAATACTATCAGGTAATAATGTCATGTCACCTCCCGAAGATCCATGCAGTATTGATGATATTCCTTACAGAACGGTGAGATGAAGACGGTGCGTGTATCCCATGAAGTCGTGATTTCGGCAGGCGCCATGGAGTCACCCCATCTGCTGCTCCTCTCTGGAATTGGACCCAAGGAGCATCTGGATTCAGTAGGAATTAAGGTGGTCAAAGATTTGCCTGGAGTTGGTAAGAATTTCCAAAACCACATGGGCTACAAGCTCAGCTACACCGTCAATGAGCTGGACAGATACGACAACAGCTGGGCCATCGCTACCGAGTACCTCGTCAACCAGACTGGGCCCTTGTCCGGCGATGGACTGGTTGGGATGGTAGGTGCTTTGTATTCCGAATCATCGAGACCTGAATTCCCGGATATTCAGTTATGGTTCCGTGGCTATGAGGAGATCTGTGCACCAGGTGAAGTCGACGCTCTTCGCAGCACGGGAAAACGCACTGTTGTCATATCTGCGATTATTCTTCACCCAAAGAGCAGAGGTGAGTACGTTCATGTGGTGAAAACGGACATTTTTCCACGCATAAAAAGGGATATAACGCGAGTTGATCTTCTAGGAAGAATCAGCCTGGCGTCAAGCGACCCTTTCGAATATCCAGTCATCTGGGGGAACTATCTCAGCGAATCTAAAGACATCGAACTCACCATTAAAGCCATTAAAAAAGCCCTGGCTTTGGCTAACACCAAGGCTTTGCGCGCCCATAATTTCACCTTGTCTAATCCACAGATAAAGGCATGTTCCAAGTACAAGTACCTGAGCGACGACTACTGGAGATGTGCAATGCGCGAAGATACTTATGTCCAAAATCACTTCAGTGGTACCTGCAAGATGGGACCGTCCTCGGATCCCATGGCAGTCGTCGATCCTAAACTACGAGTTCATGGGATAAAGGGACTGCGTGTAGCCGATGCTTCCATCATGCCTGAGGTGAGTCAAGACTCACGAGTCAATTTCTACAAAAAGTTTAATCGTTTCATCGAAGGTGTATGAAAAATTTATCAAATTTTTCGACAGCTTATTTCAGGAAATACCGCAGCACCGACTATGATGATTGGAGAACGAGCAGCAGACTTTATCAAGAAAAATTGGACCCAAAAATCTGGCGAGAAAAATTCCAGCCATAAAAGTTCATCCAAGTGTTACTTGGTAGCTAAAAATCATTTTCCTCAAGATTTTCCTCTGCACATTGATCTCCCATTAATAAAATAAAAATAAGACATTTCACACCTTTTTTATTCATCCACTTGTCTGACAATTAACAATAAAATCATTATACTGTTGTAATTAATTATTCACTCATCCTAATAGATCCTTGAGTCCATAAAATGAAAATACATACATCCAGACACGGACACACACAAATTGTTTTACGACTAGTAAAACTTTTGCCCGCTTCTCACATATGTTAACAATTTCGCGTATAACCGCATACATATATGTATAGTTTATACTCCGAACTACGACGCACACTTAAACTCAACTTATAACTTAACTTGACAGTTTTGAGTTTTAATTAACCAGCTTAAGCTAACTTTTCACTCGATATTTGATATATAATAACGAAAAGTTTCGCGAATCGATTGGCGCGCTACTTATTGGCATTACCTTTAATATGGTAGGTGTATATTCGATATGGATTCTGAAATACACTTCATCGATCAATAGGGGATGAAAGTTACAGTTAATTTGAAGAAAAAAATTTCAAAAAATTTCAAATGTGCTAAAAATGTAACATTTTTATGAAAAATAAGCCATAACTCAGTTTCGTCGGTATTCTCAAAACAATTCTCTCTGCTCTCTCTCTCTCTCTCTCTCTCTCTTTAGCTATATCTGTTGATACTAGGTATATGTATATAGTACCTATACACCTTCGCCAATGAAATATGGTAAGACCTCCTACAGGTCCTATCTCTTCCTTTTTACCTAGAAGACCTTCCTTTTGGAATCCAGGAAGCTATGGCATTCCTCAAAGTAATCGCATACCATTAGAGAAATAATCGCGCCTGACAATGTCCCTACCATCGATCTTCGGCTGTGCTCAACGTTTTTTCAAATTTTCATTCTTTTACCTTTAATGTTTTCCTTCTTATTTTATATATTTTTTTTTCTTTTTCTCTTCTCTTCATTTTGTTATGCAAAAATGAGAGATTCACTCAGATTCTCGTATATACACTTTATCCCCGTCTCTTCTCTACACGATGTAGTAGTACTTGTATATTTCATTCGATGAAATAATTTGGGAAAATGCGACAGAAGGTAAAAAAAAAAAAAAAAAAAGATAATTCTTTTTTTTACTGTTTTTGGTTCTTTTTTGCAACCCAGGTGTGGTTTGCCCATTCTTTTCGCCCCCTCTCTCTCTCTCTCTCTCTCTCTCTCTCTCTCTTTCTCTCTAGGCATCGAAACAATTAGGCCGACACCATACGTGTTCGAAATGCTTAACTAAACGAGACAGATCGTCGAGGGGGGTTGGAGGATTTGAACTTTGATCACCCTAAGGATTAACGGTATAGGCAGTCGCGTTTGTCCTACGCTAAAGGCATCCGAAATTGCATTATCGCTGGCCAATTTGATGACAAAATTCCTGCCTTGACTAGATAAACAATAATAATTACAAAGAGAATATAAGTAGAGGCTAAATAGAGACAAATAAAAGAAGAAGAAGAAGAAAAAAAAAAAAAAAAAAAAACTAAAAAAAGAATATAAAAAGAAACATTGGAAAAACTAACGCTTTTCATCAACTCTCATATAATATGGAATTGAAAGTAACATATTTTTCACCCTCGTTTTTGTTGTTTTTTTTTTTTTTTTGTCTTTTCTTCTCGCAAATAGGGGATGAAAAAAAAAAAAAAAAAAAAACATTCCGAATTCAACGAAACGTGGGCAAATTCCCCTTCCCTTCCCCCTTTGGTTCACAAAATCGTGTAGATTTCAATTCTCATTTTCGCAAAATTTATAAGGGTAGGTGTATTACAATAAAGGTAGAATATTTAATTCCCGGGGTGAAAAATTTCACCTTTTCTCTTTTACTCGCGCTAGTAGGTAGGATAGGTAGGTATTAGGTATATATATTGTATACATATACCAGAGCTAGAGTTAGGAACTATAAATTCGGACTTAAAGTTCGTTTAATCCGCTTTCCTTTGTCCTAATCCGTTGGCAGCATAACTCGGTGTTAAAATTGAATTTTATACACCTACTCACGGTGGTAGGTAGGTATAGCTGCATATGGATCATATGGATTCGGATTAGAGCTTATATTATCATTATTAAAATTCGTCGTTGTAATTTATATATCATTGCGAGTGAAATAATACTTGGTGACAAAAAAAAAAAAAAAAAAAAAAAAAAAAAAGAGAAAAAAAAGAGAAAAAATTTGACACATGTTATTAATTGTCTATTCCTTTTTTTCTACAGTATATAATTAATTTATCAAGTATAATGACTATACTTATGACTTCTGCACGTTTACGATATCGTAAACGATAATAATTTGCATTATTTACATTTCGTGCGCTACTAGATCGACTTGTCCAAGTTTCGTTTCTTATCTACGAGAGTTTTATCGTCAGAAACATTTATTTAAACCCTGCAGGTAAAGGTACTAGTCTTATCCAGAACTCGTCGCTCGAGTGTCAAGCATCCTTCTCTCTCTCACTCTCTCACTCTCTCTCTCTCTCTCTATCTGGGTTCTGGTCGCGGACATTTACAAATGTTTTAACCGCATGCACGAACGAACAACCCTTAAAATTTAAATGAACGTACAAAAAAGAAAGAAGAAAAAAAAAAAAACAAAAAAAGAGAAAGAAGAAGAAGAATATAAAGAAAGCCCTTACGGAAAAAACCCTTCAAGTTTGAGGGTGAATCTTCAATTTTCAAGGTTTCACCCTCAATTCTGGGGGTGAAACCCTGAAGTTTCAGGGTTCAACCTCCAATATTCAGGGTAATACCTTCAATTCCTATGGATGAACCATCAATTGAAGGGTCAACCGTGAAAAGTTGGTGGATAAACCCTGAAAATTGAGGGAAAACCCCCAAGAATTGTGAAATATCCCTCAAACATTTAGGGACAACCTCCAAAAATTGAAGGATAACCCTGAATAGTTGGAGGTCAATACTGAAAATTGAGGAAAAACCCCCAAGAATTGAGGAATATCCCTTAAACATTGAGCGACAACCTCCAACGATTGAGGGATAACCCTGAAACGTTCTGGGACAATTCTGAAAATTGAGGGATGACCCTGAATAGTTAGGAGTCAACCCTGATGAGTGGGTGGGTCACTTTAAAAGTCACTTCAAAAAGTCACCTCAAAAACCCTGAAGTTGAAGGGACCCCCATATGACGGTTGTTCCTCAAGTTCAAGGTACCCCTCAATTCAGGGTTAACCCCCAAGTTGGGGGTACGAAATCACCCTGAAAGTTGAGGGCTCAGTTGAGGGTGATATTTTGAGGGTTTTTTTTTTTTCCGTAAGGGAGAACGGAGTTCAATATAATTATACAAAAATCATTCACGGACTGGGTCCTTTAACAATAATCTACCAAAATTAAAGCACCCAGTTTGCGGCAAATCTGCATGTGGTATTTGTTAGAATTATGTAGAGGTAGGTAATATTATGTACTTCCAGGGTTTTGAACAAATAAGGTAAAAACCTTTACGGGGCACGTTGTACAAAATTATATTTTGCAAGCTGAGGGGATTTTTAATTCCGTGGTTAAAACTCGTTTAGGTAATTTTTATTTATTTTTTTTTTTTTTTTTCATTTCATTCTTCTTGTCTCGCCTGCCTATAAACTCCATATAACATTTTCGGCGGTACCTAATTTTTTTTCTCTCTCTCTCTATCTCTCTCTCTCTCTCTCTTTATCTCTCATGTATAGGTGCAGGTTCAATTTTGCTTTGGGTTTTGTTTGCTGAACACTGTGTGAAACGGTGGTGCGGCGCGGAGAGAATGAAAAATGAAAAACAGCCTTTTACATATTATATACTCACACTCACTCATGTACTTACACTCAGAGAAAAGTATAGTGGGATCAACAATAATTTTGTTAAATCAACAAAAAAAATTGGTAGATATACAGTCTACAAAATGCTTTGTTGCTTCAACAAAGATTGTTTGCTGGCTGATTTGGTTTCATCAACAAATGAACTAGAATCATTGAAGAAAAGCATTTCGTGAAATTGACGAAATTATTTTGTCAAATCAATGAAATTATTTTGTTGATATAACTAGAAGGTTTTGTTAAACGAAACCAAAAAAATACCTACATATGAATTGAAGCTTAGTTTTACACAGTAGGTACAATACAGTATCTGAAAATTACATCAATTAACATATAGGGTCAGTACTCTAGGGGGTGTAACATATACTATCACCATACTGACTTACATAGTCATAACCAATACAGGAATTAGGCGATGCTTAGAGAGGAGATTTTCTGCCTCTATATATACTAACCAGCTCCTATAAGTGGCACTCGTGAGAATATCGAAGGTAGTGGTCGCCGCCTTACGCGAAAATATTGAAGTAATGTACATGACAATGTCAAATCAACATAACATTTCGGCACTCCAACAAAATCAGAATACACAAAATAATTTTGTTGAATATATTCCACCGTTTTTGTTATTTCAACAAATTATTTGCTCATTCAAATAAAATCACGTGACAAAGAAATTTTGCTGAAGCAAACTAGCAAATCTCAGCCATTTAGTGATATCAACAAAACAGTTTGTCAATCCAACAGAAAAAATTTGTTGAATTGACTAAAATTGACCACCAAAAAAATTTTGTTGGATATACCGAATTTTTTCTCTCGGTGTATACTCCACTCGCATATATATATATATATATATATACGTTTATAGGTATATGCCTACCTGCAGCACAACTTCAACGTGGGATAACGCTTATTAAAATAACAGGAAAAGAATGTAATTAAGGTTTTAACCCGACTGTCGGGTTCTGAACTCTTTACTACCCTTTAGAAACGGCCAGGTAAATCCCTGACGAATTATAAACTGCCAGCGTCATTCGTTAAAGCATACAACAAGCGAAAAAACTTTTCCCTTTTTTTTTTTTTTTTTTCACCCTGCAAGAATTAGAGGAGCACAAAGCCCCGTATCTTCTTCGTTTATTTATTTATTTATTTATTTATTTATTTATTTATTTAGACAGACAAACAGGAAGGAGAAGACGTTTCATCATATAGTCAAAACGTACTAATAAGGTATGAAATTATTCGCTGAAACGAGGAGTAAATGAAATTAAAGCAAAAATAGAAGAACGTTATAAGTTATGTATATGAGGAACCTATAAGAGTCGATATGAATTATTATATTTAAACCAGAACCACTTTGCCTCTTGAGAAAATCCTCCTCTACGTTCTCGCTGCACCTCATTACGGAAGGTGCGACCTAGTTTCATCGTTTCTCAAAGTATAACGTTGGCACAACAATTTTTTTTTTTTTTTTTTTTGTTCCTCTTATTTTAATTCGTTTTTTCTTTTTATACTTCTTCTCCTTTATCGACAATATAAATGTGCACTCGTGGAGGAGAGAGCTTTCTAGCTACACTAATCAAAGGAAATTTTCTTGAACGCTTTTCATCGGTGTGTTTTATTTTTTTTTTTTTTTTTTTTTCCCGAGATATTTTCTCCAGCAATAATAATAAAAAAAAAAATATATATATATATATATATATATCAGATTCACGTTTTTCTATCTATTGTTGAAACGACGTTGTAGCAGACGATGAAACGAGACCAACGATACCCAACAAAGTACCATTCCGATAATTCGATCGAGAAATATTTACTGATGAAGCTGAGTGCTAGCGCGAGTTGCGATATCATTGTATTTAGAAACGCTGTAAGTTCGTTGTCGGGTATCGTTGGATTAAGGGGACCAGTACAGAAAATTTTCGAGAGATTATCATAGTCCGAAATGAATTTATTTCATAATCAAAGTTCATTTCACATAAAAATATTTTTCTTTTTCAAAATCATGTGTCGTAAGGATTTTAAGAGCACCGTTGAACCGATTCAGGTAATCTTGGATTAATTTTCTTCAGAAAACAAATCCTCATCATGTGAATGTAGGAATTTTGACAAATTTTACGTTTTGGCAAAGTTATTTAAGAAATGAGTGATAATAATTTTTGCAAATTTGGTAAATTGATCATAACTTATGACATAATTTTTTATTTTCAAAATTCCTACATTCACATGATGAGGATTTGTTTTCTGAAAAAAATAAATCCAAGATGACCTGAATCGGTACAACGGTGCTCTTAAAATACTTACGGCACATGATTTTGAAAAAGAAAAATATTTTGATCTGAAATGAACTTTTAAATTTATTTCGGACTGTGATAATTATTTCTCGAAAAGTCGCTGTACTGGTCCACTTAAATTTCCGTTACATTATTAGGCATAATCATCATCACAACAAATCCGTCTGTCGAAGCCCTGATGTAACTTAATTCTAAGAAGACAAATAATTTTTTTTTTTTTTTTTTCGCGTCAATTGACATATACGTGCGATTAAATCGCGTTGGTATAATTCCCTACGGATCGTTTTATGGGTATTTAGAATCGTCAAAACGTAACCCTTTCACGTATTTAATGTTATTTATAATATGTACGTACAGTAGGTGGTGCTGTTTGCTATGTTTGTACCACTCCTGATGTGGGGTAGAAAGTGGTTACAATTTGTGTGCAGGAAGCGCGATGCGTGTTAGTAGGGTACGTGACTACGGTTGATTTCCGACGAAGGTAGAATTACGTATTACTTATTAACGTTAATCGCGGTACGAAACGACGTTGTAAATCGAGATACACATACCTACATGCCCGAAAACATTGCAAATGTAATGTAATGCTGTTGATTCCGCTGTCAAAGGGCCAAATAACAAACAAATAATCTGGATTTAAAATTTGTACGATATAATAATTAAACCTTGTTGAACATTTTTTTTTTACTTTTTTATTTTTATTTTTTTCCCCCAACTAACTATAACTTTTATTTCGCCAGTTCTGTCGCTAGCTAGTTTATTAATTTTACCACCATACTGATTCTCGTCACGCCGTGCTGCTGTGCAGCACACAGAACTTCTCATAGTTGTTAATAACAATAATAAACTATAGAGCTTTCGAGTTTCAGATTCATACTATGGGTAGTTATACTACCTATACGATTTAATCCCAAACGGCAATTACTGTACAAAATTTTCGTCGCGCACTAAAGTTTGAGGATTTTGAATCGAGTCTATAAGCGCTATATAATTCAAATTTGAGATGTCTATTACCATCCTGGAGATACATAGTCCAGTATATTTTTTTATTTTCTATTACAAAAAGTAGCGAAAATCGATACGAATCCAACGATACCTGACAAGTATCATTCCAACCATTAAATCGTGAGATAAACGCTACTAGCGTTCCTAATTACTAGCGCGAGCGTTTGAACTCTAAGTGCGAATATCTCGGAACTTAGTCATGGTAATAACACTTTGTTTGGTATCGTTGGACTCGGCTCGTTGTCCCCCATAAATTTGACAGTGTAAAAAACAGATAGAAAAAAGTCTAGTTTTGCTTTTCTCAACGTTTATCGTCTGTATGATCTCGGCTACATTGTATATGGGGAAAAAAATGTATAAATTTATGAAACTATGATGTTTAAAATTCTTTTCTTCTTCTTCTTCTTCTTCTTCTTCTTCTTCTTCTTCTTCTTGTAGTATAACGACTAATTATCACGTCACAGCAATCTTTATCTTCGAAGGCGTAGTTTAGCTACCCTATAGAGTTGGGGGTGCAGGCGTGCGTATATCTATATACCCAACTGTAACACAGATTTTAGATACGTGTGCGACCCTTTATCATGCATTTCATTTTTATACCCGATTCTCTACGATTATAATTGCCGGCTGCACGCAAACGCGTATACGGAAGTTAACTAATAATCGCGATAAAACTTCCGTTTAACTCCAGTTTACCAAACCCGTATAAAACATACCTCTATAGTATAACCCATATACGGATACGTTTTATATTTTAATAAAACCGAAAACCGTTTGAAAACTTAATTTTTATAACTTCATTTTAAATGAAAAAAAAAAAAAAAAAAACACAAATCTCATGTAAAATCAGCGAAACTACTCTACCTCGATGTACAGGGTGCCTATTTCCTTTGAGGTGAAACTAAATTTGATGAAAATATATATACAGAGTAGATACTTCGTTAAACTATAATTACGATACCTATACGGATGGGTTCGCGTCGCAAACCTTCCAGTAGTACCTATAAGCAGACGGTTGTAAACAAAATCTGATCAAAGTTAACTTAACTTGACTCAAGTTAACTCAACTTAAGTTAAAGTTAACTTGTAAATGAGTTGAGGTAAGTTTTCACACCGTATTGCAGCAATAGCTATAAGTTAATAAGATATCGCGTCCGTCAGTAAAATTTTCATTTCAGATTTGTTTTTTTGGATTTTCATTTGAATTTATTTTGCACAGATATCGTGAAATAAGAAAAGATAGTAGGTACTATATAACCTGCAGCGGTATCGTTATCGGAAATAAGAATGTAACTAGTAATAAGAGAAGAGATGATGGCAGTCGAAAAGCTGCATGTACCGTTAAGGATATAACAGAAAAAAAAATAAGGGCGCGTGCCCTTAGGCAATGAATTTCAAGATTCATCAGATTTTGATGAGAAAAAAAAAAAAAAAAAGAAAAAAAAAATCATGCGCACAAGAAATTCGAGTCAAATTTCTTTTTCTCTTTTCGCTCTATTCGTTTTTAAGACACTAAAAGAAAGGGGTTAATTAATTCATCAAGGGTCTTGTTATCGGGAAGCAAAGTCTGCTGTCATCGCGATACACACGTTGATTCTTGATTCGTTTCTAGAAGTTAAAGTGCCCTGCTATTATTTGACTGATTGTCAAATTTCTGACGTTGAATACTGCGAGAGCAACAAAAAACAGGAAATAGTCTTTATACTAGCTGGAGACGCCTGAAGAATGATGATACGTAATCGACGATCAATTCTTCGCTGGGGTAGGTAGGGTAGGTATCAGAGACTTTGGTATTTTTGTCAGATTCGCATTTCCTGATGATTCAAAATGAACAGAAAAAAAAAAAAACAAATGAAAAGAAAAAAAAATGTAAGGTAAAGGGTTTGATAAATAAAAAGGGATCGATTTTTTGGGTGCCTGCAGGAGCATATATATATATTTGGAGAAGGTAATCCCTAGCCGGGGAATCCCTTGGCAATATCTTCGACACGACATGACGCACGAACCAACGACAGTTGTGATAATTTGGGATTCATAACCATCCCCCCCTCGTAATTTCCCACGTATAACCCTCGACTATAGGCAAGGACTAAGTAACCGAGATTCAACACGAAATAGTATACGCATATCTTTGTACAAGGTAACGTAATGTACCACCAATAGCGTACCTACCTACCTACCTACCTTCTGATAACGCGGAAATAGGAGAAGACGTCTCTTTGTACCGTACCGTACCAAACTCCAACCCCCAACCCCCAACCCCCAACCCCATGTAACAAACTGATGCTAGTATGTGGCGTAGAATATATGCCTACTATGTACGTACAATAGGTACGGGAATTATATGAGTTCTGAACACAGAGATGCCCGTCGTCTGATATACGAAACCACCTATTTTCAAAACCCCACACTATCCCATGTGATGCTGTGAATATTCGAAAATCAATCACAAGAGCCACACCTTTTTTCGGAAAATAAATTTCATAACGATGTATCAAATTTTATTTACTCTTTATAACATTTAAACACCGTTTTATCGACTGACATTTCATTTTCAACATGATTTTAGTACATTTTAAATAACTTTACACTGATATCTATACTAGTTATCATCATGATATTCAATCGTATCAACTAGCAACTGGTTGTTATCGTAAAGATATTCAATGCTATTGACTGATACTTCCTTTTTTATCATGATATTAATCACTTTTCCTCAACTATAAACTGATATCGACTAGTTATCATCATGATATTCAATCGTATCAACTAGCATCTGGTTGTTATCGTAATGATATTCAGTTTTATTGACTGATACTTTCTATTCATCACGATATTAATCACTTTTCCTCAACTATAAACTGATATCGACTAGTTATCATCATGATATTCAATCGTATCAACTAACATCTGGTTGTTATCGTGATGATATTCAAGTTCTATTGACTGATACTTTCTATTCATCACGATATTAATCACTTTTCCTCAACTATAAACTGATATCGACTAGTTATCATCATGATTTTCAATCGTATCAACTAATATCTGGTTGTTATCGTGATGATATTCAGTTTTATTGACTGATACTTTCTATTCATCACGATATTAATCACTTTTCCTCAACTATAAACTGATATCGACTAGTTATCATCATGATTTTCAATCGTATCAACTAATATCTGGTTGTTATCGTGATGATATTCAAGTTCTATTGACTGATACTTTCTATTCATCACGATATTAATCACTTTTCCTCAACTATAAACTGATATCTACTAGTTATCATCACGATATTCAATCGTATCAACTAATATCTGGTTGTTATCGTGATGATATTCAAGTTCTATTGACTGATACTTTCTATTCATCATGATATTAATCACTTTTCCTCAACTATAAACTGATATCTACCAGTTATCATCATGATATTCAATCGTATCAACTAATATCTGGTTGTTATCGTAATGATATTCAGTTTTATTGACTGATACTTTCTATTCATCACGATATTAATCACTTTTCCTCACCTATAAACTGATATCGACTAGTTATCATCATGATTTTCAATCGTATCAACTAATATCTGGTTGTTATCGTGATGATATTCAAGTTCTATTGACTGATACTTTCTATTCATAATGATATTAATTACTTTTCCTCAACTTTGAACAGATTTCTACTAGTTATCATCATGGTATTCAATCGTATCAACTAGCATCTGGTTGTTATCGTAAAGATATTCAATTCTATTGCCTGATACTTTCTATTCATCACGATATTAATCACTTTTCCTCAACTATAAACTGATATCGACTAGTTATCATCATGATTTTCAATCGTATCAACTAACATCTGGTTGTTATCGTGATGATATTCAGTTTTATTGACTGATACTTTCTATTCATAATGATATTAATTACTTTTCCTCAACTTTGAACAGATTTCTACTAGTTATCATCATGGTATTCAATCGTATCAACTAGCATCCGGTTGTTATCGTAAAGATATTCAATTCTATTGCCTGATACTTTCTATTTATCATGATATTAATCACTTTTCCGAACTACGAACTGATATCTACTTGTTATCATGATGATATTAACGAGTATCAGTTTGTTATCACAAGCTAATTAATTTCCACTGAAATAATAAACTATTCACTGTCACGATGATATTAATCTATAAAAATTGATATCAAATATTTATCTAACTAAAATTTGGTTATATCAGAAGCAGAAAGATAAGTGATTCGGATATACAGAAGTATCACTGTTTCGGCATTATTGAAAGTACAACGCGGGGAGAGCTGCGGAGAGCCGTTAATAATCCTCACCGTTTCCTTCTCTTTTTTTTTTTTTTTTTATATCTTTTCCTCATATATTTCTATGTAGTAAGATAAATAAATGAGAATCGAACAGTCTCCGCGCGTTAGTATTGGTAAATATATATTATATGTTTTATTTGTTTCGATGCAATTATAATATCCGTTTGTTTTGTTTCCATTAAAATTTCCAATTCCAATTCCATTCCCATTTCCCCATTTCCATTTCCATTTTCATTCCTTATAGCCGTTGTAGCTGTGCAGAAGCAGCAGAAGTAGCAAAAGCAGAAGCAGAAACAGAAGCAGCAGAAGCAATAAGGGTCGTTTTGCAGCTAGGATAAAAATTTGTATTATTCAACCGTGAGCCTCTCTTATTCTTATTCTTATTCTTATTCTTATTCTCATTCTCCTTTGTGGACTTACCGCAGTAAGGAAAATACCCGACCCCCACACCATCAAACCAAGTTTCGCGGCTGAGCACAAAGGACCACTTGTACAATGCCCGTCTCAATTATTAAGACGCGGGGGCTCTGAACCACTTGTCTTCCCTTCGTCAGCACCGCGCCTGTGGTAAGATTACAGAGAAATCCGATACACACCCCCTCCTGTTTTCATACTTAACAAAAGTAAGCATAACAATGTCATACCTATACCAGCTCTGATACATTATATTAAAGAGACAGAATACAACATCTTCTGTACCACCCGTGACGCCCGCGTCACCGGGCACCGCATTAGAAGACGAAGAAGAAGAAGAAGAAGAAGAAGAAGTAGAAAAAGAAGAGTAAGATAATGAATAATAAAACAACTCAATTATGAATAAAACATCGAACTCTGATTGGAATGATCCCGAAGCCAGGCCATGGAGTTACAGAGGAATCGTATCTGTTTATACGTACAAATTTACCTACCAGCTACCACAGCAGCGGGTAGAGGTAGTATTATACACAGAGCATGGCTCTTCCGTTAATTAATTACATAAAACTGGATCAATATATGTGGAAGTTACGCAACCGAGTTACGTATATATGTATATATATATAAATCTTCGGTGATCTTTATCTCGGCGTGTGTTTGTCTGAGGTGAAAATGTGTTTGAAATAAAAGTTGCGTATTTAAATGATATGAAAATTTTGTTCAGGGTGTATTTACGATGGAATCAACATACCCGGAGATAACAACGAATATCTAAAATGATCCGACTGACTTGTATATATATACGCATGTGTCTCTATATTCTCTTCTACAACGGTGCGCGGCTGGTATCATCATTATATGATAACGAATAACGAATATCGTTCGTCGACGACGACGACAACGCCCTCTTGATACTACAGGAGTAAGGGGATGTTTATAGAACCGTGTATACGTGTCGTGAGTAGGAGTAACCGTACCGTAACGACTGTTTTAAATTTCATGAGCGTTTTCTGCACCACCCGAATACATGCATATACCTACCTACCTACCTACCTACCTACCCCCTTGCCCATCTATACTAGTAGCTGTATGTAGGTACATGAATACGTGCGGTGGCGGCTGGGTCCCAGACCAGAAAAGCAAAGCCAAGCCAAGCCAAGCCAAGCCCTGCACCGAGGATGGATAGGTACTCCAGACTTTTACCAAGTGTAGATTTTTCAGAGAATCGTTATGTAAAAAGTGAGGATTTTACTCCATACCTATATCTATACCTACCATCTACGGCTCGGAAAAATACACTTTGACATCATTCGCGTTTCGGAGCATTACGTAATCACACGCCCACCTGACTCAACGAGGGTCCACCATCGTTAAGGATTATTACAGGGTTCGAAAACGATCAAAGGGCAGCTGTCCATCGAACATCTCTAATCAATTTCAATCGGAGTTAATTATCATTTTAGTATCAGATGATGGAAGTGGAATGTCACTGATGTTGTTCAATTTCAATCATCGTCACCGTACACTTTTCATTATCATATATATATATAGGATTTGGTCACTTCGTTTGTCAAAATCAATCACGAAATTCAGATCAAGCAACTGATATTCGCTCATTTTCATTACGATATTCAGTTACATTTAGAATTTTTGAAAATTACATCCAGTTATAATAAGGTATCAACTGATATTATTTTGCATCGAAGGATAACTCCGTCATCATGAAGACACATTGAACTGTTCAAGTGACATTCTTTTCTCACTATGACTGGATTTGGTACTAAGAACTTTAAATTCGTCGTTATCATGACAATGTTAAATTCCATTAACTGATATCTAGGGGTTATCGCGACAATAATCGGTTATTCCAAGCTGTCAATTGGTATTTTGTGTTTAGAATAAAAAAATTCAGTTTTAGCAACTAATACTCTGTCATAATTATGATGATATTCAGCTATTATCATGACAATCTTCAGTTATCTGATGCTGTCAACTAGTATTTCTGTCATCAACCGATGGCAACTGATATTCTGTCATTTTCTTGACGATGTTGAGTTTTATAAACCGATATTTATCTGTTATCATGACTATATTTGAATATTCCAAGCTGTCAACTATAGTATTTCTGTTTTCAAACGATGAAATCCGGTCATGACAGCTGATACTTCGCAGTTATCATGTTCAGTTATTTCACTTTATAAACTAGTATGCTTCGGTTTTAAAATGATGAAATTAAGTTGTAGCGACTGATGGCTTGTCATTTCATTAACGATACTAAGTCCTATCAACGGATACTAGCGTCTTTTAGATTAATAATTTCAATAGTACCTCGTCAAACTCTAATACGAATTAGAATCTGGTCTCCAGAGTTCGAAGCCTCTGAATAATACACTTGGACATTATTGGTGAGCGGTTACATAATCGAGAAAGATTGGACGATCGTTAAGGGTTATTATAGAGGGTTTGAGAGGGTACGGAGTAAGAGGTGAGTCTCTGCCCGAAAATCCCTGATCAATTTCTACCCCATTATAACATAATGTCGGAATAAAAAGAATCGAATTATTGGTATACGTCGTCTGCGTTATATTATCCCTCTTTACTTTATCGATGATACAAAATCCTTTCAGTTCCTTATTTGTTTTATTTTATATTTATTTTATTTTATTTTATTTTATTTTATTTTATTTTCTTCTCTTCTTTCCTTTTGTCTCCTCATCCCTAAATACTTAGGGCATCTGTTTTTTTCGGCGTGAAATATAACACTAAAGCGAAACTTAGAGCCAAGAGAGAGAGAGAGAGAGAGAGAGAGCTGAACTTGTTAAATTCCTTTGGCAACAAATCTAGCGTACTTTGTCACTGTCAGTGTTCGTCGTCGTCGTCCTTTCGCCCAAACTTCCTGGAAGGGACCAGGACCAAGACCAAGACCAAGACCCAGGACCAGGACCAATCCTTATGGCACAATACATGCGGGTTGGTTGGTTGGTTGGCTCGCTGCTAGGTCTTACTGCGAGGCTAAACTTTTACTTGGTGTGTTCAAATATTTTGCTACCCCTGCATCGCTTCGCTGCGGTGGTCGCTGAGAAAAAAAAATAAGAAGAAGAAGAAGAAGAAGAAGAAAAGTACCCCCGCCGCTTCTACGTGTATACCTTACTACCTATAAAAAATTCTGCGAAGAACGGTAACGGGAATGGGAACCTGTTATCTAAGTTAGGTAGCGAGGTGGTCTTCGGCTCACTTTCGAAAACTTTTTTTTTTTTTTTTTGGTATTTGTTTTCTCCACCTCCTCTTCGTCCTCAAAGCTTTTTTTTCACTTTCCCTCATTCTTTCGCCCACGACAAGTCCACGACCAAGACCATCCCCCTCATGATCCTCTTCTTCTTCTTATTTTACTTCTTTTTCTTATAACTGGCACCCAAGCATCTCTACAGCATCTAGGAATAAGAAAAGAACTTGCGGAGGATCCTCCCACGGCGAGTAAGGATCAAAGGACTTCTTCTTCTTCTTCTTCTTCTTCTTCTTCTTCTTCTTCTTCTTCTTCTTTTTCTTCTTTTACCACCACTTCTATTACTTCTTCGTCTCTTTTCCCGACGGACATAGGTCACAGTTCTTAAAAGCCAGTGAGCCGAAAGCCAAGCACTTGCGGTAGGTGGGTAGAGGTACTCGACAAAATTCGAATCCTCCTAGCAAAGAAACCCGACAACTTTTTTTTTCTTACTTCCTTCTCTTTCCGTCGTTTTTTTTTTTTTTTTTTTTTGTTTTTTTTGTTTTTGTTTTGTTTTGTTCCTTTTTTCTCCTTTTCTTTTATTTTTTTCCGAAAAAAATAGAAGCGTACAGTAAAAAGAGAGAGAGAGAGAGAGAGAGGAATAAAACAAAATGCAAAAAAAAAAAAAAAAAACAAAACAACGAAACATTCAGAGATGGATAGAGACAAAGTGCGACAGACAAGACAATGACAAGAGGATAAGACGAAGGGTTGAAGAAAAAGAAAAAAAAAAAGAAAAAGAAAAAGACGAAGAGAAGAAAAAAATGAAAATGACAAACGTACGTTTGTCTCTGACAATGGCGGGTTAGTACAACCACCTCTGAAACTGTCTTATCCTATACAAGGAATGGGTATAGGTGTATATACGAGGGAGATTCGTTCAAGGGTAGTTGTAGCTGTATTATGAGTCGTGGGGGGGGTGGCGAAAAACCTAGCAATTTTTTATCGACAGGATCGGCGTAGAGCTGTATAGCTATAACCTACCCTATACCTATACTTTTATTCGAACTGGTTGGGTCTGCCCAGGCTGGTTCTGCTGCCCGTACTACATTCACGTTCACACATCTTCGGTTATTTATTTTACTCTTTATCTGCAGCCATGCCATTTTTTCCCCTGCGATCCATTCTTTTCCCGTTTCTTTCTTCCTCCGTTCTTCGGGTTCTTCGTTTTTCGATCTTCGTTCTTTTTCTCGATCTTCTCTCGCCGGTCCTTAAACGTCCTAATACCGTCGCCCACCCCCTTCTTTCTACGGTGGAGGTATTTCACCCCTATATCCTGGACCAACAACCCCCGTACCATCCTAGAAGAGCACCTCGGGCTCGGGCTCGGGTTCGGGCTCGGGCTAGGGCTAGGGCTCTCCCCGACAAATTACGGCTATTAGAGAGCGATTGTTTTTTCGGCAGGGAACCACCAACCACCAGCTACTACTACCCCTAGAGGATAGAGGAGGAAACCCAAACGTGTTTTGTTTTTCCAACCCAATCAAAATCACCGTCGTATCTCCTATATACCCACTACCTTATTGGATTCCTCTTAATCCACGTCGGAGAAAATATATATATATATATACGAATAGTATAGGTGAAATAAAGAAATAAAGAAATGAAGAAATAGATGAACGAAGGAGGAAAGATATGGTAAAGAAAAATCGTGTGAAGGTTCACATCTATAAGCCAATGGTATAGAACTAACTATAAGGAACACCACATACCTTACGTATGTGTAACATACGTTGATTCGATATATATACAGAGCGATTCTGTGAAAAATCACGTGCCTAAAATGTATAGGCAAACGAAAAACGCCTTTGGGGTTTTCATTTCCCACGTAATAAATAAAAACCCAATCGTCGATGTTTGATACTGTTCAATTCAGGCTTTTACAGTTTGCCTATCTTTTAAGCAAATTATTTTCCACAGAATCGCTCTGTATATCTATATACCCATGCAACTACTAACACTAAAGATTGATATAATCTTAGAGAATACCGGTAGGTCTTCGCTGAAGTTCGATCGAAGATATAGATAGGTGTAGTATATAGGTGTATATATATACTCGTACTCATACTCATGTACTATAATACTTATATATATATATATATACATGTAGTTCACCAAGGTACTCTTTGAGACGTTGGAACGGCAGGTAAGGTCTTGGGTATAGTATATTGCTTATAAGAAAGGTAGAAAGTATAACTAGGACTTCTTATCAGTTATAGTATATACCTAATAGGTAAGAAATTGGGACACGTTGAAAAAAGAAAGATAGAAAGAAAAAAAAAATAACAATATCGAAGTCATAGATGTGCGGAACTCGAGATTTGTGATCAAAGTAGGTATATAATACACTAGGAGGTCTAGGTAGTACTTGTTTTACTATTACGATTAGAAAAACTTTCACCCGCACTTACTTGGAGTATTTATTTTTTTATTTTTTTATTTTTTTTTTTTGTCTTTTGTTTTTCTGTTCTTACATGAATTTAGAAAAAAAAAAAAAAAAAAAAAAAAAGTTTCTAAACTTTTTCACGATATTAAAATATGTATAAATCGTAAGTCGCGTGTTTAACGAGCGTTACTTATATCGGGATAGTGTATAGTAGCTGCGGTAGTACCTATAGTATCCTATATATACAGCTAGCCGGGTGTAGTACCTACTACGAACTTGCATAGTGGCTAGGTCGCACGATCTAGCCTATTCTCTCTTCCATGAGACGATAATTAAATCGGTTCGGTAATAGCACGATATAAATGAATAGCGGAAAATAATGAGCGGATCGAAAGAAAGAATTAAAAAATCAGATTAATGCTGGAGGAAAAATCAAAAGAAAAAGGTATATTCAGGTGTTAATATTATAAGGGTAGATTTCGTGTGAAAAATCTAAGACTAAATGTCCTTTACCGAAAATTCGAGGGACGTATAGTTTCCGAGATACGGAAGATCTTAGTTGACCAATAGCGGAGCGGATGGGTCGCGTAGACTGGGCGCCCCGCACTCAATTTAAGATCATAGTCAGCCTAGTCTGAGTCACCTATGAGTACTGTGATCGGTCTTCTCTAGCTCGGAAACTATTGGTCCCTCGAAATTTTGGTAAAGGAAATTTAGTCTTAGAATTTATCAAGGAATCTTGACCAATCGCGGAGCGGATGGGTCGCGTAGACTGGGCGCCCCGCACTCAATTTAAGATCATAGTCAGCCTAGTCTGAGTCACCTATGAGTACTGTGATCGGTCTTCTATAGCTCGGAAACTATTGGTCCCTCGAAATTTTGGTAAAGAAAATTTAGTCTTAGAATTTATCAAGGAATCTTGACCAATCGCGGAGCGGATGGGTCGCATAGACTGGGCGCCCGGCACTCAATTTAAGATCATAGTCAGCCTAGTCTGAGTCACCTATGAGTACTGTGATCGGTCTTCTATAGCTCGGAAACTATTGGTCCCTTGAAATTTTGGTAAAGGAAATTTAGTCTTAGAATTTATCAAGGAATCTTGACCAATCGCGGAGCGGATGGGTCGCATAGACTGGGCGCCCCGCACTCAATTTAAGATCATAGTCAGCCTAGTCTGAGTCACCTATGAGTACTGTGATCGGTCTTCTCTAGCTCGGAAACTATTGGTCCCTTGAAATTTTGGTAAAGGAAATTTAGTCTTAGAATTTATTAAGGAATCTTGACCAATCGCGGAGCGGATGGGTCGCATAGACTGGGCGCCCCGCACTCAATTTAAGATCATAGTCAGCCTAGTCTGAGTCACCTACGAGTACTGTGATCGGTCTTCTCTAGCTCGGAAACTATTGGCCCCTTGAAATTTTGGTAAAGGAAATTTAGTCTTAGAATTTATCAAGGAATCTTGACCAATCGCGGAGCGGATGGGTCGCATAGACTGGGCGCCCCGCACTCAATTTAAGATCATAGTCAGCCTAGTCTGAGTCACCTATGAGTACTGTGATCGGTCTTCTCTAGCTCGGAAACTATTGGTCCCTTGAAATTTTGGTAAAGGAAATTTAGTCTTAGAATTTATTAAGGAATCTTGACCAATCGCGGAGCGGATGGGTCGCATAGACTGGGCGCCCCGCACTCAATTTAAGATCATAGTCAGCCTAGTCTGAGTCGCCTATGAGTACTGTGATCGGTCTTCTCTAGCTCGGAAACTATTGGCCCCTTGAAATTTTGGTAAAGGAAATTTAGTCTTAGAATTTATTAAGGAATCTTGACCAATCGCGGAGCGGATGGGTCGCATAGACTGGGCGCCCCGCACTCAATTTAAGATCATAGTCAGCCTAGTCTGAGTCACCTATGAGTACTGTGATCGGTCTTCTCTAGCTCGGAAACTATTGGTCCCTTGAAATTTTGGTAAAGGAAATTTAGTCTTAGAATTTATTAAGGAATCTTGACCAATCGCGGAGCGGATGGGTCGCATAGACTGGGCGCCCCGCACTCAATTTAAGATCATAGTCAGCCTAGTCTGAGTCACCTATGAGTACTGTGATCGGTCTTCTCTAGCTCGGAAACTATTGGTCCCTTGAAATTTTGGTAAAGGAAATTTAGTCTTAGAATTTATCAAGGAATCTATCCTTAAAATATGATTCGTATTACACCTGAATCACTCTGTAGAATAAGTGAGACAACAAACTCTACAAATGACGCGTGAGAATTAAGGTGCTTTTGCTACTCGCTACTTGGTACTTGCTACTACTGCTTCTGGTACAGATGATAAATTTTAAATTAGGCTCTTCCAGCTGCCCTCCGAAACGACCTTTCTAAACTTTCCGTCTGCAACCTCTCTCGCGGTTTGCGTGGGCGTAAAAAAGCCTTCTCTCTCCCTCGGTAGTTGTACATATATATATATATATATATATATATATACATAATATATATATAAATGTGTATAAAGGTGCAGGATGGTGGGCGGGGGGGTACGAAGGGATTGAGGGAAGAGAATATTTCGCACCGTTTCCTTATTCCCCCTTTCACGTAGCCAAAGAGCATTGTTCTCCGGTGGGAACGATCTGCTACTGAAAAGCCCGAAAAGTTTGTGAAACTAGAGTGAGATAGAGATAGAGAGAGAAAGAGAGCCGGAAGGACTTCATCGCGACTCGTAACAGCGGAAATGCTCGGGACGTTTGATAGAGATAAATCAAGTCCCTTTACCCTCCGAACGCGCTGAGGGCACGCAGGCTGGATTATATAAGATATTAGATATTGATAAATTACTATATAATATAGTGCTGGGGTTAAAAGCCGGATGAGTGAAGGGGGGGTCCGCAAACGGTGAAATTCCTTAAAGATTCGATTATTCACAAATTTTCTCATCAAAAATTCATTAGCCCAACAACAATTAGCCCCTGCGTGACTAATTATAACAACCGTCTTAAAAGTAGTAGGTATATATATATATATATATATATATATAGAAGTAAAAAAGTTTTCCTCATATAAGTTTGAAAATGAACATTTTTCAAACAACGGCACAAACAACGATGAGAAAAATTACAACGATCAGCTTTTAAGCACTGGCAAGAGATGAAAGGGTGAAAAAAAAAAAATTTTTAATTTCTAATTTTGCAAAAAATTCAACTTGACTGGTCATAAACTTTTCAAACCCTTGCGTGACTCTATCGATATAAATACTTATCCTTAGCGGATGGTTAGGATGATTTTCGGGGTCAAATTTTGGATCGATCATTTAGAGTATAGATCTATGGCTATTCCAATTTATGCGATTATATTTATTATACACTACTTCGGTAATATCGGTATTACGATGATAATAATAATTTTATTATAATCTACTCTGTGAATTTTTTCCCGAGTAAAAAATCGTGCCACTTTTTTTATCCGTTCCACTTCAATAAAAAAAAAAAAAAAAAAAAAAAAAAAAAAAAAAAAAAATTATAAGAATTAAATTCGACTGTTTTGGATTGAAATTTTCAACTTTAATTTAATTTTCGTATTTTAATCAATTTTTTTTTTTTTTTTTTTTCTTCTTCCTGATTTCGTGCGGTATGTACTCGTTTTTGAACGTAGCATAAAAAGAAGAAACAAAAAAAAAAGAAAAAAATTAAATAAATAAATAAATAAATAAATAAAAGTGTGAACCGCGTATAAAGTGTGTTTAACATATTGAGTACACCTACCTACACCCCCCTCGGTTATACCTATACACAGTTATCTATATACACATACATTAGGTATATAGCTACAGTCCGTTGAATTTATTTGAGGTATTAAGTGAGGTGGAATAACGAGAATATAATGGGCGACGTATTTATATTTCTGAGAATATGAGAAAGAGATACACGCCAGGGGGGCTGAAGAGGGGTATTAAGGGGTGGGATATTATCTCGTTCGAAAATTTTCATCGTAATAATTTATAACACTGTATACCGGGGGCTGCATCAAAGGGAATACTGGTTTTCAGTCTAGCTTTACGTTTCCATATATATATATATATATATATATATATTTATATGTATATAGGTACGTGCTTCAGACACTGCACATTACAGTTGGAAAAGCGCGTTCTTCTTCGTCCGTTAAAAGTGTATATATATATATATATATATATAAATATATAATGTATGTGGTACGTATGTACGTATACGTATCTACCCCTGAACAGCGAAAGCGACAGGTACATACATCCCTTTGAAATTCATATATAGAGATTTGAGCAGAGAACGATTTTTTTAATATCAGTGAAAGAATTCGACAAATTCTTTCATCACTGCAGTACCTAGGTGGTACGATTCTGAAATTCATTTATATTTCATTTCATTTCATTTAAAATGAATGGGAAATTATACGGGATGTTATATGTTGGTAAGGAAAAACGTTGCAACAATGTTTTAGAGAAATTATTCATTTTCAAGAAGCGAAAATGAATGTATAATATACAGTGTTGCAAGAAAATTGAATTTTGACAAAGAAAATTGAACAATATTTAACCGAAAATTTTTCATTGCAGCAAAGGAAATTCAACGATTTTTAAAATAGTCGTAAATTGTGGCAAAGAAAATTGAAAATGTTGCAATTAAAATTGAATAATATTGAAATATGAAAATGTATAAGGGGTTGAAAATATACTAAACAAAAAAAAAAAATTGATAATGCTGCAAAAAATTGAAAGAGTGAATTGTAACAGAGAAGAATAATTGAACATGTTGCAATAAAATAGCTAAAGTTGCAAGAAAATGATCAATTATCAGCAATACGTATATCAAATTGCTGTAAATAAATAAAATGTCAAATGTTTGATGTGAGAATGAAAATTATGTGAAGAAAGATATGCGGACAATGATTATATTATATTGATATAAATAAAAAAAAAAAAGAATTGAAATAAAAAATGAAAATGAAATTTTCTTTCATTTTCCTCATAAATAAAAGTCGGGAAAAACAAGCTGAAAATTGAGACGCGATAGTTACCATGTTATCTGGTTGTGCCAAGACCAGATTGCAGGTAGTAACAGCATCGCGATACGGGGGTGTAAGCGATCGAGGTAGGCATCGCGAGAGAGAGAGTGTGAGAGAGAGAGAGAAATAGAGAAGGAAAAGAGAAAGAGAGAGAGAGAGAGAGGGCGAATTTCGAGGAGGCAAACTGCTGCTATCTTACGCGTCAGTAGTATGTAGGTACGTTGGCAGTATCGCCCCCAGGTAAATATAGAAGCTACATCACCGGGTTTCGAGGGTAGGAGTAGGGGTTGGTTTAACAAGCGATGTTATCTATTCGAATGAATACCGTTATACCCACTAGGTACACCCCTACGCAGAAAGATTCGACCCAACCCCCAACCCCCAGCTACCCCCTACCCGTTAGAGATCATATCTGCCATCTACAGCTCGGTCTGGACGAGCGGAAGGCGGGGAACATCTTCGGGTACACGCTGACGTAAGTCATTCTCTATGTATCTACTTAGAGAAATAAACTCTTGGCGAGGGTAGCAAGAAATTTGTAAATTTCTTTTCTTTTTCTTTTTTTTTTTTTGTTGTTGTTCCAAAGAAAATCCACAATTTTCAATGATTATACACAGGAAAATCGATCGTTTTCAACATTGTTGATAATGTTAAAGGAAAATCAAAGACAAATTTCACATGTTGCAGGGAAATTCGACGTTGATGGCAAACGACGCTGATGTTGAAAAATAATGGGAAATTGTAGACAAGAAAATTTACTGTTCTTGGTAAGAAATTGCATATTTTTACAATGAAAATTGGAAGTGTATAATACTTCGAACAAAGTTGCATATTTTAATAGGAAAAATTGCAATCTTGCAGGGAAATTATATCGCAATGTTGAAAGAAAATTGTGAATTTTCGAAAAGAAAATGCATTTTTCGCAAGATGCTTCATCAATTTTTATATAAAGTTGCAAATTTTTAACCGAAGAGTGCACAACGTTGCAAGAAAATAAAGAAAATGATGTATTGTCGCAAAGAAAATTGATGTTAATGCATGGAACTGACGAATTGTTGAGAGAATATTTAAAAGACTGTAAATGTTGCAACGAGATTTTTTATTGTGGTGATGAAACAGTTAATTAATCATGACAGAAAAATCGTGAATGTTGCGCAAGAGAGAATTACAAGCTTGATAAAAAATAGATTCGAAAATCGCTGATGGATGTTGAATGCAGCTGTGCGGTTGAATCAAATCTCTAAAAAGCGTACCTATACATAAAAAAACGTCGACTAATCATGTAGGAAAAATTGTTTCGGGTTAGAAAAAAGTTGATCAAAGTTCGAGGTAATAAACCAATTTGAGAAAGGGCTTTTTGACGAGGTAATTAGGTATCCCGTATAGTCGAAGGGGTTAGAACGAGCTAATTTTGTGGATTTGCGTTTGCGTTCCCGTTTGCGTTTGTTTTGCAATATTCCCACGAGCATGATAAATCAGGTTGTTAATTAACGTCTAAACTGATTAGCGTCCACCCCTAAAACACGACCTACCGACAGACTTGTCGACGAATTCAAGTGGAGTTGAAATTAAAATAAGAAATTCGCTGTGCACTTCGCTTCCTCCTACACCGTTTTTCACACAAATTTTGATTGAGCAAGGGGGGCCAAGAAGGTATGGGTGCTTTTGTTAGATTAGGGTGCCAGAATTTGAATACTTAATTTCTTATCGGGTGCTCCAAAGGCGACATCACATTACTTGCAATATTAAATCATTTTCTTCCCACACAGCACTCAATATTGTAGCACTATTGCTCATATTGCTGCAATGTTGCTGCAATATTGGGTGCTGTGTGGGTTAATACTCATCATGGGGCCCAAAATTTTGCACAAATTTGTAAAAATCTTTAAAAAAAACTTTTGAAAAATTTTGAAAAGGTTGTAAAATTTCCGAAAAAAATGGGTACCAGAATTTGAATACTATTTCAGGAAAAAAGGGTGCCAGAATTTGAATACTTAATTTCTTATCGGGTGCTCCAAAGGCGACATCACATTACTTGCAATATTAAATCATTTTCTTCCCAGACAGCACCCAATATTGTAGCACTATTGCTCATATTGCTGCAATGTTGCTGCAATATTGGGTGCTGTGTGGGTTAATACTCATCATGGGGCCCAAAATTTTGCACCAATTTGTAAAAATCTTCAAAAAACTTTTGAAAAATTTTGAAAAGGTTGTAAAATTTCAGAAAAAAATTGGTACCAGAATTTGAATACTATTTCAGGAAAAAAGGGTGCCAGAATTTGAATACTTAATTTCTTATCGGGTGCTTCAAAGGCGACATCACCTTACTTGCAATATTAAATCATTTTCTTCCCAGACAGCACCCAATATTGTAGCACTATTGCTCATATTGCTGCAATATTGGGTGCTGTGTGGGTTAGTACTCATCATGGGGCCCAAAATTTTGCACCAATTTGTAAAAATCTTTAAAAAACTTTTGAAAAATTTTGAAAAGGTTGTAAAATTTCAGAAAAAAATTGGTACCAGAATTTGAATACTATTTCAGGAAAAAAGGGTGCCAGAATTTAAATACTTAATTTCTTATCGGGTGCTTTAAAGGCGACATCACATTACTTGCAATATTAAATCATTTTCTTCCCACACGGCACTCAATATTGTAGCACTATTGCTCATATTGCTGCAATGTTGCTGCAATATTGGGTGCTGTGTGGGTTAGTACTCATCGGGGGCCCAAAATTTTGCACAAATTTGTAAAAATCTTTAAAAAAAACTTTTGAAAAGGTTGTAAATTTTGAGTAAAAAATTCTTAAATTTCGTCAATCTCATAGTTGAATTGAAAAGATATTGATAAAAATTGTTCTTCCCCAGAGATGTGGCAGGATTTTCTTTTCATTTTCTCGAAGTTCTTTTTGCGGGAGTTGGTATAGCTATAGTGGTAGGTAATTTTTAACCACCCTGGGAACTGCTTCCGCTCTTAATGTGAGACTTAAGCTAAATCCAGGGCTCTGAGCTTCGTCGACGACATCAAGCTGGTTCCCTGTTATGACGTCACGCGCGACTTAATCTCCCCCATTCCATATAACCAAGAGACTTTGTTAGACGCTGAGCGCAGGGCCACACCGCGTTTGTTTACTTGAACGATTATTACTATTATAATTATTAATTCGAGGGAACCGAGTCAGAAATATTGAAGATTTGAATAAAAAACGTTCTTCTCATTTTTTTTTTTTTTTTTTTTTCTTTTCTTTTTCACTTACCAAATTTTTGACAGAAGATTTTATTCCGAACGTTTAAATGACGACGACGACGATGACGACGACGACGACAAGGGGTGCAGGATTTTTACTCACCTGGAACAAATATAATATGTAGGAATAATATTATTTTTACAAATTTAAACATTGAGGATCTAGAAATATAAATAATGAGAAAAATTCTATGATATTAAATTAATTTGATAAAAAAAATTGGGGCCACCCTTAGAAGAAAAAAAAAAGAAACTACCTAATTTTTTGGTCTTGGATTGCTATGAGTATTGAACCAACCAAGCAACCAACCAGTCACTCAGTAAGTCAGTCAGTCAGTCGAATGTTCGGATATGTAATAACCGTTATTAGAGCCGAATGATTGGCTGGCGTATATATATAGGGGTTGATACCGTCCTGCACCGTTTATATTCATGAACCTAAGTGATTCGGTCAATAGTTTAACCGGCTAAACTCGAGCTGAGGGTTGCGGAAACAAATAGCGTTTTGATGACACCGGAGAAGATTTTGTCCCCAGTTAGAGTAAAGTGCAGTAATTACGACGTCCCCCTATCCCCCTATACCTTCCCACCTATTTCAACCCTTAGCTAAATCCTCGTCACGCGATATCCGCGCACCGACGACAAATGCTTTTATTTCCTCAATTATTATTTTTTTAATTATTATTATAATCAACCCGATAAACGAAAGGTGAAAGGTCAAGTTTTTCGTTAGATTTCCACGTTTTTAAACCCAGACAATTCAACCTCCGATCATTTTCAGGATGTTAAGTCAAATTTTTTTATTTTTTTATTTTTTTTTTACATTTTATAATTAGTTACCGAAAATCCGATTTTTTGAATATTTTTTTAAAACATTTTTCAGTCAATCGTATCTTGGAAACGGATCAATGTTTTAGCAAATTTCATTTTTCCAATGGATTCGATATCACCCTAACGTATCTAAGTCTTATCAAATTTTGGATCGATCGATTCAGTAGTTGTTTTTTTTTTTTTTTTTGTTTTTTTGTCAAATTTTGTCATCTCACTTTTCATAGATCTAATTTGATGAGATTAATTTATTCTTCAATATTCTGAGCCGGACACGTCACGTTAAATATATAGGCGAGTGAATAGGAGGAAAAGCTAACGCCGTTGATCACACTGAAACGACGCGTCGCATCGCGACGCAACGCAACGCAACTCGACGAATTCTACCTATACAATATATATATACATATATATATATATATATATCTCTATTTACCGCACACGCAAAACCCAGATTAATATCACCGTAATTTGTTGGGTAAATATTTATTTCGTGTTTAATTAATCGTTAGCTTTTAATGGCCAAGCACATATTTTCTACGCCCGCTGTTTGGTATCTCGTTAAGCAAGAGAAAAAAAAAAAAAAAAAGGAAAGAAAGAAGAAGAACAAAGATCAAAAAAAAATAAATAAATAAATAAAATTTGGAAAAAAATACAACGATGACAACCAACCCCCTGCATCGGGGCTGTTATCTCGTTATAATAAATGTCATATTATTTTCATCTACCCGATAACTACAATATATTTATATTCAGTATATTAATTTTTTTTTTTTTTTTTTTGTCTTTTCTTCATCTTATCTGACAAATTTTTACTTCCATCGAAATTCAAGGAGAAAAAGAAGTATTTTTGGGAAAACAAGGAAAATTCATACATAGTATATATATATATATATATATATATATATATATATGAGGTATTCCACGCCGTTTCGAACGGTCAAAAAAATCACCGCTTCCGAAAAAATCGTAATTTGGTCCTCGAACACAACTATATCGAAAGAATTTTTGTGAATTTTTTCAGAATTTTCGGATTGCATTTGTGGATTTTTTCCAAATTCCAACTTTTTTTTTACAAACCTCCGTATCTCAAAAGTATAAGATCCTACAAGAAAATTTATGAGACACAAAAGTTGCAGTTTCGAATCAACTTTCTGAAAAAATTTTTTTGGGAATTTCTCGAATCCCAAAAATAGCAATTTTTATCAAAAATACACAAAAATCGATTTTTCAATCAATACGTCACCTTCGATTTGCCTCGATAAATCACAGAAAATACTCTCAAGTGTGGAGAACAACCCCGTATTTTTTTTGAGATGGGTGGCGCAATCGTTTGGAAGATATGCTTTATTAATTTTTTTCTCAGAAGAAAAAAAAAAAATTTCAGAAAAAAAAAATTAATAAAGCATATCTTCCAAACGATTGCGCCACCCATCTCAAAAAAAAATACGGGGTTGTTCTCCACACTTGAGAGTATTTTCTGTGATTTATCGAGGCAAATCGAAGGTGACGTATTGATTGAAAAATCGATTTTTGTGTATTTTTGATAAAAATTGCTATTTTTGGGATTCGAGAAATTCCCAAAAAAATTTTTTCAGAAAGTTGATTCGAAACTGCAACTTTTGTGTCTCATAAATTTTCTTGTAGGATCTTATACTTTTGAGATACGGAAGTTTGTAAAAAAAAGTTGGAATTTGGAAAAAATCCACAAATGCAATCCGAAAATTCTGAAAAAATTCACAAAAATTCTTTCGATATAGTTGTGTTCGAGGACCAAATTACGATTTTTTCGGAAGCGGTGATTTTTTTGACCGTTCGAAACGGCGTGGAATACCTCATATATATATAGAATTAACAAAAAGAAAATTCAAAGCAAAGTTTTTTTTTTTTTTTTTTTTGGTTTTTTTTTCTGATATATTTATGAAAAAATTTCTTAAACGAGGGAAGAAGGCGGGCCAGCTGGGACCAGGGCAAGACTTTAGTCGAACTATGCTAGGTTGAGTAGCTCACGCTATACCCAAGCCAGGGTCACGCCAACCCCACTAATTGCATGTCCGCCTAAGGTATATCACTACTCTGTGCCAAACCCAACCCCCTAACTTATACTCCTCGGTTTTTCTAACCCCCCTCCCTGCGCCCTCCATCCCTTAGAAGTATAGTGGCGTGAGTAAATCCTTTCTCTATTTGTTTCTTAGAAAATTGCATAAAAATGAGAAGAAAAAAAAAAAAAAAACCGAACGAATTGGTGTGTTGGAAATTTTCGATTTTTCGTTTTTTTTTTTTTTTTTTTATTTTTTAATTTTCAATTTTTTTTTTTTTTTTTTCGATCCATTTCAAGTTAATTATCCAAAACATATTATATTATAGACTGACGGTATAGAAGAAGGAGAGAAAAAAAAATTCAGAGAGTGAATTTCGTTTCTGTAGAAAAAAAAAAAAAAAAACAATATAACGTTCGAATTTAACGAAAAGTGACAGTTTTTATCATATATCATACCCATCTCTCATACACATGGGGCCGTAAAATCGTGTAAATTTCAAATTTTTCATTTCATCTCGCAATATTTATTCCTGCGAGAAAAATTGTCGAATTTTTTTTTTTTTTTTTTTTTTTTTCTTTTTTCTTTTTTGTATGAATTTCTTACATTTATTTCGATCCGTTTCTTCTGATTTTTTGTAGGTACACAGAGTCCCGAGACGATGTTAAAGATTCGTGAAAATGTCCGTCAAGATAAAAGTAAAAATATTTTCTACGTTCCAAAATCGACGAATAAATGATGTAAAAAAAAAAAAAAAAAAAAAAAAAACGGATTTATGGGGTGGTTTTTTTTTTTCTTTTTTTCGTTTTTTTTTTTTTTTTTTTTGCGGGGGGCAGGAAGGGATAGGTAGGGGTGCAGTGAATTCGTGATGTGAATTCAAACTCGTGTCAGGGTAAAAAGCTATGTGGTAGTTTATTAATAGACTACAACCTGAAATTACCAAATCGTAGAGGGATGAGGGTTCGGGGTTTTAAGGGTTGAGGCGAGAGGCGAGGAGGCGAGGAGGCGAGATGGAAACAACCTGCTATTTCCAAGCACGATTTCTCGGAGCTTTAGAACCAGGCCTAACTTATACATGGCTTAATACATACGTATACGTATATATGTAATAATGTATATGTACGTAGGTGTCTATATACCAAAAGGAAAAGACACGGGGAGTAAAATGGCTGTGATACGATACGATACCGGGGGGGGCAAGCGTTAATTCCATAACATAACACAACATGATAGTGTGGGTGTAGGTGTAGGTATAGGTACGATTATGGTTGGTAGGCAGGCAGGCTATCCTTGATTATAGGTTTTACGAATGAAAAAAAAAAAAAAAATGAGAGAAAAAAAAGTAAAGGAAAGAAAGAAAGAGAAAAAACGAAAGCTACGCATTAGGTAATTACCCGATTTACTCTAATTAAACGGTGCTATACGCGGAGGGAGGGAAGCGATTCACACGATTTCTGAAACTGTTTATTACGGTAGATATACATATATATATACACACATGTACACCTACACCTATATTATGTATGTATGAATAAATACATAGGCATATGACTATATACGGCAAGGTATTCATTATCCACTATGTTATGATATGCAATTACCGAAATTTAACGATTTTCATAACCCATCATCGACTTTGCTTTTTTTTTTTTCTCTCTCTCTCTCTCTCTCTCTTTCTCTCTCTCATTCATTTGTGATCGTTTCCACGTATACGATTTTCAAAGAAATTAATAAAAATGTTTTAATAAAAAATCGAACACTATATTTTATTAAAGACGGATAGAAAATTTGTCAAAATAGTAAAGCAGCAAAAAATTTACCATTATTTATTTTTCGATTTGCGACAAAAGGTTCGATATCTAAATATGAGCAAAAAAAAAAAAAAAAAGCGGTGCACAATTTTTTATTTTTTATTTTTTTTTTTTTCGGTTGCTATAAGAGGCTTTTGAATTTTATTCTTTCTTGCGATTCGTTGTTAAATATGTACATTCTTTATCTTTTTTACGCTTGTATATAGTTTTCTGGGAAAAGAAGAAGAGAGAGAGAGAGAGAGAGAAAAAAAAAAAAAAAAAAATACATGAAAGAATGTGCCAAGAAAAATTTATAAAGCGCTATAAGTAGTAAAAGCTTTATAATTTTTACCTGAAATATATATATTAGGGTGGTTCATTTTGAACTTTTATTTTTTTTTTTCGCCTCCCACCTGAAAACTTGGTGCCAAATTCGGAAAAAAAATTCTCCCTAAATCGGAGACCATGACAAAAAATATTTAGAGGTCGCTACCGGCAACGAGTTTTTTCAAATTAGCATGGTATTTTTTGATTTTTATTAAATTTTTTTTTTGTTTTTTTACTTTTTTTTTTTTTTTTCGCTCATGAGTCAATCATGAATGATACATCGAAAATGATTGATGTTTTCTTTATTCCTCGGTAGCGACCTCTAAATATTTTTTGTCATGGTCTCCGATTTAGGGAGAATTTTTTTTCCGAATTTGGCACCAAGTTTTCAGGTGGGAGGCGAAAAAAAAAAATAAAAGTTTAAAATGAACCACCCTAATATATATATATATATATATTTTTTTTTTTTTTTTCTACGATTTTTCTTTCTCACTGAGATATAATAACGAGCCTCTCGTTCGCTCCAAGATTCTACAGGATGAATGTTTTAAAAACTTTCAAAAAAAAAAAAATCCAAAAAATACACGTACAGTGAATTTTACGTTACTTCCAAAAATACATCGCAAAATGTATTATATGTAAGGATGCTCGTTTATTTTGCATTTTTTTTTTTTTTTTTTTTTTCTCATATCGTATATAAAATAGGTATATATATATACAAGAGATAAAAATTTGGAAAATTGATGCAAGCTACTCTCAAGCACGCAGTAACTCTACTTTTTTTTTTTTTCTTTTCTTCTTTTTCTTCTTCTATATCTCAAAGAATATATGTTCAACTTCCTAGTATGTATATGTATATTTATATATATATATATATATATCTATGTACATATATATTTATATACATAGGTACTACATATAAAATAAAGTTTTGTATATTAACGGTAAGTAGAGAGTTTGTGAGAAAATCGAAACTTTTCATCCTATATAGTAACGTAGGTACTATGGCCAAAGGTTTCACTATACGCCCGTACTATACGTACCTATTCACCCTTTTCTTTCTCTCTATTCTTCTGTCTTTCTTTTTTTTTTTTTTTTTTTTTTTTTTTCTTTCTCTCTCAGCTCTCAGCCTCTCCTATATCTTTCAAGTATTTCGTTGAAAAACTTGGCTACTTTAAGAAACGTGTGAAAATATAAAAAAAAAAAAAAAAAAAAACTGAAAATAAGAACCTCGCCGTTTTCGCTTTTTCCACCTTTTCAATAATTTAGAAAAACACAAACGAAGGGCAAGGGAAAAGAGAGAGAGGAGACCTAAAAAAATCCATCGTAGGCAAATTTATTCTATTCATCCTATTTATTCATTTGACGTTTTTGTTTTTTGATTTTTCATTATTCACTTCAAACCTGCGGTTTAGTTTTTCGCGCCGGATAGCCGTTCTCCGGTTTGTTCGCTAGATCAAACATATGTGCACACATGTGTGTGTGTACAATAAATATACAGTATATGATATATATACAGTATGATTCAGATTGAGTGGGTCAGATTTTGAGTACAGATTCCCTGCAAAAATCTGAGACTAAATTTCCTTTACCATAAATTCGAGGTACCGATAGTTTCCGAGATATTTAAGATCTAAGTTGACCAACCGTTGAGCGGTTGGGTTCTACAGACTGGGCGCACCGCTCAACTTACGCTCATGGTCAGCCTAGTCTGAGTAGCGTGATCGGTAAACTTAGATCTTCCGTAACTCGGAAACTATTGATCCCTCGAATTTTTGGTAAATGAAATTTCGATTCAGAATTTGACTATGAATCTACCCTCGAAATACAACTAGCTTAACTTGAATCACCCTGTATATACATACCCTGTTGGTTTAACTGTAAATATTTACTTTCGAAAACATGACTTCATTACGTCAACATACACACACATATATATATATATACAGGGTTAAAAATCATGTTGTCTGTATTTCCGTGTCTGCGTGTATGTATATGTGAATTGGTATAGATGTAGGAGTGTAGGAAACATCGCGGGGCTCACCCCACCCTAAAAGGGTATTTTACGCCCAGCTGTCAGTCGAACAATTCGAACCTGTCGATGGGCGCGAGCCAGTCTGGCAGTTGGCAGTTGGCAGTTGGCAATTGGCAGCTGGACTGAGAGGGTGGAAAGAGTGCGGAGGAGTAGTAGCGATAAATTTACTATTCGTTTCCCTCGTTTCATGGTCGGCTTTACAACACGTAACATGAGCTTGTATATGTTTCCCTTTTCTCACACTAGGTTCCCCCATCGATGTGGACGAATTAGTTAGAAATCCCTTTTTTTTTTTTTTTTTCTTTTTACGTATTTCTCCCTCTCTCTCTCTCTCTCTCTCTCTCTACGTTTATTCAAATATCTTCTTTATCAGTCGCGATGTCACCTAGCGATACACCTCACAGCAAAGGGAAGAAAAACTACCCTTATAAATCCCACACAATAAAATATCTTCGCTCTAAATAAATCAATTTTCAAAATTTTTCTAAATTTTGAATTGAAAAAAAAAAAAAAAAAATTAATTTGGTTAGTGTTTAATATATTCAGCGTGAAATAATTCCTGATGACAACATCTCCACGGTTTGGTTAGTTCTTCAAAGTCTCCGGTGTTCACCTTTGCCCGGGACTCCGGGGGTTTAGCCCCAGCCCAACGCCCTCGCACCTTGATAATTTAACTTGCTAATGTACCTACTCCTAGGGTATGTATGTATTCATTAAATTCATGGTTTTATCTTTAAACCGGTATGTAGTAGGTACCTGCGTAGAGGGGTAGAAAATTTCCGACGTTATAAACGTGTAGGGTATTAGATTTCAGGCTTTTCATTGTTAAATAGGAAAAAACGAAAAACCAAAAAAAAAAAAAAAAAAAAAAACTACCCTATTCTTATTTTGAATTTTTTTTTTTTTTTTTTTTTTCCTCTTATTTAGCAAATATATTAATTGTCACGAATACCTACGACCGACGTTATAATATAGAGGAAAGAAAAATAATAGGAAATTGTGCGGACGAATTTAGAGGCGTCTGTATCAGAAGCCTATGCGTAGGCGGGGCTGTACGAAAAAAATAAAAAAAAATAAAAAAATAACCCGTAAATATCTTGGCACGCGATATTCTAACTCGCAGGCTGTCGACCTATGGCGAATTATACAAGTAGCTCACTAGCCCCCTTCATATGTATATTACGAATTAATTCCACTACCACCACCACCCTCACTACCCAGAAACTGAACTGAAATGCGTAACATCTACCGCAAAACGTTCTCGAAAAGTTACGAAATTTTTCACCGACGACCGGACCCACGATCTCAAAACGTTGAAGAGTTTTTCTGAAATCATATTAGAAGATGTGAAACATGCGCCGATTTTTTTTTTTTTTTTTTTTTTTTTTATTTATTTAAGGGAGAAAGAAGACTGGGGTGAAAAATGAGCTCGACGTAGTGTTACAGTCGGATGATTTATATTGAGCTCAAAAAAAAAAAATATATATATAAAAATATAGTAAATAAAATCATATGGAAAACGTGTATAAACGAGGTGAAAAAACTAATGAAAAATTACAGCTAAAACGAGCTAAGATAAACTCAAGTCGGCTCTGTGATGAACTAATGAATTTTGCATTCGTTTTTTTAATGAGCTCGAAGATGTGAAAATGTTGTAAAACATTTAAGGAGAGAGTAATATGAGTTGAAAGGCATAGTAAAAAAATTCCAGAAAAGTTTTACAAAAATTTTGACGAGCTCAAAATAGTGAAATAAAAAAGAAAAATGATTAAAAAAAAATTGAAGCTCGACGTAGTGTTACAGTCGGATGATTTATATTGAGCTCAAAAAAAAAAAAATATACATATAAAAATATAGTAAATAAAATCATATGGAAAACGTGTAGAAACGAGGTGAAAAAACTAATGAAAAATTACAGCTAAAACGAGCTAAGATAAACTCAAGTCGGCTATGTGATGAGCTAATGAATTTTGCATTCGTTTTTTTTAATGAGCTCGAAGATGTGAAAATGTTGTAAAACATTTAAGGAGAGAGTGTAATATGGGTTTAAAGGCATAGTAAAAAAAAATTCCAGAAAAGTTTTACAAAAATTTTGACGAGCTCAAAATAGTGAAATAAAAAAGAAAAATGATTTTAAAAAAATTGAAGCTCGACGTAGTGTTACAGTCGGATGATTTATATTGAGCTCAAAAAAAAAAAAAAATATATATAAAAATCTAGTAAATAAAATCATATGGAAAACGTGTAGAAACGAGGTGAAAGAACTAATAAAAAATTACAGCTAAAACGAGCTAAGATAAACTCAAGTCGGCTCTGTGATGAACTAATGAATTTTGCATTCGTTTTTTTAATGAGCTCGAAGATGTGAAAATGTTGTAAAACATTTAAGGAGAGAGTGTAATATGGGTTTAAAGGCATAGTAAAAAAAAAATTCCAGTAAAGTTTTACAAAAATTTTGACGAGCTCAAAATAGTGAAATAAAAAAGAAAAATGATTAAAAAAAAAAAGGCAATTGAGGAAATAAAAAGAATTTGATAATAATTTATACGGTGAGTTAGCGGAGAAGTTTGTGAAGCGTTTAATAAAAAATGTGTGAAAAAATATAATTTAACCGAAGCCCTGCAGTATGCGCAGTGAATCATAGTATATAAAAATTTTCTGTAATAAATATAACAATAAAATGTAAATTTACGTTGCGTAAACGATAATAATTAAAGAAGCAGCTTACAGCTACCCTGGTAACTGCAGGTAGGTAGGTAGAAAATTTACTTTCACGAGTTACGGTTCGTTGATGCGGTTAATATGACTTTGGTAAATAATGTGAAAAGTAGAGAGAGCGCAGGGTTAGAGGGACGAAAAAAAAAAAGGGAAGAGTAAAATGGGCGACAAATAGTATCAAAGAGAAGAAGAGAAGGGTTGTTTTGTACGAGGTTAAAGAAAAACATCCGGTAAATTAAGTCTCGGTTTTTTTTTTTTTTTTATCTTATTTTAGTTTTTTTTTTATTTTTATTTGATTTCTTCTGTTTTCTTTATTATTATTTTTTTTTTTGTTTTCTTCTTCTTCTTCTTCTTTCTTCACCCCCAACTGGTTCAACCCCCTACCGCCTGACGATGATCATCATCATCAACTCGAGAAAATAACGTCAGGGCATTAATCAGGGGCGACAACCTCAAAGTTTCTTGGGTCGAGTAGGGGCTAGTTTTTCTTTTTCTTTTTTCTTATTTTATTTTATCTTCTTTCTTTTCTTTTTTGCTGTCTTCTTTTTTCTTGCCCATTTTTTTTTTTTTTTTCACCTACACTGCTGCTGCAGCTGAACGAGCACCAGGATTGAGGGCTGAGGATTTTCACAGTAAGACGTCGCCCTGAGGTAGGAGGACCGTTAATCTGACCACATCATTAATAACATTCACGTTCGTTTCTACCACCGCGGTGGTGCAAGCTACAGTTTCTCCACCACCCTAGTGTTCCTTCTTCTTTCAACTATCACGTGTAAAAAACCCCTTTACTTTACCCATTTTTCTTTTTTTTTTTTTTTTTTTTTTTTTTTTTTATAACAAATTAAGAATTTTTAGATTCGATTTCTCTATTCTCTCAAAATTGGAAGAGAAACTCATTTCCCGGTTTTGCTGTTCATCCCCCTAGCCTGTATAATTGAGAATCAAAACCGTCCATATTTTGAAGGTGGATTCATTGTCAAATTCTGAGACGAAATTTCCTTTACCAAAAATTCGAGGGTCCAATAGTTTCCGAGCTACGTAAGATCTTAGTCGACCGATCACAGAACTCATAGGTGACTCAGACTAGGCTGATCATGAGCGCTAGTTGAGCGACGCGGCACTCAGTCTACGCGACTCATACGCTCCGCGATTGGTGAACTAAGATTGTCCGTAACTCCGAAACTATCGGTCCCACGAATTTTTGGTAAAGGATATTCGACACCGATCACAAAACTCAGACTGGGCTAAATCACGAGCGCGAGTTGAGCGGCGCGCCCAGTCTATGCGACTCACACGCTCCGCGATTGGTCAACTAAGATCATACTTATCTCGGAAACTATGGGTCCCTCGAATTTTTGGTAAAGGAAATTTAGTCTGATATAATCGCGAGGAATCTACCAAAAAAATATGGTCTGCTAAACCTGAATCACCCTGTATACTTATATAAACCGTTGCTTTTCTTAAATGATTCATATATAGTTTTCGCGTTATAAATCAGCGCATGACTAAAGATTTATGCTAGTAAACTACGAAGAGCTACTTATACTAGTGCGGGTAGGTAGGTAAGGTACTAGTATACGTCTTATTATTAATGTATTATAATTGTTTCTTGCCGCGCGAACTCCTCCCCTTTCTCTCCCCTATCAACTCCAACCCTTATATACAGTTTGCGTAATTAACGCCTGCCACCTTATACTTTGACTAGACGTTGGTTCCTTATTCTGCTAGTAGTTGTAGTAGTACTTATATATATATAGCCAGATAGCTATTGTAATTCTGAGTGTACACCCTTAAATAACTTACACGAGTGTACAAAAAAAAAAAAATAAAAAAATTCAAATCAGAAGCTTCAACTCTTTTTTCTGGTTGTTCCATATTTTTCGGAATTTCAATACGATGCAATAATAATTTTTCTGTAATAATTCTTGTAGACAAGAGTTATGCAATATATTTTGACTATTTTTTTTTTTTTTGCTATTTTTTTTTTCCCCCACCTTCTTCATTACTTTGAACACGTCTGTTTAACCGTGCGTCCATAGAGTTATGAGGGCATGTTAAGCCAGTTACGATGTCTCCTGGGGTGCGAAGCCCTCGGCTAAGCTCCCTTAGCTGCAGACCCTGCTACCCTGCAGACGAGGCGAAGATATGATAATAATAATAATAATAATAAAAAAATATATATATAATAACCGTAAACGATTAGGGTCAGGGGGATGAGGGGGTGAAGTGTTATTGCTAAAGATGAAGAAGATAAAACAAAAACAAAAAAAAAAAAAAAAAACAGACGTTGGTCTGATCAATTTTTTTCTTTTTTTTTTTTTTTTTTTTTTTCTCCAAATACATTTTCGAACATATAATACAGCAGAATTAAGCAAGATACAGAAAAATTGTATCAAACCTTTTTGATGGAAAATTTTATCAGCTTTATTTTCGATCCAGATCTTTATCTCGATATCATCAACGCTTACCGAGATACCATCGAAAAATTGATTTCAAACAGTTTTACAGCCTGTTATTTACTTCCAATTTTACTGAAAACTGTGGGAAAGAGAGAAAAAAAAAAAAAAAAAAAATAGAATAAAGGAATGTTGAATGAATGAAATTTCAGTCTATCTGCGCGAGTGTGTGTGTGTGTGTGTTGTATATACGTTATAAAAGTACGAGCTTATAAGCCCCTCGAGTGTTAAATAAAATAAAGGTTTGAATTCGCGGCGAATAGAGAGCGAGAGAGAGAGAGAAAGAGAAAGAGAAAGAGATAGACAGAGAGTGATCCGCGAGAGAGATTGTTAAATGGTCGTGTTTCCGGTTGTTAATTGGTATTCGCGTCTGTCGGGCGAGTTGGGCGTGTTAAATTTCTTGGATTTCGTGGATTTCGAGTGCAGCCTTCTACCCTAAACCCTCGCACCCCTCATACTCTCGGCATAGTCCGAAGTTCATCGATCCCCCCCTGCCTCTCTCTCTCTCTCTCTCTCTCTCTCTTCGTCTCTTATACTCGTTCCCTCTTTTCTCGAGTAGGCTAGAATGAAAAAACGAAATCGGGAAAGAGAAAGAGAGAGAGAGAAGGAGAGAGGGAGAAAGGGAGGAATCCACCCCCACCCCCACCTCATCCCATACATTTAACCAGTCGCTGTCGCTGTAGGTTGGTAGGGTAGGTATACCTATACGTATATAGGGTACGGCTGTCTCAGTTTTTGCTCGCTGTTCGTTTTATGCCGAAGCGATCGTATTTCTTAGAAAATCGTAAGGAATTCGCTGCTATATATATATAGTACCCGCGTTGTGACCACTCTCAAACCGCCAACCCCGAACCCTCAACCCTCAACCCCTGACCAACCGACCGACTTTGGGACTGCGAAACTACGGACTCGCCTCTTCTCTCTCTCTCTCTCTCTCACTCTCAGCTGGTCGGTCGCAATATCGCTAAATAAAATTCGCCTCGCCCAGAGCGATGCCGATATACGTTATCGATACATGAACATGGGCGTTACGCTGAAACCGACCAACTCAACTTTTTTTTTTTTTTTTTTTTTTTTTTTGAGAAACTCGTTTATTGATGCTTAACAAAAAATAAAAATAACAAAAATAACAAAAATAACGGAGCCGGGTTGAAGTTGTGGATTTAAAAACTCCTGCATATATTCGTTTGAGACGATTTTGAATATCGAGAAACTTTGAACTTATTATAAAAGATTGAAAATCTTCGGCGTTCTCATTATCCGCAATTTATTTCTCGAAAATTTTTTTTTCATTCCCAAATTTGGGTAAAAACTTTTCACTTACGCATTGACATGAAATTTCAATTAGTCACACGTTCAGTCATACTAATGATTTTTTTTTTTTTTTATTTTTTTTTTTTTTGTTACCGGATTCGTTGAGAATTCAAAAAAAATAACGGTACAGTTTTTTTTTTGTCTTTCTTTTGGTCTTTTCACTTCTGTGGTTTTTTCCAGAGACAAGAGAGGATCGGAGAGAAGAGTACAGATAAAGAGGAGAATGAAGAAGGGGGTAGGGGTTTGATATCCAATATTATCGAAGAGGGACGCGCGGCGAGTGACGCCAGAATCGGGTTTGGGGTTTAGGGGTTGGGGGGGGTTGGAAACGCAATCTCGCCACGAGTTCGATTCAGCGAGGGGTACGAGACGAGCCAGGGGTTAGGGTGTGTGCGCGTCATGTTTAAGCGGCAATTTTGGCCTCCACCCTGTGCACGATTTTGTCCCCCCACCCCCCTTCCCCCCTTCCCTTCATCCCTCTTCCTAGCGTCACCCAAGACCCCTGACTCTCCCGCGGGAGCCTTACGCCTTACTTTTCCCTATACTTCCTCTTTCCTTTTTCCCTTAACCCTCTGATGCTGTCCTCGTCCCGAGTGAGGAAAAAAGAAGTGAAGAAAGAAGGGGGGAAAGGGAATAAAAAAAAGAAAAAAAGAAAAACTGGCATCGACGCCTGTCGCTGACAGATAAAGATACACTCCTGCAGGTTGAACTCATGCTCTGGAAAAATCTAGGAGACCTGGAGCCGCGAGCCAAGTCGACCCAAGACCGGGACCAAGGCGCACCCTATAATACATTGGTATAAGGTATGTAAGAGGTGAGACGGGCAGGGTCGTCGAAAAACGAGAAATGTTAAAGAGGAGAGGGATGAAGAGGAGGAAAATCTAGGGACGTCGACTTTTACATTTCAACCCCCCTCCCCCCTATCCTATACGTTTCTATAGTAGAGTAATCCATATGTATATATACTACACATGGTATAGTAGTACCTATCTGGTCTGTAAGGGATGTTAAAATCTTTTTCGTTGTATTCATTTACGTGTCTTAAGGGGGTATCCCCACCTTTAAATAGGTCAACATTCTGAGAAAGAGATTGATATTTTACAGCGAATTTGAGAGTCTGATCAAATCCAAAAAAATCATGAAGTTTAGGGAGGGTTTGACCCTCATTATCCATACTTAACATTGAATATTACTTTGAGTCTAATAGTAGTTATGCTGAATATAGATAAATACAAAATTACTCGGTTGTCGCAAAGAATCAGTAGTACCGTTGGATCGATTCTGGAATTTTTGATCCTCAATTGTTGAGAAGAGATGCCTCTATCATATGAACATAGAACTTTTTGATATCGCGAAAATTGCCTGACTCGCTTAGTTTTTACTGAGATTTTTCTAATTCTTCAATTTTTTTTCTCTATTTTTTCTATTATCTCAACCAAAAATAGTCATATCAAAAAGTTCTATGTTCATATGATAGAGGCATCTCTTCTGAACAATTGAAGACCAAAAATTCCAAAATCGATCCAACGGTACTACTGATTCTTTGCGACAACCGAGTAATTTTGTATTTTTCTATATTCAGCGTAACTACTAATAGACTCAAAATAATATTCAATGTTAAGTATGGATAATGAGGGTCAAACTCTCCCTAAACTTCTTGATTTTTTTGGATTTGATCAGACTCTCAAATTCGCTGTAAAATATCAATCTCTTTCTTAGAATGTTAACTCATTTAAAGGTGGGGATACCCCCTTAAGGGGACAAGTAGTACAGCGACTTTTCGAGAAATTATCGTAGTCCGAAATGAATTTATTTTGTAACCAAAGTTCATTTCACATGAAAATATTTTTCTTTTTCAAAATAATGTGTCGTAAGAATTTCAGATCACCGTTGTACCGATTCAGGTAATCTTGGATTAATTTTCTTCAGAAAACAAATCCTCATCATGTGAATGTAGGAATTTTTGAAAATTTTTCATTTTGGCCAAGTTATTTAAGAAATGAGTGATAATAATTTTTGCAAATTTGATAAATTGATCATAACTTATGACATAATTTTTTATTTTCAAAATTCCTACATTCACATGATGAGGATTTGTTTTCTGAAGAAAATTAATCCAAGATTACTTGAATCGGTACAACGGTGCTCTTAAAATCCTTACGACACATGATTTTGAAAAAGACAAATATTTTTATGTGAAATGAACTTTGGTTATGAAATAAATTCATTTCGGACTATGATAATTTCTCGAAAACTCGCTGTACTGGTCCCCTTAAGATTCGGTGCGTTAAACAAGATTTCTGATTATATCTCGCAAACTGTGAATGATATCGAGATAAAGACAGCTATTAAAAGTGAAGGAAATTGAATTTCACATAAAAAAAGGTATAATACATTTTTTCTCATATCTTTTGATTGTATTCGCTGTATTTTTACGTCGAGTAACGTCTGTGACTTATTATCACGTTTATTTCATTCGCATTGCGATGACTGAAATTTTCTTAATACGCATATATACATCAGTATAAAAATACAGCGAAACCAATAAAGATACAGGAAAAAATGTTCCTATACATATTCGACTTTTTTTTCATAGAAAAATTTAATCGAATTTATTTTCAATCTGAACTTTCATCTCGATATCATTCACGCGGTTCCTGAGATATCATGGAAAAACCGAGGAAAAACTGATTCCGAGAACCTCAAATTGTAAAATAAAAGAAAAGTTATAGGACTATTTCTTTTTATTTTTGTTCGCGGAATTTACTGTCTCCAAACACTCACCACAACTTTTTTTTTTCTTCTTCTTCTTCTTCTTCTTCTTCTTTCTCAGAACGAATATTATCGTATACGTGACCGAATATAGTCACACGAAGATTTGCAATTTTTTGCCATTTTCTTTTTTTTCTATTCAAAAGTGGGGTGGTGAAGTGAAAAAAAAAAAAAAAAAAAAGTCAGTTCTAAATATCGTTATTAAGAGCTCATATTTAAGGCTGAGATATTCTGTTTGAGATGCTCTACCGGAATTTTGATGCGCGGTTGAAAAAAAAAAAAAAAAAAAAATTGTTTTTCCCAGAGTCACATGGGCAATTCCACCTCAAATCGGCCAATTTTGGGTGTTTTTTGACCTCGTATTTTTTGAATCGCCTTAAACTTTTTTTACGTGAAATCTACGTCAAAAAAGTAGACCCGTATTTTTTTGTTGGTCCAAAAAGTTTTTTTTACGCTAGTTATGAATTATCGAATTTTACTGTAAAAGTAGTGCGAGGGCGGCTTTGAGAATTAATATCTCGGGTCCCCTTCACCGTAGAGAGATGTTTAAAAACGCGTTTTAAAGGCGATGAAAGCCACTTTTCGATAAAATTTTTCAATTTTTCAAAAAATATAGTTTTGTTATTTTTATGAGCAATCAAAATGTTTATCGATTTTTTTCGCAATCTAAGGCCATTTTTAAAATTCTAAAAAAAATATGATCGCATTCCTTATTCAATTCTGAAAATGACGATTTTTTAAAAAAGATGGAGCTATTTTTCTAAGTATTTTTTTTACAATTATTTGTCCGGCGTTGCGTGAGGTTGCCGCGCTGCGCGCCTTGCTACTACCGCGTTATTCCATGTTTGGAAAGCCGCGCGTCACGCCATTGGCCGAGCCCCGTACGACGCGATAGTAGCGAAGCGCGCGGCGCGCCAACCTCACGCAACGCCGGACAAATAATTGTAAAAAAAATACTTAGAAAAATAGCTCCATCTTTTTTAAAAAATCGTCATCTTCAGAATTGAATAAGGAATGCGATCATATTTTTCTTAGAATTTTAAAAATGGCCTTAGATTGCGAAAAAAATCGATAAACATTTTGATTGCTCATAAAAATAACAAAACTATATTTTTTGAAAAATTGAAAAATTTTATCGAAAAGTGGCTTTCATCGCCTTGAAAACGCGTTTTTAAAAATTTCTCTACGGTGAAGGGGACTCGAGATATTAATTCTCAAAGCCGCCCTCGCGCTACTTTTACAGTAAAATTCGATAATTCATAACTAGCGTAAAAAAAACTTTTTGGACCAACAAAAAAATACGGGTCTACTTTTTTGACGTAGATTTCACGTAAAAAAAGTTTAAGTCGATTCAAAAAATACGAGGTCATTTCTCGGCCGATTTGAGGTGGAATTGCCCATATATATATATAATATGTAATATAGATCGAGTAATGGTAAAAGAATGTTTAGATGATTCTATCTTACAGAAATATACTTGCTACTACTACTACTCGCGTTTCTCTCTATAGCCTAAAGCTTATTGTAGAATTTTATCATCGCCTAGTGTGCAGTACAGTATAAAATACAGTGCAGTGCTAGTAAGAGTACGAAGCTCACTTTCAGCTCACTGGCGCTACGGTGTATATAACGGAAACGGAAGTAGATGAGAAACAGCACCACCGCCAGTAACAGTACCATAGTATCGAAGAAGACATTGCGAATAAAGTAAAACGGTGGTATAGAGTGAGTAAATGTATATATATATGGTAGAAAGGTAGGTAAAAAAGTGTCTATCTAACATGAAATGCGGAAGGTAGAGCAAGAAAGAAAGAAAGAAAGAAAGAAAGAAAGAAGTCTCATTCTCTTTACCTATATTTCCATAAAAAATAAAGAAGAAATTTTTCAGTCCAGAAAAAGTCTAAATAATTATCGTCGTTGATCTGACAAAGTCTGAGAAAAATGAGTGTTTTTCTTTTGTGATTTTAATTCTTCCTTTTTTTTTTTTTTTTTTTTTTTCAAAATTGAGCTCGTTCGAGATAAGAGAAAAAAAAAATAGCAAAACGAAAAATTTGGAATACCTACTATAATCACGACTCGATAAATTTGGCAAAAAAGATTGCAATAAAATTGCGAATTCACATGAATCGCCTCATACATGTATAGAGCCGGACCTTGCTGCCTATTCTTATACCTTGCGAACCCCCTTTAGGCATATTACTTTTCGATAATGAAAAACTGAAGAAGAAAAAGAAAAGAAAAAAGAAGAGAGAGAGAAAAAAAAAAAAAAAAAAAAACTCCTCATTCTCGAATGGAAGAATTTCGCGATTTTTCTCGGTATTTTCCGTATCTCGTACTTCACATCGACTCTTTTCTTATACCCTCACCACGAAATTATACATACGTGTAACACACACACACACACACACACACATATATATTTATATATACACTTCGTCACTCGCAAACTCTGGTAGTATGAATTCCATTTAATATTAACAAAGGTTTTCTTCGATCGCGTGTCATATAGATATAGGTAACATCATGCACAGAGCTGTTCGAGACGTGAGTAAAAGAACAGACACAGCTCGGTCTAATATTAAGGGGGTTTCCCAGTCTGGAGCTCCAGAAAGCGTGTGTGTTTTTTGAAACTTTGTGCCGTTAAGGGTTGTAGAAGGAGAATAAATGAAAAAATATGTTTTTAAAGTGCTCAACTTAAGCTTCAATTTGAAAAAAAAAAGTTGACAATATCATCAAAATTACGACCTCTATAGCCGTTGAAGTCATCGTCTGCAAAAAGCAGCGTCGAAAACGGTAAACAACATTGTAACCGAACGGAGCATCTGAAACCCAAAAACAAGGAGTCATTTGATTGGTCAAGGCACCATCTAAGCTTCTATGGAACGGATTTGTCGTCCGTCTTTTGGTTTATTAATAACTTGCAAAAACAGTTGTCAAAATCGAGAAAATCTAAGTTTTTTGATTAAAAAATTCGCAACTCACCCAAATTTAGGTTTATCAAAAATCGGTTCCATAGAAGCTTAGATGGTACTTTGACCATCAAAATGACTCCTTGTTCTTAGGTTTCAGATACTTCGTTCGGTTACAATCTTGTTTTTCCGTTTTCGGCGCTGCTTTTTGCAGACCATGACTTCAACGGCCATAGAGGTCGTAATTTTGATGATATTGTCAACTTTTTTTTTTCAAATTGAAACTTAAGTTTCGCTCTTTCAAAACATATTCCTTCATTTTTTTTTTCCTTCTACAACTCTCAACGGCACAACGCTTTGAAAAACATGCACGCCTTCTGGAGCTCCAGACTGGGAAACCCCCTTAAGAATTCAAAAGCGGAAAAGGAACCGGTATTTATGGTTAAAAATTGAACATGGTATTTTTTTTTTTTTTTATCAAAGTGAAAATAGGGTGGAAATTAAAATAAGAAACGATAAAAAAAATCGATTTATATCATATTTACTCTTCGAACTCGACAGTGAATCTACCCTTGAAATATTTCCACCTCAATTCGAGTCACCATCTATGTATGTAATATGTACAAAACGAAAGATCGACGTTAAGAACACGACGTCGAGCATCGCGTCGCGTCGTCTCACGTAGTACTATACTTAATAAGGGGTTGGTTTGACATGGTGGAAAGGTAAGGGAAGGTAAGGTAAGGTAAGGTGAGGGTAAGGTGAGGCAGATGACAACACTTTCACCCGATTAACATGCAAACGAATTTAGATCGGGTGAGATCTACTCTCTCACCCTCACCCTCACCCTTAGCTATACCTTCTATGCTTTTACACTAAAATTCTTGATGCCTAGACGCGACTATTTGACGTAGGTATAAGGTAGGTAGGTAGGTAGATAGGTGGGTGCCTTTAACATACCGAGAATTAGAACGCAGAGTAGAATAGAATTAAATTGGAATTACAAGAAATTAAGAGAGAGAGATAGCAAGACGACAAGTTTAATTAGATACAAGCTGGAAGCTGGGAGCTGTAAGCTGGAAAGTGCGGAAGATTGAAGAAGATGAAGAAGACGGAGAAGAGCGTTCATAAACGAGAAATAATAATAGTTAATTAATTAATTAATTAATTAATTAATTAATTAATTTTCGTGTTTCAAGGATAGTTCATTGATTTCAGGGTAAATTTTATATAGAGACTCGAGATCTGAAATATACCATGGTATTATAAAATTCTAGTATTATAAAAATCTAGATTAAAACGTCGGTGGTGTGAATCTGATAATCTTGTTTGCGAATATATATAAGAAGCAATAATTTATTTAGAAAGTTCTAAATCAGAGAGCTGGTTTGGAATGGGATACAAGCGGATGTTAAACCTAGTTGGTTTCCGTGGATGGAGGATAAGGATAAGGATAAGGATGAGAATGGGGCGAAATAGGAAGAGGATCGGGTAGATGATGGTGACGATTCCATGATAAAGGTGCCTCGAACCCGAGCGAATATTTGAGGGTGAATTCTTTGGGGGATTCAACGATGATCTCCAGGCGTTCACACGCTACGTGGATTCAGAGATAAGGGTTGGTAGGAAAAATAAAAAATAAAAAAAAAAAAAAAAAAAAGGGAACCCTTTGATGTCTCAATTCCTATTAAAAGAAAATTTTAAAAATAACATAGTAATATAAAATAAAATGAGATATGATTAATGATTGTAAAAAGAAGAAAAAAGAAAACTGTTTAAAAATCGAAAATCTGATCGGTTCCAAAATGCATAAAACCGCGTTGCGATTGACCCAATGAAATTAAAAATCCGTGATTAAATTGTGATCATCTGGAATTATATAAATTAAAAAAATTGTCCCGATTTTCTTGGTTCGAGAAAAATTTTGATTTGATCCGTGAAAATTTCGGTCTTCATTTTTGGACCGAAAAATTGTCTTGAATCAAGTTAACTTTTCTTTCTGTGTAGATGGTCCAAAATCCGTAATCTACACCACCGACCACCAACGACCGACATCCCCTTCTCCTTCTCCTTTTCCTCCCCATCCCTTATACACACGAATCTCGTCGTTTATCTATCTTGTATAACAGGGGGCGGACAGCGGTCGTCGAGGAGTACGAGTACGAGAACGAGAACAGGGCCAGCTATCTAGCTATACTAGGGTAGGTACTGGATTTATTTGGACAGCAAGCAAGCAGGACACACTGCACCAGAACCAGCACCGCGCACTAGCAAGCAGTAAACGGAAAGCTACATTCTACATTCTATAGAGTAGTCAGTAGTCGTCGACATGTAGGTACAGACTAACAGCGTATATGAATACACGGTTGTATAATATATGTACAAATTGTATATATATATATATATATAGGGGTTGATGTATATGTATACAGGAGACAATTTTAACCTCCCGTTTGTTCGTTTGTGTTTTAACAGTACCTACACCCACCCAGTCCTTCTCCTCCGTCTCTTTTCCCTGTAGATTTCCCTCACTGACCATGCGACCCCAAACCTCGACTCGAATTCAACCCCACCCCCAACCCAAACCATTTCCATCTCACTCCCGAACCCGAATGGCACGATGAAAGCGTGCAGGCGCATGCATATTAATGGGATACAAGTACCTCCGTGTCTGACCAGTGTAGAATATACAGTATACACAGATTCTTGCGTGTATAAATGTAGTAGGTATAGAGTAGGAGTGAATGTACCTACACAGTACAGGATCATTCAGATTTAGCTGACCATATTTTCAGGGTAGATTCAGCAGCGAATTCTGAGACTAAAGTTCCTTTACCAAAAATTCTTAGGACCTATACTTTCCGAGATATGAAAGATCGTAGTTGACCGATCGAGTCAGACTAGGCTGATCATGAGCGCGAGTTGAGCGGCTAGCGCCCAGTCTATGCGACTTATACGCTCCGCGATTGGTCAACTAAGATCTTTCGTAGCTCGGAGACTATCGATCCCTCGAATTTTTGGTGAAGGAAAATTAGTCTTGAATTATCGCGGTGAATCTACCCTCAAAATATGCCACGTTAAACTTGAATCACCCTGTATACACGAACGGTAATACCAAGCGCTGAATTTCACCGTTGTTTTATTGAGAGAAAAACCAACTCATTTCATTCAACAATTAAATCCGCACAATTTTGTTTTTTCCTTCTTTCTCTTTTTTGTGCAGCTTTTTTTTCGGATTAGAATTGAAAAAGAAAAGAGAAAAATAACCAGGGCTTCACGTTTTTTTTTTTTTTTTTCGACAGCGAAAATCAGAACTATCGAATCATTTTGAACGGGAATGAAAAAAATTCTAAAGTTTGAAAAAATTCTTTTTTGGACTTTTGGGACTTTTTTTTTTTTTTTTTGTGCTTTTTATAGGAAACCGCAGTAGCTGTATACCTATACGTAATCTATATACCTGACAACGTGGTTAAGCCTTAAAAGATATCGACCTGGAGCTGGTGCTGATCAGGCACTAAAATCTTTCTAGCGAACTTAATACCTCACCAGGACTAGATAAGATTATGGGCGTCCCAAACGATATCAATCACAGTCGTTACCTACAACTACCCTATCCCATCCTACCCTAAGGCTAAGGCTACGGGCTGTAATGCGAAGGTTATAAGTCACCCCACGTCACTCACGACAGGACCGACCTGAAACCCCCTATATCTACCTTCGCCTTCTACCTATACGACCGCGAACTTTAATTAGAGATAAGCTTTTATCATCCACTGCACTTTTACGTGCAACTCTGAACGTGCAGCCTTTTATTTTATTCCCATTTCAGTACTAGTTTTATTTTTTTCTTCTTATCTTTTTTTTTGCCTTTTATTGAATCAGTTTTCTCCAAAGCTCTAGATTACGTGGATTTTGACGGTCTAATTAGAAATTAGTTTCCATTTCATGGATTAGCTTCGAATTCAGTCTGCCGTAGAAAACGTGGGTCTTGCTTTTTCGCAATTTTGAAGGAATATTGTAAAACTATATCATTTAGGGCGAACAAATAATTTACAGGTTGATTCAGGTTCACCGTATCAAAATTTTGAGGGTGGATTCCCCGAGAAAATTCAAGACTAAATTTTCTTTACCGAAAATTCGAAGGACCTCTAGTTTCCGAACTACGAAGGATCTTAGTTGACCAATCGCGGAGCGTATGGGATCGTACAGACTGGGCGTCGCTCAACTCGCGCTCATGATCAACCTAGTCTGTGATCGGTAAACTAGGACATTCCGTAACTCGGAAACTATTGGTTCCTCGAATTTTCGGTAAATGAAATTTAGTCTCAGAATTTCATGACGAATATTTCTTATTCAAAGCTGCTTTTCTTTTGATCGCACAGTTTCGAGTTAAACTCCCGAGTCCGTAAACCGTATGAAAAATCGTTTAAATTTATATAAAAACTCATTAATTTTCAACATTTTTGAAAAATAAAAGAAAAGGAATATAAAATCAAAAAAAATTTTCCTCGTTACGAACCGTCGTAGGTAGGTAGGTGACTATATTTCGTTTGAAATTTGTAAAAGCATACGGAAACGCACCAGCTGTCCGTCCTCTCTGCAGGGCTGGTTGCTACTGGCTTCTCACTCGGGCATAAATTAGTGGTGAAAAGTTAATTGGGGCGGACACTGGCTGCTGCCATGCCGGTGTTGTTGCTGCTGGTGCTGGTGCTAGTGCTTATGCTTGTGCTGGTGCTGGTGCTTGCAGGCTTTGCTATATCAGCTTATATACCTCCAAAATGATACAAGTTACCGTTACCCGATGCTACCACTCCCTTGTTGTCACACTACTCAGTCAGACCGTAGCCATTGCCTCCTTCTACCTAATTTTCCACGATTTCCACCCAGTTTTCATAAATCATTTCTATATAGAATTTCATTTTACTATGTATAGTAAATATAGGGGATTCTATGCCAAATCGCCAAGTCTGTGACCCTCACCATGTTTAATTTCTCTCATATTTTGGTAGGGGGTATTCTTTTTTTTTTTTCTTCATAAATTCTAGTTTAAGGGAAAATGAAGGTGCGAGGGGCCGATATGAAGGGTTGTAAGAATGAAATCGAGGGTTTGGGGTGTTGTTAGGTAGTTTTATTTCCATCCAAAGCCAGGCCAGGAAAAGTCGAGTAAAATCGCCCAGTCTGTGACCCTGACAATGTTTAATTTCTCTCATATTTTGGTAAGGGGTATTCTTATTTTTATAAATTCTAGTTTAAGGGAAAGTGAAGGTGGGAGGGGCCGATATGAAGGGTTGTAAGAATGAAATCGAGGGTTTGGGGTGTTGTTAGGTAGTTTTATTTCCATCCAAAGCCAGGCCAGGAAAAGTCGAGTAAAATCGCCCAGTCTGTGACCCTGACAATGTTTAATTTCTCTCATATTTTGGTAAGGGGTATTCTTATTTTTATAAATTCTAGTTTAAGGGAAAGTGAAGGTGCGAGGGGCCGATATGAAGGGTTGTAAGAATGAAATCGAGGGTTTGGGGTGTTGTTAGGTAGTTTTATTTCCATCCAAAGCCAGGCCAGGAAAAGTCGAGTAAAATCGCCCAGTCTGTGACCCTGACAATGTTTAATTTCTCTCATATTTTGGTAAGGGGTATTCTTATTTTTATAAATTCTAGTTTAAGGGAAAGTGAAGGTGCGAGGGGCCGATATGAAGGGTTGTAAGAATGAAATCGAGGGTTTGGGGTGTTGTTAGGTAGTTTTATTTCCATCCAAAGCCAGGCCAGGAAAAGTCGAGTAAAATCGCCCAGTCTGTGACCCTGACAATGTTTAATTTCTCTCATATTTTGGTAAGGGGTATTCTTATTTTTATAAATTCTAGTTTAAGGGAAAGTAACGGTGCGAGGGGCCGATATGAAGGGTTGTAAGAATGAAATCGAGGGTTTGGGGTGTTGTTAGGTAGTTTTATTTCCATCCAAAGCCAGGCCAGGAAAAGTCGAGTTAAATCGCATCGAGTGGAGTCGAATCTCCAGTTTCTATGGGCTGCCGCTCCTCTCTTTCTCTTTCTCTTTCCATTTTCGTTACACTTGTCGTCTTGACTGTCGGTGTGAGACCGGGCATCAAAGCGGACACGAGCATATAGCTATATATATATATATGCTATATAAGATACGCGGTTTATGACTGACCGTACCGACGGAAAACTGTGCCGCGGACGCGGACGCGGCATTGGACCCGGACCCGAAAACACCCTTAGCGCCCGTACTGAGCCGCCTATCGCGCTAACTTTATACTCTACGAACCACCCCGGCGTGACTGCGCTTCAGATTTGAAGGGCTCGTCGACAACTAACGTCCTCGAAAGTATGTAGTATATAAAGATAAAGTTGGGTTGGTATATATAGCTATAGAGGATATATATATAGTATTAGGGGTTGTTTTATCTGTGCGTCTTTAAAAAAAAGTAATAGCTATATTTTTTTTCACTCAAAAATTCGTTTTATTATTATATGTAATCAACCCGAGAATGTGAAGTCGATTTTTCACTACATCGACGCCCGATACGAATAACAGCACATTTCAGATTCCGGGTGAAAAAGAACACGTTTCAAATTCCGGGTGGAAAAGAACACGTTTCAGATTGAGAATGAAAAATAGTGAGTGAATCTGAAACGTGTTATTTTTCATTCTCAATCTGAAACGTGTTCTTTTCCATCCGGAATCTGAAACATGCTCTTTTTCACTCGGAATCTGAAATGTGCTCTTTTCCACCCGGAATTTGAAACGTGCTCTTTTTCACCCGGAATCTGAAATGTGCTGTTATTATGATCGGGCGTCGACATCTTCGCTGTTTTTTTTTTGTTTTTTTTTTGATCTAAAGAAAAATGCCCAAGAAAAACCACCGGAACGTAGAAAAGTAAAAATAGGGGTAGAATAAAATAGAGAAAGGTGTCCGACCACGGTGTAACATTGCTTTCGTGCATTAACACTTATACGATGGTAGGTTGCTAGGTGAGTGGGTGGGTATAGGTATATACTAGGTATAAAAGGTATATAAAACCTATGGTGAACTTTATCACTCCTTTTAACCCGTTTTGGGATTCCCATCACCGCACGAAACCGCCACAAAACCAGGTTGAAAAAACGATAAGCAAAAAGACAAAAAAACAAAAACCAAAAAAAAAAAACGAAAAGGAAGAAGGAAGTCGAAAGAGAGAGAGAGAGAGAGTGAGAAAAAAAAAAAAAAAAAATCTGCACTATCACAGAAAGGCAACTGTTGAATTGGTATGGTAGATGGGTACGTATAGTTATACTACTATGAGTATAGTGGGGCTAATGTAACCGTATAAGCGTAGAACTGACTGCCTTTACCTCATGCCTGTAGTACTGAGAAAAGTAAAAGGGAGCTGGAAGCTGAAAGCTGAAAGGTGGAAGAGGAGGAACAAGAAGAGAAAGAGAAAGAGAAAGGGAGAGAGAGAAAGAGGAAGAGAAGATGGGGAGGCTTCTTACGAGGCCAAAACTCTTAGCTACGCTACTTAAAACACCTTCTCATCCCTTGGACTCTCCAGCCTGTGCTTTTGCACCCATATATTCTTCGTGGGTTCTCTTCTTCTCTTTTATCTCTTTCCACTTTTATCTCTTCTTTTTTTCTCTCTCTGTTCTAGCTGTTCTATATTCTCGCACTTATCTATCACTCACGCGGTAGTTTAGACAACGGTGATAGCTGCTGGTAAGCATGAAGATGAGATGAATAAGAAGAAGAAGAATATGAAGAGAGTAAAATATGAGGATAGTAGAGAAGAAGGGGCGAAAAAAAAAATAAAATAAATAAAAAAAAAAAAAAAATAGATAATGGTACTTAAACTGAGCGAATGGAAGAGTAGCAGAGGCCCTCGCCTTCGAAGAATGGAAAGATACACTACGATGAAGATACGAGGGTGCGGAGGATCTTCGGTGCAGAAATAGGCGGTGCAGAAGCTGGGGCGATGGAGAAAAGCGAAAGAAGTGGTTCCCCGGGTCACAGGGCTTAAAAAGATTCCTTCGAGTTTCGCACCCTGGGCGAAATATCGCGTCAAGAGTGACTGGGGGTATATATAGACGATAGAAAAAAGAGGGGAGAGTAACAAAATAATAAAAAATAACAAAAAAATCGAAATTTTCAAAATTTTTCAGCAAGTTTTTTTTATTTCTTTTTTTTTTGCTCCAATATTTTTTCTTACTCTGAATTTTTTTTTTCAACAGGAAACGAAGGTCTAAGAAGATTAAGAATGAGCGGGAAGGAGAAAGAAGAAGAAAAAAACTTCGTAAAAATAATGAAAATAATCGTAATCAAAGAAAAAATTTTATTAAGGAATTAGAGCAAATGAAAAAAATATCGGAAAACAGAAAATGAGGGATAATAAAAAAAAAAAAAAAAAAAAAAAAAAAAACCAGAGAACGGGGAAACAGCTTCCAATTATTATTCTCCCTATATATATATATATCTATAGGTGTATATATATAATAGACGTTGAGCTGGTTGATGGACAGGAATTTTATCGCGGCAGCTGTTTTATTTCCGGTGATAAAGGTCGCAGCTTTGAGGGAGAAAATTGAAATTTAAAGGGCTTCGTCTCGGCTCCGGTGCGAAGACTCCCGCAGAGTATACATATACCTATATATATATATATATATATGGCATCTCAACGCGTTCGATATGAAAAATGCAAAAATAAAAGAAAAAAAATTAATGCAAAAAAAAAAAAAAAAAAAACGGAAGTAGAAATAGATCGATAATTTTTTAATCTGTTTGTTAAAAATTTTGATTTTCATTATTTCCTTTCCTTATTAAGAAAGAGATGAAAAATTCTTTCGAAAAATTGATAAAAAAAACTGACTAAACGAAATGACAAAAAAAAAAAAAAAAGTATAAAGGAAAAGAAATGATCTAAATATTTTTGCAAATATATAGAAATGAAAGTAAAAATATAATATATAATACGAAGAACAGTGCGTGCCCCCGGCAGGGGCAGGGGGGGGGGGGAGGAGGAGAAAAAAAAAAGACAAAAAAATGAAAGATAAAAGAAAAATGTACGGGGAGAGGTAAAATCTGCAGTATATACCTATATCGATGTTTATTCAGCTATACTTCCGCGTATACGAACGGCTGATTGGAGATTCAAAGAATTGATGGAAAGGAGATGAAGGAAAAAGAAGAGAATATTGAAAAATTGAAAAAAAAAAAAAAAAAAAACAAGAAAATAAGAAAACAAAAACGGTATAAGAGAAAGAAATATATATATATATATGAAATTTGCGAGATATATAAGAAATACGAAAATAAAAAAAAATAAAAAATAAGAAAACATGATCCCTGCGCAAAAGAGGTTGAATCGAAAAATTTACAAGATCTGTATACTTTTCAAATTTCCGATCTGAGTAAAGAAAAGTTCGATATCTCTGCAGTGGAGAAAAAGAAGAAGAAGAAGGAAGAAGAGGAAAAAAAAGAAAAATCGTGAAAAAAAAAATTCTTTTTTTCGGTTGAACTATCAGAGAGGCATTTGAATTTACGTTGGTCCATTTTTTGCGATTTTTTTTTTTTTTTTTTTCAATTTTTTTTCTTTATTTTTCGGTTTCTCAAATGCTCGTAGTTTTTTCGGTAAATAAAAGCTATAACATTTTTCGATTTACATTATTTCTTCCGTTTCAAGTTCCGAATTTATGTTTGATATACTATACGATTTCGAATATTTTTTTTTTCTCGAATAAACGTTAAAATCTTAGAATATCAAAATTTTGTTTTATTTCTCACGATGTGAAGACAAAAAATAGTTCGTTCTAATTTTTCCAAAAAATTTTCCAAATAGGATTAAATACAGCCCGAATTATTAAACACCAAATAAATTCTACATTCGCGAATTTCAAGTTTCGGATATTTGGCTATCGGAATTTTGAACTTCCGGTGTTCTTCGTATAAAATTTTACATGTGTGTGTGTGTGTGTATGTTTATGGAATGTGGGGGAAAGAAAAAATTAATAAAACGAAAAAGAAAATAGAAAAAAAAAAGAAAAAAAAAAAAAAAAAAAGGAACTTATGATAAGATAAAGAGAAGAATAGAAGAGAAATATGAAAAATCGTTTGTTTCCATCGCCAACATATATTATAGGTATTATAGTAGAATCGCGTATTGTATATAAATATATATATATATATGAGGTATTCCACGTGAAAACAAAAGTAATTTGACTTTTGGGTTTTTGATTTCGATCGAAATTTTTTTTCGCATCACTTTTTGCAATCTCAATCGATACCCCGAAGGGTTTTTTGATTGCAGCTGTTTATTCCGATTTATCAATTAATAAAAATATCCCAGAGTTACCATTTGACCAAGTCTTCCATTTTTTTCACCGAAACCTCGTACCCTGGGGTGAAAATGACCTAGATACAAAATGTTTGTTTTCGATCGAACTTTCTGAAAAACATTTTTTCGAACTTCCGCCATTAACGATCATAGAAGATATTCCAGTGTAAACACTAAATTTGAAATTCCCAAAAAAGGCCATTTTTGATTTTGATTTTTTTTTTTTTCAAAACTAGACAAAAAAAAAACTAAACTTTTAAGCCCCTAATCAGGATGGGACGAATTTTCCTTCTATTTTTTTCGAGGGTCTAAAGCCTGTGTTACTGGAAAAAAAAATTAATTTTCAAAATTTTTTTAGAAGTGGTCCATCGGATCGCCTAATCATTTGTTTATTTCCTGTTTTTAACGCTGAAAAAAAGTTATTGGGGAAAAAACATGGAAATTTTTTCTTCAACGAATTTTTTATTTTTGACAATCACTTTTTTTTCAGCTCTGGAAACAAAAAAAAACAAATGTTTAGGCGATCCGATAGACCACTCTTAAAAACATTTCAAAAATTACATTTTTTTGTCAGTAACACAGGCTTTAGACCCTCGAAAAAAATAGAAGGAAAATTCGTCCCATCCTGATTAGGGGCTTAAAAGTTTAGTTTTTTTTTTTGTCTAGTTTTGAAAAAAAAAAAATCAAAATCAAAAATGGCCTTTTTTTGGAATTTCAAATTTAGTGTTTACACTGGAATATCTTCTATGATCTTTAATGGTGGAGGTTCGAAAAAATGTTTTTCGGAAAGATCGATCGAAAACAAACATTTAGTATCTAGGTCATTTTCACCCCAGAGCACGAGGTTTCGGTGAAAAAAATGGAAGACTTGGTCAAATGGTAACTCTGGGATATTTTCATTAATTGATAAATCGGAATAAACAGCTGCAATCAAAAAACCCCTCGGGGTATCGATTGAGATTGCAAAAAGTGATGCGAAAAAAAATTTCGATCGAAATCAAAAACCCGAAAGTCAAATTACTTTTGTTTTCACGTGGTATACCTCATATATACACATTAATAAATCCATGTATATGAACATAGGTATATAAATATATATTATATACCTTCAGTGTAGGTATATGAAGGAATCGTTCGAAAATGATATGCGGAAAAAGCATTGAAAATCTTCGAAGCGACGTCAATCAGTACCGGAAAATCTTTCTTCCGTAAAAATATCTGAAAATGATATCGAAAACTGTGTACCTACTCTACCCGCAACCCCAGCCACCCCGAGCTACACCGAGAAATTATTGGAAAAACGCAAATATATGTGAATATATATATATATTTTATACATATGGGGTATTTTCGCTTATCCGGTACACTTTCCCAATCATGGATCACAGATTTTCGTGTCACACTAGATTTTCGTTCTTTGCCAATCCCAGACAACAAATTTAAACTCACATTGCACACCCTGATATCGATTGATACCTAAATTATCAGATTTTCAAAATATGAAAAAAAAAAAAATAAAAAAAAAAAAAAATCAGTTTTTGATCCTCAGATTCTCCAAACGTATTGTACTTATATCTTCGGATTTTGGAATTCGGAAAAACATTTAATCAACTTGAAATTTTGAAAAAAAAAATATCATCCCTCAAGATCTGTTTGAAATTTTTTTAATTTTGTAATTTTTTTTTTTTTTTTTTCTAGTATCTAATTTTTGTTATACGGATATAAACGTTTATACACGGTTATAGCTCGTAACTGTATAAAAATTTGTGTCTTTTTTTTTTTTTTTTTTTAGCTTCGTCAGCCAGTAATACTTCTTACTACTGTTGCTGCTACACAGAGAAAAAAAAGGTTCACTTGAGCCAAGAAAATTATTCTTGATTCAAGATAATTTTGCGGTCAAAAAATGAAGACCGAAATTTTCTCGGATCAAATCAAAAATTTTTCTCGAAACAAGAAAATTTTCCAAATTAAATTTTGCAATACTTTTATACGAGGTATTCGACGTATTAATATTCAACCAATTTAAATCTCTATTTGCAGTTGACAATTTTTATTTTTATTTTTATTTTTATTTTAATTTTAATTTTAATTTTTTCCTCCCTTTCATGTAGGTGTTCATTGAATCGCGACGCGTGTTGAGATTTTTTTTTTTTTTTCTTTTTCTTTTTCTTTCTTCCTATTTTTACATAATATCTCTCACAGATATATCGAGATATGAATTTTTCAATATTCACACACTTGCCGTATCGACAAATTTCCAACGTTGATATCTATCCACCTCTATTCGATGAATTGTCGAAAATAAAGACGGTTTGAAATATAATTTTCGACAAAAAATATGCCCGTCAATATTTTGTTCAAAGACGAAATACACGTCGCTTAAAATTCACTTTCAAATTTCTGACACAAATTTCTTAGATTTTCATTTTATTTTTATTTTATTTTCACGTATCATATTATGTTCGAACGACAATTTTGGTGTCGAAAATATTTTGAAAAAAAATAAAAAATAAAAAAAAATAAAAAAATACAACAAACTTAAAAAATTGATTAAAAAAAAAAAATTCTTTCGATTGCCTCATAATAAGAAATTACCTATTTGATAAAAAATATGTTCTGTGTTATACTTTTCGTTCAAATTTCATCCACTTGAAAATACATATACGTAGTATTATTTATATATATATATATATATATATATATATATATATATATTTACACATACCACAGGAAAATTAAATGGAATTTCACATGAAATTTCATGAGTCACATATGTACACACAGGGCTACACATACGCATACACGGTTCACAAGACTTCATGAATTTCCTGGAACATGAATTCATAATATTTTAATGAAATTATACGGAATTTGATTTCATTAAATTTCATGAGAATTCATAGTATAAAGTTCTGATAAATTAGAAATTTCATGGTATTTCTCATGTAATTTTATACCGAATCCAAAACACTATAACATTTAAATATGTACATAGATGTGACAAAATTTCATAGGACTCTGTGATTTAAATTTCGTGTAGAAAATTCTAAATATTAATATTAATATTAATAATAATTAATATTAATATTAATATTAATAATAATTAATATTAATATTAATATTAATATTAATATTAATATTAATATTAATATTAATATTAATATTAATATTAATATTAATATTAATATTAATTCGAGGCTGTATAAAATCCCGGTTCAGATTCTGCGGGTGAAAAAAAATTTCAAATTTCGAAGTCTTGGTTTTTTCTTTTATTTTTTTTCTGAATCTTTCTATTTTGACAAATTGGCTATTGAAACGTTTCGACAAAATGACATATATCTCAGCACTTTTAATCCATCCGCTTCACATATGTCCCACTGAAATCTGTATTAATCCGAATGATTGGTTAATCCTTCTCTCTCAATCCTAGATTTTCTATCGTTATAATAAAACGCTGACGGATTAAAGGGGTAGCAGGTGTCTGCGTGCGTCGAGCAGCCCCAACCCCCAACCCTCAACCCTCAACCCTCAACCCTCAATCCTCAACCCTTCCAGTTTCTCTTCCACTGCCCTGATGCTGCCCCCATAGCAGTTCTATTCTCTCCAGCTAGGACAAACGGAGAACTTACGGTCCTGCACCCCCAAACCTACACGATATAGGTATGGGTATGGGTATACTAGGGGTAGGTTAGTTAGGCGGGGGCGAGAGGCGATGAATAATTACCTAGGCTTAGGCTTGACGTACATATACACACCCACATTTCGGTTATAATATATATCCCTCTCTCACAACCCAGCTATACCTCGTCCTTATTCGAAATGCCTTGTTTTCACAACCCTTGTATATTTGATACCGATTTTCGTATACGCCGACGCACGAGGGTAGTTCGAAGATACGATTTTTAATTATTTTTTTCTTTTTGTTTTTTTTTTTTTTTTTTTGATTTTGCTAATCAGTGAATTTCGATCAATCGTAAAACAGGTACGAATACACTCAGAAAAAGCACAATCACATTTTTTGTTCAGTCAACCAAAAATTTCGTTGGGACAACAAAAATTTTGGCTATTCCAACAAAATTTTTGATTTACTGAACAAAAAATTTGATTGTCCATAAAATAACCCAAATTTTGGTTGTGGCAACAAGACATTTTTCTGTGAGTGTAGAATGTATAGAAAAAAAGGAAAATGAAAATTCGAAGAAAGCAGAGAGACGTTTTTGATCATATTATAGCCATATCCGTGCGTTATATAATACCATTTCACGCAACTTTCATATTTCTTTACAGCTGTACCTCGAATAAACGTTGGTACATATATGTATACATATATATATATAAATATATAGAACATAATATATGATATGATATAATATTATATTATATTATATTATATTATATAAGCTATAAGTTGGCAATAAGTATGCGGGTTTCGCACTCCAACCATTTGGGCTCTTCCTGAAACGCGCGTTTTAACACTTTCGCATAAATATATATATACATATACCTACGGCTACGCAATTTTACCCAACCTTTCTTATATATGTGTGTGTAATCTGCAGTTACCAAATTCACTGTACCTATATACTACTATATATGTCTGTATGTATGAGGAAATTCGCAATTTTTTATATTATACCTACCCTGCACGCATAATATCGCAAAACGTGGAGTGAAACGAAACGAAACGAAACGAAACGAAACGAAATGAAAACGTACAGACGAAGACAAAGAAACATAAAAACGGTGAGAAACTTTTTATCGAATCAAGCGGAGAAGAAAAATAGAAAAAAGGCAAAAATTTAGATCATATACTATAATCTATATACTATTACTATTCTACTATGTACAGTATAGATTCCTTGTGAAATTCTAAGACTAAATTTCCTTTGCCAAAAATTCGAGGGACCAATAGTTTACGAGCTACGGAAGATCTTAGTTGACCGATCATAGAACTCATAGGTGACTCAGACTAGGCTGATCATGAGCGCTAGTTGAGCGACGCGGCACTCAGTCTGTGCGACTCATACGCTCCGCGATTGGTGAACTAAGATTGTCCGTAACTCGGAAACTATCGGTCCCACGAATTTTTGGTAAAGGAAATTTAGTCTTAGATTTTCGCGAGCAATCTATTTTCAAAATATGGTTCGCTCAATCTGAAGCACCCTGTATATATATAATACCTTGTATATACTATCTATCTATCTATCTATCCATCTATCTGGGCAGTGATACGCTGCATAATTCACAGGGTTGTCAGCTGGGCGCGCGAACGCGTTCCATCGTATAATAGCTTCTGGCGTTAGCATAGGTAGCGCGGGTCGCGGACGTCGGACGTCGGACGTCGCGTCGCGTCGCGACGGCGGATAGCCCGGTTCTATTATATGCATGTAGGTACCTACCTACCTACCTTTAGTAGTCTAGTACCTGCGACTACAACAAAAAAAAAAAAAAAAAAAAAGAGATAGAAAATTGATGAAAAGTCGAGTTTTCACTGGATCCGACAATTTTTTTTTGGCACATTCTTCGACAAATTTCGTTTTTTTCACCCAACTAAAATTTCGTCGAATTTTGAAATCGGTCGATCCGGTAGTCTCCCAATAAAAATAAGATCCAAATTTTTCCTCGCACTGCAGATGTTCCTCGAAATTTACTGTCCCGCGTTTTCTGATCGCAAATTTTGCCAATTTATATATAAATCAAACAGACATAAACAGATAACACTTCGATCAATGTCGGCTAGCAAATAACACAGAACTATACCACGTACGTAAATACGAGGATAGGCTATGGCCACCGTGACGTTATAGTGTCCACAACACCAGCAGGTAGTAGCTTGCCAAGGAGAGACATCCAGACAGACACCGGTTCTGCCCATGCATAGACGTTAATTTCAACAAGCTAGCTTTAGCTGGTGCTACAGCCATACAACCATGCAGTGGTCAGTGCTGGACTATTATACCTATCTATCTGGACACATCTCCCTATACATACACAGATTGACATTTCCTCTCGTTGTTTAGATTCAGATTCTAGGATGCAGACCAGGATCTGTATAGGTTCACGTTTAGGTTTAGGTTTAGGGTTTCATCATCAATTTCTACGGTCATACAATTACAGTGCAACAGAGCACGTAATGTACAGGGTGATTCGGACTAAGCTAATCAGATTCACCGCGATAATTTAAGACTAAATTTCCTTTACCGAAAATTCGAGGGACCTATAGTTTCCGAGATACAGAAGATCTAAGTTACTGATCAATCGCGGAGCGTATAGGTCGCGTAGACTGGGCGCTCCGCTCAACTCACGCCCATTGTCAGCCTAGTCTGAGTCAACTATGAGTTCTGTGATCGGTCTTCTCTAGCTCGGAAACTATTGGTCCCTCGAATTTTTGGTAAAGGAAATTTAGTCTTAGAATTTGACAAGGAATCTATACCCTCAAAATATAACCCACTCAGACTAAATCTCCCTGTATAGGAAGATTATTTTTAAGTCAAGGTGCATTCGGCAGTTAGTTGGTAGCTAAATCGGATGAAGGGAATCCATTCCTTGATGTAATTTTAACTGATTGCTTTACCTACGCACGGAAAGTGAGAACTAATTCTACATATACCTGATGAACCTAATAGAATGGTTCTTGTTTGCGGGATTAGAATGATTTTTTTCGTGACCACCCTCCAAATCGTTTTTAAATAATTCTCAAAAAATCTCTCTAAAATTTTTTTTACCCTGAAAGGAGGTGAATCTTGATTAGCGGGAGATAAAAAAATGTGACAGAAATATTAAATCAATGAATAAACCTGCTAGAATAATTGATTGATTTATTTATTTATTTATTTATTTATTTTTTTTTTTTTCGGAAACGATAGAATAGAAATTTCTAGTCGCTGCGTTAGCATTTCGAAATTCTCATACACGTATACCGCGAAAAATACACGTATATCTACCTGGTATAGGTAGGTACGGGTTCTCGACTTTCGCGAAAGGTTTTCGAGAATTGCTCTCAAGGGATCGCTAGGCGAGCAGCTAAGCATATTTGATTTTACGCCTCCATCGGGTCGCATCGTCAGATTCCAGAATCGTTTGTCTTAAACGACGCAAGAACGGTGAAACATATACGTGTAAGAGAAGAAGAAGAAGAAGAAGAAGAAGAAGAATAAGAATAAGAATAAGAAGAAAAAGAAGAAGAGAAATCCCAAAGAGAAAATTACATGAATTATTTTTATATATTATATAAAAGAAAAACTTTTCACTTGACAAGGGCAAAGTAAAAAAGAAAATTTCAATTTTCTTTATTTATCACATATGATCAGCATAGTACATAGTGCTTTATACCTATCTAAATTTACCAAAAAAAAAAATATATTTCTAGTTATTTTCCTATATATCTTCTATTTCTTTATTTAATTATTTTTATTTAGCAATATAACTTCAAATTTCTTTTTTGGTTTTCATTTTTGTAATAATTGAGCTAACGTATGTATGTATTAAACCGATTCAAAAAAATCGACTATTCTTTTTTTTTTTTTAATTTTCGCATTGAAATACTTTCGGAGGGGTGAAAAAAGATGCCTGTTAAAAGCGGAGCTCTTAATATTAAGATTTAGAGATCGCTCATCGCGGATTTCTATTTTCCATTTAAATAGCATAGGAATTTTATTATTATTTTTTTTTTTTTTTCTTCAGAATTTCGTAGCTCACAAACCAATGAACAAATCCAAATGACTCTTACATATTTTGATAGGGGATTGAACACTCTAAAAAATGTATCTATCATTGTGGACAAAAAAATCACAAAAAAAAAAAAAAAAAAAATAGTTTACTCAACTATAAATTGAAATTTGAGCTTGAATAACTTTGGAAGGAGTCAATTTATCAAAAAATGATAAGAGAAGCTTTTTGTAGAGTGTTCAATTTCCTATGAAAATATGTTTTAGTCATTTGGATTTGTTCATTGGTTTGTGAGCTACAAAATTATTAAAAAAAAAAAAAAAAAAAATTTCCTGTGCCATTCAAATGGAAAATAGAAATCCGGGATGAGCGACCTCTAAATCTTAATATTAAGAGCTCCGATTTTAACAGGCATCTTTTTTCAGCCCCCCCCCCCCCCCCCCCCCCCCCCCCCCGAAAGTATTTCAATGCGAAAATTGAAAGAAAAAGAATAGTCGATTTTTTTGAACCGGTCTAGTATGTATGTACACGTATATATATTTTATATGGTAGCTATGGGGGATTTATAAAAAATGCAGAGAAACCTCCCCGTAAATTGACGATGGGCCGAGTATAGGACGTTGGTCGGTTTGTAATGTTCGTATAAAGTGCTTGTATATATACCTTTATATGTATATACCTAGTATATATACCTATGTATACCCGGGAATATCCTTCGGGGTAGTATCAATTCAGTCGATTCACAAGTGATAATGTTTAATTGATGTTCTCTAATGCCGCATTACTGACCATTTTCCGTAATTTTATATGCACGTATATATACGTGGAGCATATATGTATATTTTATATACTCATATATTATAGTCAGAGGGGTAGTAGCTAGATAAATTATTATATACATTATCGAAAATCGAATCGAACCTTATATTGGCACTTAGGAACTTGCGAAGGAACTGAGAAGCGCAGTCACATATATCGCGTCACTAATGCCATAAGGTCGTAAGCGCCAAAAAATTATTTTCTTTGCGGATATGCCCAAACGATGTTATATAACACAAAAAAGATTTTGCCACCAAAAACACGAAATTTTTTTTTTTTTGGCGCTTACGACCTTATGGCATTAGTGACGCTATATATATATACCACTTAGTATATAATATATACATAACCTACTATATATTATAGTACATGATATAAATAATATATTTATTCAGTCTGACTGATTGATACGATTTTTTGTTCTTTTTTTTTTTTAGTTCTTTCTATTTTTTATTACCAAAAAAGAAGATTTTTTTTCTCCTTTTCCTCCTTTTTTTTTTGGGGGGGTTTCTATCTCGAAATGATATTTTCTCATTTCTCGTCTTTTCACTAAAAATTGGTAGCAAAATAAAAAAAAAAAAAAAAAAAAACACAGAAGGAGGAACAAAGTGAAAGAAAAATCGATGGTTACATTGACTTTGGATAATAGATATACCGGGTTTCTTTTTCTCTCTGTATATAGTATGTATATTAGACTGTTTCAAAAAAAGCGATTATTTTATTTTTCTCAAAGAACATTGAAAAATCGTCAGAGTATGTCTAAACAAAGACCCTGTTCAAATGTGAGCCCTTAATATTAATATTTAGAGGTGGCGCTTTTCAATTTTCTATTTCCGTTTAAATAACATGGGAAAAAATTTTTCTGAACTTTCGAATTTTATTACTAAGAAACGAACTACCTTACAATAATAACTAAGATAGCTTTTTGTAGGAAATTTGACGCTCTATAAGAAAGGTCTGAATGAAAATTTGCGTGAGGCGAGCCGTTTCGGAGTTATCGAGCCTCAACCATTGAACTGTTCAAAATTAAAATCAAAATTAAAATTAAATTGAAATGAATTGTTGATGCATTGTAAATAAAATTTATGATGAAATTTCATCATTTATTTGTGATATACCCGTATTTTTGATTATTGATCAAAAAAATTAATCACTTATTGTTGATTAATAGAATTTTTTGATCAACATTGAATTGAAAATTTATAGATATTGGTTTTAAAGTTGATAATAGTGGGTATTTAAGTTATATGAGTCGATTTTGTCGCGTATAAGTAGAAATTATCATTATTTTGAACAGTTCAATGGTTGAGGCTTGATAACTCCGAAACGGCTCGCCTCACGCAAATTTTCATTCAGACCTTTTTTATAGAACGTCAAATTTGCCACAAAAAGCTATCTTAGTTATTATTGTAAGATAGTTCGTTTCCGAGTAATAAAATTCGGAAGTTCAGAAAAAAAATTTCCCATGTTATTTAAATGGAAATAGAAAAATGAAAAGCGCCACCTCTAAATATTAATATTAAGGGCTCAAATTTGAACAGGGTCTTTGTTTAGACATACTCTGACGATTTTTAAATGTTCTTTGAAAATTTTTTTTTTTTGAAACAGTCTAATGTATATATATATATATATATAAAGTAGAAAAAAGGAAGTAGTACTAAAGGTAAAATGGAAAAAATAAAAAATAATGTCCGATCGTCAAGTTAATCGCTATACGTTACGTTTTCATTAAGATGATAACCCGAGCTTTTTCATCTTTTCCTGCAGCTAGATAGATAGGCAGTCTTGGGAAACGTGAGGAAGAAGAAGAAGAAGAAGAAGAAGAAGAAGACGAAGAAGAGGAGGAGGAGGAGGAGAAAGGCAGTTTGAAGATGTTGCCATTAGCCCCTGGATAGCTCGGACTAATTGATCGCGTCACTTAGTACCCTAACGCAGCCTTTTTCGTCGCTTCTATATAATTCGTTCTACCTATTCTCGTCATTCGGTCAGAATGGAAGAAAAACGGTAACGAGAAAGGAGAAGAAGAAGAAGAAGAAGAAGAAGAAGAAGAGGAGGAGGAAGAGAATTGAAAAATCGAAAAAGCTGCTCTGCTCCGAGTGAGAGGATCTTGGAAAAGAGAAGAATGGAACAACCAAAAAAAAAAAAAAAAAAAAGTGCAAATAAGAGGAAAAGAGTGTAAAAGAAGTAGTAGGTAAAGGGAAGGGAAGAAAAACCC